>CAHIKZ030001269.1:4445000-4587500 GCA_903632075.3 Acanthosepion pharaonis | reverse complement strand
TAACATGAGTTTCTGGGGCAACCCTTGCAGAGAACTCTACAATCCTAAATAAGAATTAAATGAATGTAGCAAAACCTACAGAAAAGTAGCATCACAGAGTCATATAGAGACAAAAAGCTACATTATCACTTGGTCACTTTATTGAAATTATTAAATAACCCTTTTTGAGAAAAAGCCTGATTCATAAAATTTGGCCTTCTGAAATGACAAACTGCCTCCACCTCCAACACCATGTGTGATAGGAGAAAGAGAGGATAAAACAAAAAGATGTAATTTTTGCAACCACACCCCCAACGATGACCACCTTTTTTTTATTATAAAATCAAGCCAACTTTGTAAAACTTGGTTCCTAAATACTGTAAACTGTTGGAAGACAGTATGTAAAAGGGATGTATTAAAACTTTACCAACATTATCCTTTGATGTCTGTGGGTGAGAGAGTTAGGAAAGGCAAACATATTAACAAATTAAAATGGCAGTTGACAAATTTTGATTGTAAGAAAAAAATTTTGATTTCAAAATTGCAATTTCTGTTTCAAGTAGGCCATTCCATCTTCCTGTTTTCATGAAAAAATAAGACCCCGCTCAATCTTGTCTGTCTGTCTCTTCTTCTAATATATATATATATATATATATATATATATATATATATATATATATATATATATATATATTGTGCATGTGAGTAACAGTTTTTCACAGAGAACACAAACATTACATGAAAACAAACTGATTTTGATACATCAAATCAGGCACCTAGATCAAGGTCAACAATTATCAGATTCAGAAAGGCAAAGAATTTTGCCTATAGATTTAAAAAAGAAATGCGAAAGAACAAAACAATCTACTCAAGCTTACTTGTACGGTCTGAGAGTCCAAGTTTTGTGACTGGCCACACTCTCATTGGAACCAAAAGGAGATGTAACAGTACTACTGGAAGAGCTTGTCTCTCTCGTTTCACAGGGAGTTGAACTTTGTTGAATGTGTGAAGAGTGGGCATTTAGTCCAATGCCATCAGATGACCCTTTAGAAATGTGGTTAGCTGAAAATTGAAAATGAAATAGAAAATCAAATTTGGAGAATTTGGAAATACTCTTTTACATTTTTACATCAGTTTAAAAGTAACTCCTGTGTGTTGTTTGTCACTGATTTGGGATGCACTAGATGAGAGATGCCAGGTATCACAAGCCTCAAATGCAATATGAGGCACAACAAGCATCTGAAGGGATAGCTGATAAGGTTTTAGCAGAAACAAATGTAAAGTAAAATAAAAATTCATGACAGTAAGGAGTATTGCAACAAAGACAATAATGGAAATTAACAATCTCTGGTGAGAACCTTAGTAAAGATGTGCTATGGAAGTGTATTCAGAAGAACACTATCACAAGGTTGACCAACAAGTACTTGAAGATGATTAACAAATGGGTGATCAATCAGAAGACAAACCTTAATTTGACACTTTGAGATTAATAAAACAAATTGAAGTTCTCTATAGTCAGAAGTTCAAACATGTTAATAAAGAAACTGACCATTTATAATAAATTGAAAAATCTCACTAGAGAATATATATATACATATATATATATATATATATATATATATATATATGCAAATGAGGAATTGATGAGTTTATTGTTTAAACACTCAGAAATAAATATGCAAAGCTTTTAACCAACAGTCAAGAAAATAGTCTCAATATTTGCAAATAAATAAAAAAAATTAAAATAAAATGAATGGTAATAAGTGGCACTTTTGACTAGAGGCCCAAAAAGAACTTTTTGAGAAAATTACAGGTTCAATTTTAAATTATGAATCATAGTTGCTTGAAACCAAAGAAGCAAATAAATAACTCCAGTTAAAAAATCAGTCAACAGCAAAAAAAAAAACAATTTGCCCTGAAATTAAAGGAGAAAAAAAACACTGAAGTTATGAATAGTTATTTTAGAGTTCTAAGCAGTAGAACATAAAGTTAAAATGAAACATAGTAACAGCTTGGTTTTTCAACCAATAAACTTGCTTGTCATTAAACGTAATCCATATCATATTTCGCCCCCACTCCCACCTATTTGTTAACATGTAAAATTAAATATCAGTGAAGAATTTGAAGTTGTAAAAACAAAAAGGGAAATGGAATAAATTATTATTCTGTAAGAAAAATTAGATTATAAAATACTTGGACAGCCTTTAGATGTTTGTCGAGTTTTTGTTTTGTTAAATGAAATGAATTTTTTATTTAGTATCTACATAAATTTTGTTTTCTACAATCCTGGAAACTGCCAAAAAAAATGACCAAAAAACTAATTTATAAATCATGATTGTGCTGAGACATTCTGATGACCATTTGTTGCTAAATATGTCACTGACATCAAAATTTCCTTCTAGTTACAAACATGTTTGTTTTAGTACATTTTGATCAAGAAAGCTTCTGTCTCTCTCAAGAAATAATAAATTCTACAAAGGTTGGGGGCAGCAGTTTACAATAGAATGGGTACCATCTTTATTTTTACAGATTTTAAAAATGGAAACTTTCATCTGAAAAAATATGGTGAGTTTATAAACTATATCACCAAAATAATCCAAATGTCCATAAAAAAAGTTCATGGTTGACGATACTAAGTTTTTTTTTTTATCCAATGAAAATACAATGCATTATATAAAGAAAAGGCCTTATGACATATCTATTTTGGATACCCATTCGTATTGATGTAAAAGTGACAGTGTGCTTGTATAAAATAGCAAAAGTGTAACCATTTGGGAAACTGCTTTTCAAATCTGAAACAGTTACTATTAATTAGTTCATAATTTCTGATTTATTTTTTAAAAATATAATGTATAATTGCATTTTATTCAATTACATATTCATTATTATTTACAAATGCTTGTTGCCACTTATCAAGCAACCCTTTGATATCTTTTGGGTAAAATTCTGCCAGTTTTGAAGTGAAAAATTCATGTTGGAATGATCACAAAAGTAATAATTTGTTGGTGCAAGGTCAGGGGAATATGGTGATGGGGATAGAATTCATTAACTAAGTTCCAAATTTTTTCTTGTATTATGCTTACTCTATGTGGTCATAGAAGAGAAAAACATTTTTCCTTCAATGCACTGTGCATACATGCTAACCCAAAGCATGTTAGTATTGATTCAAGCCATTCCTCAACCGCCCGTGATCAGTACAGGATGCAATACTACGTCACAAATCGTCCTCAAATGTCACTTCATGACCCAACCCAGCATTTTACAAACCAACCGCCAAAAATCGCCGGATTTTCTTTAGAATTTTATTTAAAAATGATAAATTATTCAAATTGGGTTGGCATAGATAAGTGTCTTTATAATAAGAATGAAAATTTTTTGATAAAGACTTTGATCAATATCCCTGGTGCAGTGTAAGCAAGTATAAAAAAAGTAAAAAACATCTATTGACTATATTTTTGTTTATTAGTTTTCAGTATATGAAGCATAAAAATATATGAAAACCATAAAAAAATTTGAGCAATGTCTAGATGTATAGAGGCTAAAAAAATTTATACATTGAGATATATTGCAACTCAAATACAAAAAGAAAATAAAACTGAGGTACTTGTCTTGTACAGACAACATCACATTTTTATTTGTGCTTTGAACTCTACAGTGATGGGTCTCACCTCATGTCAGACTTACTGCTTTGTATGATGTTGGCATCAAAATTTACCGTTTCTTTTTAATTGTGTTTTATACTATATTTTTTCGTGATAAAATGTCATTTGGCAAAGTATTAAAAAAGTAGTGAATTTACCAACAAGAAAAGTACATTTTGCTAATTTTGTATTCCATACACATTTCTTTGTTGCATACTTGTACAAATTTTACAATTACTGTCATAACCAGTCTTCCATTTTCTTATCACTCACAGAACACAAACTAAGCAAACTGGATGTTAATTAACTTGAGTAATAAGGCAGAAGATGAAGTTTTAATATTATCAGATAACACTCTGATAATTACTTATACAAAGGAGTTAATTCTTAAAGATTGTTTGGTTTGTTTTATGGCATATCAACCTCAATGGGTTATTTAATGCCAGCAAGACTTTTATTGCTGGTGATATTTTTTTTCTAAAAGTATTTCTGGTAATATTTTTCCCCAAAATGTATTGCTGGTAATATTTCTTTTTTTCAAAAATGTATTCTGGTAATATTTTTTCCAAAAAAGTATTGCTGGTATAATTTTTTCTTTGAAAATTTATTGCTTGTAATAAATTTTTATGAAAATATATTGCTGGTATTAAAATTTATTTTTTACACATTTTGACCCCAGTTTGGGGGTTAACTATTGGCACATAGCTGGGACCCTAACAGGTGCTAACACCTCGGGTCAAGGTGGACCTATGAACACTGGCAATTAAGAGGTGGTTCCACACTCATGAAAAGCTCCAGATCAGAAGTGTTGCTACTGGATGTAGCTTATCTAATACTTAAAGAATTTTTGAAAATAGGTAAACATTATTTATTCATTTGAATATGCATTAATATAACACTGATTGTAGCTGCTTCATGATAAAAAGAATTAACAATGAATAATTTGCATACACATCTTCATTATTGTTACTTTAACAAATGTGCTCTGATAGGTCTACTTTCTATTTTTCAGTTGTCAATTTACAAAGGTTAACAAATTATTTTTTAATTTTCAGCAATAGATCAACCTGTGTTGCTTAACTAGATTTGTGAATTGAAAAGACGACAGACTTCAAATAAGATGTACTCTTGAAGAGAGTTAGGGAGCCCACTGGCCAAAATATAATTCAAACATAGATGAAGATACCAGTTTCAATAATTCATTGAATAATGACTTCCCTTTAAAACTTTCCTTTAAATTGAACCATTCTAATAATATTAAAAAAATAAACAATAATTATTCATTTTTAACCATAGCTTCAAGTGAATGAAGTGTGTAGGTCTTAGCAGGGACCATCCTACCTCAAACCTCATGAATTGGCACTGCAACATCTTATACAAAGAACTGTACCAAATAACAGAAACCATATCACTTGAAGAATTTCAACAGCAGCAACAACTAAAATGGATAGTACAAGTAACTCAAAGAGAAAATAATGACATAAACAAAATGCTGATGTTCCACACAAGTTCAAACAAAACGTTTGGAAGGAAATCCTTATCACTGCTTGAAAGAGCAATAACAGTTACTGGACTTGAGAAACCAATTCCCCTGATAAATTATTCTAATAGATTTTATAAAAATTGCACCCAAAAGTCACGCTAACTACTTAGCCATTGAATGCTGAATGTTTTAAATATAAAGAAACATCTAATATTACTATTACTATTTGAGAATTAATATAGTTTGTCTCAGTAAAAATAAGGGTAACAATTTTGATGGGCAAAAACTAGATATATCTGATAGTGTGGAGAAATTTAAAATGATACATTTACAGTTAGTCTATGAATAGAGGTTGTATTTCTTGTAAGAACTGCTAATAGCCAAGGAAAGCTGGGTTTTAAGGTGTGACTGGGTTTTTCTTATACCACGAAATTGGATAGACGAGTTCCTCTGCAGCAGATTGCATCTCATATTTTAGCTCAAGATAAATTAGTTGCTAATAGTGTGTAGACTGAAAAACCTGATGAAAAGTGTAATAATTTGTTCATATTTTGCAGAGTTAGTCTCAGTTAATTATATTAACCAAGGATAAAATAAAGAAAATCTCTGAAAATGTTTTGCCTGTAAGTCTTCAGTGAATACAAAGAAGACAAAATGGATTCAGAGCAAAGAAAAATTTAAACCCTTATTTCAGTTTTTACATTTTTAGAGTCATATATATATATATATATATATATATATATATATATTGTAAAAAGACACTTTTATGTTTAACGTTGTTATTTATAGATAAAAGTATTTAAGCAAATGATAAATGATAAACAGTATTAAATAACATTACCGGCCTGAATGTCCGAAAATTTTCATAGAAAATATTTTTTGACAGGATATGAAAATTCTCAGACATTCAGGGCGGTAAACGTTATTTAATACTGTTTATCATAAACAGAGCATTTGCTTTTAAATTCTGTATCTATAAATAACAACGTTAAACATATAAAAAAGTAACTTTAATAAATTAATTGTCGGACCTTTGTCCATTTCTAACATATGACGTCATATATATATATATATATATATACTTGTCTTAACATGTTTATATATATACTGTCAGTGATGGGAGTAGAAACAATTTTCCCGTCTGATTGTCCATGACTGAAACCATGCTAGCAATAAAGTTTGGAGTTTAAAACATAAGTGTTCCTGGCCACAACACCTAGTTTGAATCTTACTATGAAATTCCAGTGTATGACCTCATTTGAAAGTGCCTGAACACAGCACAGCAGGTTGATCCAAGCCTTTTGAATAAAATTGGATAGATCAAAATGTTCCAAATCCATTGATGGTTGTGCAAGCATCAAGTCTGAAGTCGTCTGAGTGTTAAGTGCACTGGTATTGCTCATCTACGGATCATACCAGATTATGTGCTCTCTTCTAGAAACTATAACATCAGCATAGTTACAGCATAAACCACAGGTTGACTCTGTGAGTGTCAAAGAAACACAAATGTAACTGAGCAGGCATCTGCAACAAGAGGATTACATAGTCACCTGAGTAGACTATAGTTTCTGCATGCTGAAGGATGTTTCCTATATAAAACAATTTTTTTACAAATTTCTGTTTTGATGCATTTCACTAATGAAGCAGCATCACCAGGAAAATATATTTAAAAAAAATCTGTATTAACAATTCAAAAAAATGATTCATGTTAAGCAGCTGAAGGTTTGATTTTTACTTTAACTGTATCCATACAGAAATTAGGTGATCACTCATTTTAACCATTTTTATTTTAATTTATTATTTTATGGTTTACATATCCTCTTTTCCTCTCTCTCATATATATCTCAACTAATAATAAACATACATGCAAAAAGAATGTGTTTATTATTATCATAAATTTTAACTCTTATCATACATCAAGCACTGTTTTATTAACACCAGCATTAAATGTCCAATACTATATATATATATATATATATTAGGAAATGGACAAAGTCCGACAATTATTTTAAGACATTTTTATGTTTATACATTCTTTTCTTTATAGATACAAATATTTAAGCAAATGCTCTGTTTATAATAAACAGACCATTTATTAAATATTTGTATCTAAAAAAAAAATGTGTAAACATAAAATATATATATATATATATATATATATATATATATATATATATATAAAACATCTGTATGTATTTAATTCAATGCCCATTCAAATGGAATATGGTAGAAGGTATTTTCTTCTGAGGACACATCAGTTGCCAAGAATTAATCTTAGCTCTCCACTGTTAGAGAGATTCTGCATGTGGTGAAACCCTACTGAGATATGAGCACTTTATACATCATTTTCACCCCAATTGGTTTCTGGCTGGGCTTGGAAATCATAACTTTATTTCAAAACAATCCACTTTTGACTTTTTATTCTGCTTAAAATTTGCCTCAGTAACCAAAACAACACAGATTCTTACATAGTTTTACTTGGGGTAAAGTTAAAATAGATACATAACAATAACCGAGATATTTTTCTTTGGCCTGACTAAGCTCAAAATCTTATCAATACTATTTATGTTAGGTTGGTTTATTTTATGATCAAACTCACAACACACTAGCAATGGTCAACCAGATTAGCCTTGATGACCATTACCCTTTGCCATGACATCTGTATTTGAATTAAGCAGAAAGGAATAATTAATACTTAAACAAAACTATAAAACTGACAGGGTCAAAATTTGTTGTTCTTTTTTTCTTTGATGTGCCATCATCTGGAAGGAGAAGAGCGATCATGGCTCTCCATATTTTTCTGTCCATTGTTGATCAGATTAACTCTTTTATCATCTTTTTTTTGTCCTTGTGGACATTGTTCTACTATTTCCTAGACACAGATTCATTCAATAGGTGACTTTGTCTTCTCAGCTTCTATCAATTACCTTCACTTTCACCAATTTTAAATCTCAAAATTATTTGTGAACCCTTAACAGCAAATTAATAAATGACTTAATGCACATGAAAAAGTAAAAACAGTAGATAAGTTGAAAAAGAAAGTTGCTATATTTTTAGTCTTACATCAAAATACTACTGATTAACCTTAATACCTTCAACTTTACAATATTATTTGATGGCTTTTTGTCAATAACTAACTGTATAATGTTCAGCAGATTCCTGTTTCCAAACACAATCTGTCAAAGACACTGAGAAGATTCTGTTTAAAATTTGATTTTTGTTTGACATCAGACATGCAGTAAAATGAAACTGGCTCATGAAAGTCAAGGTCATCCATGAATTTTGTATTGAAAACAAAATTGCAAAATCTTCACAATAAAGAAAAAAAAAAGAACTGAAATCAAATTTTGCTTTAAATATTGAAACCTAAAATAAAAAAAAAGTAACGTATTAAAATTGGATCAATAGCATTCTGGAGGTTAAAAAAGTAAAGAAAATTTGAGAATATTTTTACTCAAGTTTTTTTTTTGCATGAAAAAGTCAGAGAAAAGGCAGGAGAGAAGGATGAAGGCAGAGGATAATGTGAGAGAAGGGTGAAGGCAGAGGATAAAGTGAGAGAAGGGTGAAGGCAGAGGATAAAGTGAGAGAAAGGTGAAGGCAGAGGATAAAGTGAGAGAAGGATGAAGGCAGAGGAGAAAGTGAGAGAAGGGTGAAGGCAGAGGGTAAAGTGAGAGGGAGGATAAGCTAAAAGAAATAATCTAGTGTAAATATATGAAAGAAAAAGGAAGAAAACTTGAATGGCAGAAAGAAGCTAACAAAGAAGAGAAATTACTTGAGAAAGTAAAACAATGAATTCTAAAGAAAAAGAAAAAATGGAATGAATGTAAAGTAAAATTATAAAAAAAGCAAATGAAAGATCTTAAGAAGGGAAAAATGTTAGAAAGAATTATTGAGAAATTAAGAGACATACTAGAGAGGCAGAAACAAAAGATGGAAAGAAAAAAACAATGGAAAGAAAGGAACTTGCCAAAAATAAAAAAATAGAAAAAAGAAAAAAGGTCGGTGAGAGAGTGGAAGAAAAGTTGAAAAATAAAGCAAGTGATAGCATAGAAAGAAAGAAAAACAATGTGTATGTTTTGGGTAGAAGATGTCCTAGTTGGCAAACTTCATTGTAGTACCAGGTTAAGCTTAACGTGAGAGAAAAAGATAATGATGATGATGATGATGTTGACAGTAGCAAAGGCTTACCAGGTAAGTCTCTGAAATTTTTCCTATTCCTTCCTTACTTCTTTTCAATTGTTTTTTTTTTTTTTTTTTTTGGGTAAGCTCCAAGAGTACAATGGTTAGGGAGATGGGGTGCAGGTGGATTCAATGACAGTTGCACCTGGTGAGTAAATCAGTGCCATGGCAGAGGCTCAGTTTACTGCAGCCTTCTTCAGGAAGGTGTTGGTTACCCAGAGAAAAAGAAAACTAGCTTACCCAGACAACTTGCCAAAGAGAATGAATGCACGAGAACAATTTTGTTTTTTTTACATTTGTTTTTTTGTTTGTGGTATTTTTCTTCATTTTTGTTTAATTTTTTTTTTTTTTTTTATATCTAATAGTATTTGTCCATGAGAAGAATAGAAAAAAAGAACAAGAAACAAAATTTTAAAATCTTATATATTTAGAATTGCAATATTCCAGTATCAGGGACTTTAAAATTATATAAAAAATTGGATTAAGTGTATAAATGTAAACTAATTGAAGTATATTTAAATATCTGTGTTTATGCAATGTATTTGTATTTAGCCTGTCAGTTTGACCTTTATACATGAAATTATGCTATATAAAATTTGTTATTTAGTCTATACAGACGAACAGATTTTTTAATATATTGTTTTATTGATTGATATATCTTGCCTATGAAGAGTGAATTTACCTCTGTAAAATTCTGTGTCAGAGGATAAGTTTTTCAAACTTTTTATTTACCATATATGCTCATGTATTATGCAACTTTTGAAGACCTAATTTTGAAGCTAATTTTAAGAGGGTTGCATCATACACAAGTATATATGGTAGCTATTTATTTACTATATTTACTGATTAAAAATAGGTTCAGTGAAATAATACTGTAGATCTTTGAGAGAATTATTTTTCTTTGAGCATTATAAACTGGCACTACAGAATCACAAACAAAGAACTCTACCAGATAACAAAAACCAAATCACTTGTAGACTTTCAACAACAGCAACAACTAAAATGGATAGCACATGTAACTCAAAGAGAAAATAATGACAATGTTGATATTCAACACACTACCCTAAATAAATGTTAGAAAGGAAACCCTAATCAATACTAGAAGACTGGTAACAATTAATTGGCTTGAGAAACTTATTTTCCTGAAAAGTTGCTTTAGTTGAGAGATTTTATAACCTTTAACTGACAGGATAACTGGTGGCTTGGTTAATGAATGCTGAATGTTACCTTATGAGAAAACTGCTATTATCATTTATATATATATATATATATATATATATATATATAAAATTGTATATTTAGGAAGCAATCCCTCTTTTATACATGTTTCCTTAAATACAACAGGCAAGGTACTGCGATGAAGCTTTTTATTTCATTTTTCTTTTGTTCAAACAAGACTTTTCTTGGACAGTTTCTACACACTATGTGGTAGGAAAAGAAAACACTTGTTTAAACACAAGAAAAATTAAATAAAAAGCTTAATTGCAGTACCTTGTCTGTCGTTTTTAATGAAATATATATATATGGCCTGACTATTGCGTTTTTATATATAATATATATATATATATATATATATAAATATATATATATATATATATAAATGTATGAATTTCACTCTGAGCAAGACAATACAGCCACTAGATACAATGGGTTACTGAGTTTAAAAGAATATGAGAAAAAAGACCTTATTAAGGAGAGAGAACAATAAAAGAACAGAAATTAAAAACACAGATGATGATTGACATTGCATTTAAATTTTTGAAGATCAAAGTTGAATGGAAAGCAAGAAGCCAGAAGAGAGTTCCACAAGCAATAAGTGTGAAAGAAGAAATTCTTAGCATAGGTTACATCTAAAATCTAAAGTGTAAAATGATGAGATCTTGCTGCCTATCTATTACTGCACTTAAATTCCTAAACTGAAGGTTCCTAAGAGGAAAGCTCATCTGAACAATTGCATATATGTGCATGCATACACACACACACACAAAGGAAGTCGAGAAAATAACCAAATATCACAATTTTCAAAAGTTAAAGACACTCAGAAGTGCTATGCTAAATGTGTTGAATACATGGAATAACATTTATGTTTCCTAAGCTAAAGTTATTGTTCTTCGAAATAACATTTCACAATCACCTTTGCCATGTGTGTGTTTGTAATATTTTCTGTTTATAGGTATAATACTTTTTTAAATTATGATTTCCATTAAATTTAAACAATTTTTATCATTTGAAAATGTAAATACTTAAGATCAAAAAGCTAATCTCTAAAGATCTAACTTGTTGGCATTATATATCACAAGAGATAACATCCTACCTGACAATTTTTGAGAACATTTTTCTTAAATGTTATTTTGGCATTTTTGAGGTAACAGCTGAAAATTTCCTAATATGAAATGAAAGAAAAATAACAAATACAACATTTTCATCCTAGACAGAAAATCTATTTTACTCTGAAATATAATGGTCGGAATAAAATGAGTTTACTATTTTTTTTTTGGCTTTTTATTTCAAAAAAAAGAAAAATAATGAATTGGTTCTGGTTTCGTTCTCTGTTTGACTGGGGGCAGATCTAAATATGGATTCGGTTAAAGTGAATTAAAATAGTTTATTTTAAGAATAATAAAAAACATTTAATCCTAGAAAAAAAGAATGAAGAAAAATCTTTTATCTGTGAAAGAAATCGATCTATTAGGATTATATTAAATAAAATCCCTGCAAGTAACATATTTTCTCTAATATAATATGTGTGGTTCTGTCACTAACTATTGTCTAGGGACAATTTTCAGTGTGGGGTTCTTTCCCGCACCATGATTTTTTTATCTTACAATGTGTAGGGTGATTTTAAACTCCATTTTATATGATGAGAACTATGGTAATTATTGCAAAAGCTATTTCACAAGGGAGTTAATAATTTAAGTTAAAATTCTGTCATAGCAGAGGAATGACAAGCCCTTCCATAGACACTTATTTGTTGTAAGGCTTTCAAAAAGATTTTTTTTTCAGTGAATTAATTGGAAGTATAAATTTCAGATGTAATCTTAAACAGAACCTCAAATCCCTTGTCTGTCTCGTTTCTGCTCTATCTAGAATAACGATTGATTTTTTTTTTGTTCCTTTGTTTCCAGCAGCCAAGAAGCAGAGGAAAAGTTTAAATATTTATAGTGAACAATTGATCTTTGATGCCTCAAAAGAGCCAAGTGATTCAATTGGATAACAGATCAATTTTTTTCTGCTTGGATACCAGCAGACTTCATGAATAAAACAGGAAGTTACCTGTCTGCTTAATTTGGTCAAGGAGAGATCATGTCTTTCTTGACATCTAAAATAGGCTTGCTGTGTTCCAAAGTTCTTGTTTAAAAATAAGCCAACTTTTTTTTTCATGAGAAATGAAAACTGATTTTTATAAGTACCAAGCTTTTTAGGTAAGTTCAAAAAAGTATGTTGTTTATACAATAAAAACAAAAATTTCATACATTGAATAAAACCTGCAAAACAATTACTCTTGAAAGTTTATACTAGCAGAAACAGTTGAATACAATATACTTCTCAATGTTCTGTCTATATTTACCAAAAAATCTTCAAAAATAGAATTTAATGGACAAAACATTTTTAAAGTGTAACATTATTCAAGATATAATTTGTTTAAAAACAGACATAAAAATATTCCAATTTTACATGAGTGAACATTCATAAAAGATGTTAGTCAAAAATTAAAAAAATAAATGTATTTCCTGCTGAGTAAAATCTAACCACAAAAATCCTTATGTGTTTAGGAATAAAAAAAATGTGTGGATGAAAATAATTCATATTTCATGACCAATACAAAAATATCTAAAAAAAAAAAAAGTCTTTATATTTTTTCAATTTAATGACAACTTTAAAAGATACCATAAATTTCATGCAAATCCACCCACAAAAAAAAAGATTTATTTTAAATCTGTAATTTCCCATTAAATCACCCATAATTAAGAGACCAGAATAAAAATAGTCTGAACATAGCTCCTAAATTCAGATTTGTTACTCCAAGAACAGTTCTCAAAAATATTCTATCTTAATGAAACCCTTTTTTATTACCAACATGGCAGAGATATTGTTCAGTTCAGATGACAGTGAATCAAATAAGGAAATCACAAAACTGAATATAAATTCTCATGATGGACATCAATGCCAATTTTTTAAGGCATAAATACCTTTACAAATGGCTGTCCCATCACCAATCATCTTGATCAAGAATGTTGTTGCTGACAAGCATAACCATATCATCTTCTTTGCAATAATTCAACACACACACTGTTGGAGTTTTTGAAATAATCGTAAAACAAATGAAACCCCATCAGAAGAAGGCACACAACAATACTGAAAATCAACATGAATGGTAAGATTTTCAATATGGCAAATATATATATATATATATATATATATATATATATATATATTCATATATGTATAAAAGATAAAAGACAATAGGAAAACTGTATTATTAGCCAATGCGTTTTGTCCAATGTGGACTTTTTCAAGGCAAAAACGAAATGAATTTTTTAAAAGGCAAAGTAACTATTAACAACAAACAAAATGCCCTTAGCAACTAGAAGAATTTAGAAAATGTTATTGTATTCATATTGTCAAATGAAAATTATATCAAATGCTATCATATGTAGAAATATTGTTTTCATTGTTGTGTGAACTCCAAGAAATTTTTCATATATATCGGAAAAGGCATTACTTCATACTCAATTCTGTATATGTGTTAGTCTGAAGTTTACAGAAATAAACAATTATGTTTGTATTTCAACAGCCTCATTAATTAAACATATAGTGAGTATATTCAAGTTTGTTCTTTATAATTCAATGCTTTTTGGTTAAATATTTTATTTGTCTGTCTATATCTCTGAGATAAGATATTATGATTACTTGCATTATTTATATTATATTATTTATATTATTCAGACTGTTATTCCCATTTTCATTTCAACCGTTGTACACTTCAGGTGACTGGAATTTCAAGCCGAACCCTTTATTTCATCCACCAGGGTAGATTGTTCTAGTTCCACGCGCCATGCCTCTTCTGGATATCACAGTTATTTCCCTTTAACTCAACTATCCAATGGCATGTTATTGAACTCACAACTCTTTGGCTCTAGTCACTGGATCTAACCAACGTATTTATCCATTAGGCCATGTGTCCTTTATTTGTGTTGAAACTCAAAGATCTGTTCCGGGTTAGTTAAAACCATTGCATGCATGTACAAGAAACATTGAAATTGGCACATTGATTCCTAGATGAATAACTTTCAAAATAAAATAACATTAATCACAAAAATATTAAACTGCTGTTTTACATTAACATTCAAGGCTGAATACTCATGCGATGCTAATGAGTCAATGTCTGAAGAGGTTTGGTCTATGGGAACAAAATGATTGTAACAAATTGATTCCACCAGATTTAAATATTTGTCTTTATCTGTAGAAACAAATGATTGCAAAACTTCATTATAACTCTGCATCTTTAATCAGTCAGGTTATTTTCCTTTGTTGCAGATGGATTCTGAACTGGAGTTATGCATTTGTTTCTTTTTGGTTTCCAAGCAACTATAATTCCTTTAATTTCCATTGAACAAAACAAAAACTCGACAAACATCTAAAGGCTGTCCAAGTATTTTATAATCTAATTTTTCTTACAGAGATATTAATTTTCTTCCATTTCCCTTTGTTTTTACAGCTTCCAAATTCTTCACTGATATTTAATTTTACATGTTAACAAATAGGTGGGAGTGGGGGCAAATATGATATGGATTGCATTTAATGACAAGAAGCAAGTTTATTGGTTGAAAAACCAAACTGTTACTATGTTTCATTTTAACTTTGTATTCTACTGCTTAGAAGCTCTAAAATAACTATTCATAACTTCAGTGTTTTTTTTCTCCTTTGGTCGGGGCAAATTTTTTTTTTTTTTTTTTTTTTTTGACTGATTTTTAACTGAAGTTATTTATTTGCTTCTTTTTGGTTTCCAAGCAACTATGATTCCCTTAATTTAAAATTGAACCTGTAATTTTTCTTTCAAAAGTTCTTTTGGGCCTCTAGTCAAAGTGCCACTTATTACCATTCATTTTATTTTAATTTTTTGTTGTTGCAAATATTGAGACTGTTTTCTTGACTGTTGGTTAAAGCTGCATATTTATTTCTGAGTGTTTAAACAATAAACTCATCAATTCTCATTTGCATATATATATATATATATATGTATGTATGTATATATTCTCTAGTGAGATTTTCAATCTTTATTATAAATGGTCAGTTTCTTTATTAACATGTTTGAACTTCTGACTATAGAGAACTTCAATTTGTTTTATTAATCTCAAAGTGTCAAATTAAGGTTTGTCTTCTGATTGATCACCCATTTGTTAATCATCTTCAAGTACTTGTTGATCAACCTTGTGATAGTATTCCGCTGAATAAGTTCTGTAGCATGTCTTTGCTAGTGTCCTCTACACAGATTGGTATTTTGTCATTGTAAGTTTCATTTTGATTTAACCTCTTCTCGTTTAGCTGAAATATTATCTGATATTTCTTCAGGTCCATGTTACACACACTGCCATGGATAGAATTTCAAATGCATGTCATATCTGGCACTCCTTTGGTTTTTGCCTAGTCTTGTCATTGAAAGCTAAGCAGGTAGGATTGCTTTAGAAAGGTACACACAATAATCATCTTCTCTTCTCAACAGAGTAAAAACAAAAGGGCCCAGTGTTCAAAAATGTCACAAGAGTAAGACAAAAGGACCAATGATTTCAATGAGTGTCCCTGTCAACACCATCATGAAAGCAATTGGTAGCAGTTGTAAAGTGAACATCAAATCCATTATGAATTATTATTTCAACAAATTAATTGAATGCCATTTTCAATTCAAATAAATTATGAAGTAGTTTTCTCTTCACTATTTTGTGTCATCAGCATTACCTCTGCATTTGAAAAATACAAAAAGCATGCACCAATGTGCAAACAAGTCTATAACTTTCTTTCTGGTTTAAGCCACTGAAATGTGCCATTAAAAGAGAAGGTAATTCCTTTATAAAAGGAATGTGTTTTCACAGACCCATTAAAATTTTCAAAGAAAATTCACTGATAATTGATTCTACTCTGTAAACATTAGATATTCCTTCTTTTTTTTATTTAAAGAAATTTCTACAATATATATATATAAATTACACACACACACACACATATATATATATATATATATATAGGGTGCCATGGACAAATTGTGTTCTAAATTATGAAAAAAGGAAATTAACACTGTCAACTCATTTTAACAGATATATTTAAATAACGAAAATATCTTGAAATATTAAAGAGTAAATTTATTTCATAAAAATTGACATTGGCTTCAACCACGATCTACAGATGACTTCAGAATCTCCTGCAACTCTTCTGGACAATCTCCTTGTTTAAGTTGGTGAATTCTTCCATAATCCTTGCCTTTAATTCATCTTTGGTCTTACAAGGAGTTTTTGTTGGTCACTCACTCGACTCTGCCCCACAGATAATAATCAAGGTTGGGGGGGGGTTGCAGGCTGGGGAGTCAGATGGGCAGATTTAAGGGGTGATGTAGTCACAGAAATTGTCTGATAGCCATGACTTAGTTCTCCTGCTTTGTGAGGCATGGTGCAGAAACCTGTTGCCAGATATAGGATCTTCCTGCAGGCACCCTGTTGGGCCAGGACAGCACTACCTCCTCAAGGCACTTGATGTAGGCTACCATGTTGAGCCTGAGTCCCTGTGGAAAGAGGAATGAAGGCATAATATTGCCATCACTAGTGATCAATCCAAACACCATGACGTTGACTGGATATATCATCCAACTCTTTCCAAATCCTCTGCACTGTCCTCAGATTCACCTTACAGCATGGTAAGGAGCAGTCCACACCCGAGCGATTGCAATGACAAATATCCTAACAATTTCTGCTTGAATTTCTGGGATGAGGAATTATTATTCACAATATTTATATTCTTACTGATATCTTCATCTTTGTTATTACCAGACAACATTTCAACCTATATCAAGGGATATATTTGCCAACATTTCTTTTTCTTTCTACTATTTTCAAGAAATTAGACCTTTTTTTTACTGTGTACATGAAGAAAGCTGTAGAATGGATAAACCAATATATTATTTTAACAAAAATGAGTACAAGAGTTCAGACAACTTTTGGATTAGTAAATATCTATTGAAAAGACTGTCTGCCATCAAAGAATGTACCTCAGCAGAACATGTTTACCTTGAGAACAAACAAAATCATTAAATAGCACAAATAATTTTGAGAAGAATCATTATTGAAACAAATGAATGAGGTAAATAGTATAAACAATTCCTGAAATGCAAAGAAAAGTAATTTTTAAATTTGACTTAAAAAATAGAAAAAAGTTCAAACTGAGGAGAAATTTCAATTTATATTGTTTTGTAGGATTCTAGAGATCTGATTCTATCTTTAAATAAAAATAATTTTTTCATGGATTAAAATTGAGGAAAAGGTCACAATTTAACATTTCTTATGAGTGACCAGAATCAAATTCAGCATTTATTTTTTCATGAAATTAAATTTTCTCTCAAATTATTTATAAAACAAATAGAACAATAGGAGAAAGTATATTGGATATCAGACCAAAAAGGATAAGCCATCAATAAGATTCTAAACGAGTGTACGAACATGGAAGTAACTTTTTTCTTTTTGATTTAACCTATAGTCTATCATTAATGCTTAGGCATAGAACAAACCCTGTAAACTGTGATAGGTTTGTTAATAAAGCACAAGAAAAGTGGCCTTGTATGTTAATAAATTCAGTTTCCTGCACAATCTTTTGGATCTTTCAAAATAAACTTGATTAAAAAGTAATGCAAATAACACAGTAAAAGTAAATAGGCTTCATACTGGAACAATTTTTAAGTTGCATGCCCTACAAGAATAAAGAGTCAGAGATCAAGTGTTTGTGCAAGTTACATCAGAATCTTTTTTTTTTTAACCTGGATAAACTGCAAAGATCAATGAATCTTTTCAGTCAGCTCTTTAAGCAGTTAATGAAGAAAAGACCTATTTTATGTTTGGGAATCATTTTTTGTTTTCTTTTATTTGATTTTTAAACTGGGTAAAAACTGCTTTCCTCTGCTAGAATGTCTAATTGGGTAGCAAACAAAAATTGGTGATGAAATGCCACTCAAAGGAATTAGATTATACCAACATCTCTTATTTCTTCATCTATGTCCTGCCCCTTCATTAGGGTTATACAGTTACTCTTGGACGATTTACCTAATGTTTTCTTTCTTCTCCATTATTATTGATTTTTAAAATGTTTTTCTCTCTTTTTTTTTTTTCTCTCTAAATTTCCAGATGTTGTGTTTTGGCCACAAATGTTTCTGTGTTTTATTTAATGATTCATATATTTTCAAATCAGGTATGTGCAAAATCTAATTTTTCACATGCCTGATTTTCCTTATCCCTTATGTCAGATTTGTTTCTTTTCATCAGATTTTCCTTGCTTTTAAAAGTTAAACAACTCAATTTTTCTCACATGTGTATATGTGCAAAAGAGTGAAAAATACTGGTTGGATGAATCCAAGTTTGGCACAAATCCAGCACACATTAAGCACTCAGTGATCTTGACTGAATGAAGAATAAATGTTTTACAATATGTCTAAATCTCCTACAGGTGTTTTTATAATATACTTACATTGATTTCACAGCCTAGAATTCTCATAGAAAGTCAAACTAAGAAGAAGACTTGAATAAATGAAACTTTTTTTTCAATCAGTATTTGATAATGAAGATAAAACAAAGATAATACTTCTTCTATGTGCTATGTCCATCTTGGACATGGGTTATCATGGCTCTCCACAATTTCCTGTCCTTTGTAGCACTGAATAAATTTGACTTTATGTTGTCTCTCCTAAACCCTGTTCTTTCATCAATTTACACAAGCTTGTTAGGGAGGTTGTGCACTCTGTTCTTCTAGCCATCTTGCTTTCAATCTGTCTTGTGAGTATCAAATTTTCTAAGCCCTCTTTCTTCATTATGTACCCTAGAAATTTCAACTATCACTTTTTGGACTTAAGAATAAGTCTCCTTTTTATTTTCATTTTCTCTAAAACTTTGTTGTTGACCACATGTTTGGTTCATGGTATTCTCAGTATCCTACTGTATAACCACATTTCTATGCTCTCTTTCAACTCTGAAGAGATTGTCAGCATCCACTGCCATATAGGAGGAGTCATATGACATAAAAAAGAATTCGAGATTTTTTTTCCATTACATTTAAACTTCTTTTGATTGTTTGGGTGACATGATGAGTTGGTAAGAACATCTCTTATACATAACAATTCCTCATTCTTTTACTTTGGGTTAATTTGTAAACAGAGCTTTCTTTAAGGAAATTCTTGAACTTTCAGTTGGCCTGAACTTCTTTTATTTAATTTATCTTTCTTTTCTTTTCTCATTGATATGTCAGATATCAAAGATCATCAATATTATATTTTAATTAACTTGCTTTCTGGCTTTCCTTGTACAAGATAATGTTGTTATAAAGTATAAATCAATATTTATAATATTGTGGGGCCTGGTGACCCATAGGATGTAAACATAATTTCAGTGTTTCTATAATTTAATTTTATCCAATAAATTTATTCACTTTTACTTTAATTTAATAATTTGGAAATTTCAATATTTCTGTATGTTAACAAAAGAAACTCAAAAGGCACGATTTCATGTCTCATTTTCATATTACATCATGTCAGTTATAGAAAACAGCAATGCCTGAAGTGAGTAAGAAATGATACTGTGATTGCTTTAGGCTCGAGATGCATTAGAATCCAAATATTAGATGTGAGCGGATTGAAATATGAAAGGAGTTTGCATACTTATATCATTTTATTATTCATAACTATTTTCCTTTTCCAAAGTCCTTTTTTTCTTTTAATATTTTTATCAAATATTTTTGTTACTATTTTTCTTTTCACAATCATTCCACAGGATACATTTGGTTCACAACAATTGGTTTGGCAAATAATGAGATAACAAACTAAACATTAATGAACTTACATTCATTTTGTAGTTTTTAAGATTTCCAAGAAATTGTCCCTTGAAATTGAGTCAACTTTTGAAAGATAAACTAAAATCTTTACAGAAAATATGCACAAAAAAATAAATGGTTGATAAAGTCATAAATAAATAAATATTACACATAAAAGAAACAATAATCTTTTTTATATTTGTTAATTATTGATTAAGTGGAGAAGTAGATATCAAAAGATAAAGAAAGGATTTAAAAAAAAAAAAAAAAAATGAATAATTATCTGAATCATGAAAATTTTTTCTTAGAATCTACAAATGTTTTTTTTTGACTTTCTATATTGAAGAGTTATCATTATTTACATTATTTAAATCCCCCTGAAGGTTACTTAAATTGGCAGACATGGCCGTATAGCACAAAAGCCAAAATTTTGCAAGAATAACAATAGATAAAAATAAACAATCTGAATGTAAATAATGCAAATATGTTTTTGTTCATTCCGTTGTCCAGGAGAAGAACTGAAGCATTTCAATCAAACCAAACAAATCTTTTAGATCTTGTTCAACTTGATATATCCCCTCCTCCTCATTACACAGAACTTGTACTTGATTTCTTCATGCTGATAATAGATTACCATATTGAGTTGCTCAGCATGGCCATCATCAAATTTCTGTGACCATGGTTAATGATGTTCTTGATCTATTAGACAAAATCATCCATCCTTACATCTTCTCATTGCTTGGAATGTTTCTTTCTCTTGGTCACACATGACACATCCCTGCCAGAAGCTTCCACTTAATTCCTGACCTTAAATATGAAGGACATGGGCATTTTTCAAGAAGTTTTCTATCGTAAGTTGTGGTTGTTGACTAGCACCCCAGGCACAGTGTAACTTTTCATTTCAAGTGTGACACTGGAAGCTACCATGTTAATGCTTTTGATAAGTTTCAAAGAGAAATGGCAATGCCAACATAAAACACTAAATGTATGTTCTCAAATAATTGAGCACTCCATATTAGTTTATATATATATTGAGAAATGTTATCAGTCTGGAGGGGGATGATCCCAATGTGTGGCAACTTTAGAAAGTGCCTGAAAACCATACCACAGGTTGACCCAAGCCTAGTGAGTGAAATTGTGTAGACAGAACACTTGGAGGCCGTCAATAGCTGTGCTAGCATGAAGTCACAAGTCATCATGGCCAAGGCTAGAGTGTGCTGGCCTTTTTCAAATTGTTGCTTATGCTAGATAACATGCTCTTTCCCAGAAACTGTAACTAAGGTTTGCACAGCATAGTTGCAGTATAAACCACAGGTGGCTCTGTGGGTGTTGAATAAACACAAAATATATATATATATATATATATATATATATATATATATATATATATGTCATTCACAGACAGTACTGTTTCACTATATCACAGCTCTTCAGTGTGACTAGATATCCAAATGTCTCAAGCCAGGATTGAAATCCAACCAATTTGGTGTCAGTCAGAGCTTCTACTACTGTGCTGTCTTTACTCGGCAGAGTTACACAGCTAAATCTAACGTATTGTTTTTACGAATGTAAAGAAATGTCAATCAGCTGAAGTGCTCCATTCATTTTATTGAAGAGCTTTGCATTAGCGCAGGTGGCTGTTGTTTATAGAATTAGCTTATCACTCAACAGTGCTCAATTGAAATATATTTTCAAGAGCTAAATTATATCATTCCCACCATATATATATATATATATATATATATATATATATATATATATATATATAAAGGCAAAATAGAACCTTACTTTATTGTGAAGCTTTTCATTGATGATTGTGTTTACAATGAAAGAGACTTTTGCCTCTGGGTGTTGACTTCAAGTCTACTTTTATATATGTGCATGTACATACACACACTCACTCACTAGTGGGTGCTGTAAAGAAGTTTTTGGTCTGTACACCCACTTTCTAAAATCTGCTCAAATGACCAAACATCTGAATTTTGGAATGCTTCCATGACAGGGATAAGAACTTTTTTGCCCCACCCTACCCATGTAAAAACACACACAACGCATACATACACACATATATATATATTATGGGCATGTGTAAATGGATATATATATATATATATATATATATATATATATATATATATATATATATATGAGAGAGAGATATTATCTATCTCTGAGTTGATTAATTTTAGAGGCCTGTTCACATCATTTTATATGTTTTATTTATATTCATTGTATTTAAAAAAAATTCTTCATATTGAAGTTGTGTGTACATGTGTAAATATATCTTAAGTTTTAACACTATTATTTATTTATTAGCTGCAGTCAACTTCTGCATTTTATGTTTACCTTTTATATATATATATATATATATATATATGTATATATATCCCTTTTTGTAGACCACACATTTATTTTTTACTTTATTTTTGCTCCCACACACTACATTTTCTTCTGATATAAACATACAGGTAGACAGAAACAGTTTTGTAGGGAGGGGGTCACTGAATCATCACAAGTGTAATACAGTCTTCAAAAGGAATGGTAAATTTTTTGAAACTCTTTCCTTGGCATTAATTTCTTAATTTTACAAATTAATTTTTCTTTTAAGAAGTTACTGCAGGTGGTTGAGCTGGTTAATTAGATTTTCACTGATTGTGTTATCATGGCTGCTGGTATAGGGGAGGTCATATAATTAAAGAAACCAAAGATATTCTCAAAGAAGCATTCTTTTGAGCCATTAACGAAAATATGGTGCCAGGCTAACTTTTATCTTTTTTTTTCAGATACTGAAATTAGATGAATGCTAAGCAGATATGAAAAAATTCTAGTTTGTTATATAGAATCTTTAGGTTTTGGTTTAAAAGAGCTCAGATTTTTAAATCAGCTTTTGCTGCTTTTTATATAGAAAGGTTTTCTCAGCTTGAACCCTGCCTTGAAAATCAAAACCTAATTCTTTTGTCATTTCACTCATTTTATAGCTGAATTTTACCAATTATTATTTTGATTTTATTTGTTGGCTTGATTATTTCTCTTGCATGTACAATTAGTAAAATATTAAAGAATTCTGTTGATTTTAATAAAGGTATAATTTTCTGTTATTGATTCTTTTGGAGAAAAGATTTTTATATTTAAAACATTCATTTAATGTTCTATTGGACTCTTTAATGATTACATTTCTGTGAAGAATTCTTAATAAAAGTAAGTATTTTGACAAAGGTTTACTGGCTAATTCCATAAATGTAGACAAAAACTCAAAATACCATTAGTTTCAATATTTGACATGATTAGTATGCTGAGAATTAAATGCATCAGGATTTGATACTCAAAATTGGCAATTAAGGAAACTCATGAAAATTAATCAGGTAATTAATTTTAATTTACTCCATAGATTTTAGCTCTTAAAATTAATTACTGAAACCAACAATTTTTAGAGTAAATTTTATTTCTGTTTTTTTTTTTATCACAATTATCATCATCATCATCATCATCATAATCAATTATATTTAGGGTGCACCAAATATTTGAGAAAAAAAAATACTTCTTTTATGTACTGTGTCTCTTGGGGATGTAAGTGATCATGGCCTTCCATATCTTCCTGTCCCTAGTAACTCTTAATAAGTTTTGTCTTTTTGTTATTTCTCTCAAACTCTGTTTTTTCCATCCATTTACACAAGCCCATCATGTATGTTTTCCTTTGTCCCTCTTTCCCTCTGTCTTGTGAGTATCAGATTCTCTAAGCCCTCCTTCATCATTATGTGTCCCAGAAATTTCAACTGCCTCTACCTGATATAAGATTCTTTTTTGTTTCCATTCTCTCCAAAACCTTGCCCTTGCTCACATGTTCATCCCATGGTACAACAAATGAATCTGGTGGCAATAAATGTTAATATTCTCAATTGTATGGCAACTTGCAATCTGAGACAGGAAATGGCCATTTTTCAAAAAGTTGTCTCATTGAACAAGAGGAATGACAGGTGGCTCTGTGTGCATCCCACAAGAATGTGCTCCAAGTCAACATCATCTATAATGGTCCTGGGTGTTGTGAACAATGGGAATCATGATATGGTAGCCCACTTCTTCCTGCAGGGACTCAAGGTCAATGTCACTATCTACAATAAGGTGCTAGACACAGTTGTCAAGTCACAGGTGCTGCCCAGGGGAGGCTGTAGGTAATTAAAATTATGTTCACTCCTAATGATCCCTATAACTTGGGAATAGGTGGCCAAGAATTTTGCTAATTTTGTCTTCTAGCTCTCCTTATCAAAATCCCCTTGTTAAGAGAGAAAGAGATCAAATGGATGCCCAACAATATGAATGGCTCAATAAACAGGATAGTCAACAGAAATGAAATCAAGCTCACCCAGGCATGCAGCCATTTTGGGGCCTGGTGGGGGGCACTCAAGCTTCTAAACTGATGGAAGTTTTATTGAATAATATTTTCTTGTTTTTGGAATTTTAACATGTATACAGACTTTTTGTTTTAAACATTTTTTTTTTTAAGCGTTTCACCCCAAGCAAGGCGGGAAGCCACTAGGACGCAAGGAGTTACAGAAAATTTGGAGCAAGATCAGATAGGAGTGATAGAAGAACGGATGAGGAGAAGGATAGTGGATAGATCAAGGCAACTTGAGATGTCGATTGACATTACATTTGAATAGCTGGAGATTATAGCTCTCAGGGAAATTGGAATAGGGAAGGGAGTTCCACAGGCGAGAGGTGTGAGACATGAAGCTATTGGAGTAGAAGAGACAGCTACAATTAGGAGTTTCGACAGTGAAGGGGTGAGAGTGGGATGCCAGCCTCGTAGGGAGCTTGAACTCATGAAGTCTGGGAACCAGCGAATGCAGCTCCTCAGAGCAATTGCCATGAAAGTATTTGTAAAACAGACAGAGAGAGACGACGACGCGTCTGTGAGAAAGTGACTGTAGACGAGATGCCAGAGCAGGGTCAATTATATTGCATATCCGCCTCTAAAGCCTATCAAGAACCCCGAGGCAAACAGAAGGGGCTCCAGACCATATATGGCAGCAATACTCCATACTGACTTCTTTCTATATCTTTCTTACCTGGAACATCCTGTACAATATATATATATATATATATATATATATATATATATATATTGAAAATTTTCTATATTTAAAGTGGTCATAGAACATATGTAGATATAAATAGTGTAGAGATAGAAATCAACACTTCATGGTGAACTGCAGTTTAATATCTAAATAATCCTCAGAGATTCTGATGGTTAGTTAAGGTGTGAAAGTACAAGTCACCATGCAGTGGTGATTTCTATATCAAAAAAGCAACAATGACTAAAATTGATTGCATATTTAACTCAAATAGAAAATGACAATCAAGCAGATGACATTCTATAATATTTCAAATTAAAGATAAGGATGGAAACCCCCTCCTACAACAATACTGGACAGAGTCACAGCAGCTGCTGGACTTGAGAAGCCTATTTTCACAAAAAAATTGTTTTAAAAGAAATATTTTATAAATTTCAACCAAAAGTAGCACTGGCTGCTGATTCAATGAATGTCAAATGTTTCTATATAAGGAAGTGACTAATATTACAACTATCATTTATGCCACAAAGAGTTAATTCCCACTGAAAACATCAAAATTATTGAGCATTTTGTATCTTATTTTAACAATGAAATTATGAAACCTATGTGCCAATCCAGTACTGCACTTAAATTCATGAAGTACTAAAGATTAAAGCTCATCAAAATAATTACCATGAAAATATTTATAGAAAAAGCACAGGGAAACTAATGAGTGGGAGGACATTATATATATATATATATATATATATATATATATATATATAATGAAAACATATTGAATCTCTCTTACACAACTTTTGTTTTTGAGATAGAGAGAAAAAACATTAAGCAACCTCTCTGAGGACTAAGTCCCAATTTTTTTCATATTTTGCTTTTGTTGATTTCAAAGTCTCATTAATTCTCCCTTATATATATATATATATATATATATGGAAAGGTGTCCCCACTGCCTCACAAAAAACATGACAGATCAATATAGCAGAATGATAAACAGTATGAAACAATTAACAAGTGCATTATACATACATTCATATCTCAAATAGAACATCATAAATACAGAAACTAGTAATCTATTACAAAAGAAATTAAAATAATGCTTGCCTTCAGAAACATCCATTAAACAAACCTGTGTAACTTTTCTTGTTCTTTGATGGGGATGTCTACTTTGAGAAAAAAAAATCAATTTCATATGTTAACCCTAAAATTGCCACCCTATCCAGTCAGTTAACTTGTCATTTGTTTGGTCAAAGTGTCATTCCTATTCATATTAATAAGGTATTAATGCATTTTAATTTTAACCCAACTAAACATTATATTTTCAAGTGGTAAGAAATAATGTTGGGTCAGAAATAAAATAAATTCTTGAGAAATTATTTTATTTACATTCTGGATATGAAAAAAAATTCAATAAATATAGGCTTTCAAGAAGATCTGAATGAATGAATGTAATTGAACCTTGCTGAGTTATGATGCTCTCTGTGACTGAGCAGTCCAAAGTATGCGAGATCAGACAAAGGGCAATACAGGTTCCATCCTTACCAGAGAGCACATTTTCATTATCAAGTCTCTTGAATGTGCAAGCTAGAAGACTTAATTCACACTGTTTAAAAAAAAAAACAAAAACAAAAGAAACAGGATGCCTACTCAAACACATGTAGCCAATAAAGTATAACATTTAGATAATCATATTAATGAACACAGACTACGGCAGATTGACATTTGCACAAGGATATGCCAAATACTCAATAATATGTGTATATTGTACAACATTAATTATAAAAGAAGAAAAATTTGGATTCTTCAAGCTGTTGTCATAAATGCAAGAAAGTTAAAATTATGATCTTCTCGAGGGATTGACAGGTAGATTTTGCTAAGTGAAGAATTTTACTTGCATTTCACTTTGTACATTAATATCAGAACACACAAATGGATATTTACTTGACCCCCCCCCCACTGAATCAGGTTGTGACACAAGTTCAGTTTTTAACGTGTTGAACCGAGTGTTTTTCACTCGGGCTGCTGGTCTAAGCTGGTTTTAGCTGGTCATAGCTTGTCCAAGCTAGTCATAGTCATACCACCAAAACAGGAATGGAGCCAACAAAGCCCTGTGTCATAACACACAAATGCTAGGATGCTGATTTTTAAAATGAGAAATATAAAAGAACTAATATTTAGTGTTTTATTATTTCGTTTTGAGAATGATCAAAAGTCCCAAAGGTTTGTATAAAACTTACCTTCATTAGAGCCAGCCTTCTTGTATATTAAAGATGATTTGCATTTGTTAGATTTGAAAAAAATAATAGCAAATAAAAAGTAATATCAGCAGCAAAACTCACACAGTTAAACAAAAGTCATGTAGGGGAGGTTCAATATGATGTCATCATACACACACACACACATATATAAATAAAATAGATGGCAGTTTCTTCCACTCATTAATTTCCCTGTGCTTTTTCTATATTTTCATGGTAATTGTTTTGATGAGCTTTAATCTTTAGTACTTTATCAAATTAAGTGCAGTAGATTGGCAGATAGGTTTCATAATTTTACTGTTAAAATTGCTAATTGTAACCATAAGTTCAAAGCTAATAGTTTTTTTTCTCATGCACTTATCACTTGCTGAACTTTTCTGGCTTCCTGCTTTCTTGTCAACTAAGATTTTCAAAAATTTAAATGCAATGTCAATTGCCATCTTCCGTGTCCTAGAATCTTGTCATTTTATGAGCTTCTCTGTGTCCTCTTAGATGAAATATTTAAAAAAAAAACAGCTTAGTCTAACCTTTACAGGATATATATGATTATTCACTTACGACTACATTCTAACAATAATCAAACTTGTACCAATGTACAACTTATGATGCACATACAACACAATATATTATAGATCTATCTATATATATATTCTTTTTATAGATAAAACATAAACATAAAAAAATGTCTTAAAATAATTGCCGGACTTTGTCCATTTCATAATGTGTGAGATATATATATACATTCCAAACATTCCATTGAGCACTGTTTCTAAAAATAAAAATATCAATAAGAACACCACATTATATATGTTACTGTTCTTTCTTTTTATTATAATATATATATGTATATATAGAGAGAGAGTGAGAGAAAGATTGGTAAAAATGGGTAAACATGCCTGCAATAAGACAGTTTCAAAAGGACAGTTTTCCCATAACATGGCTTTTATTTCAACTAGCTTCACACTTTGCCAATTTTTATTATTTTAAAAAGCAATGATTAGAATTGGAATAAAAACTAAACTCATGATGAAAGTGAATCTATAGATTTTTTTGTTCTTGATAATTCACAACAAAAATATTAAACTATTTTTTTGATTATTTACAAGAATAATTTTATATTCACAACATAAAAACTAATACAATTCTATTAAAACTAATACAATACTATATTTATCATTTACCAATTTATAAAGAAATAAATATAAAAACAATATTTTATTCATAAATTTATAAACATTCACTAAATTATAAAAATATGTGAACCAACTCTAAGAAAATCCTTATTATTTACTATTTTATAAAGTTTGAACCAATGTTTTGCCAACCATTCTAATAAATAATCTAATAAATAAACAGTGTTTATTATTTTTGTTGTCTATTCTCAAGAACAAAGAAAAAAATATGTATAAATTTACTTTCATCATATGTTTAGGTTTTATTACAATTCTAATCCTTGCTTTTTAAAACTAAATATTCCCCAACAGTGAAGATAATTAAAGAAGCAGTATCATGGGGAAAAACTGTCCTTTTGACACACTGTCTTATTGTGGCAATGTTACTCCATGTTTGCCATGTGATTTATATATTATAGATTTGTAACTTTATGCTATACAAGATTTTGATATGTTTACTTTTAGTTTCTATTCTTGTAGATGTATTTAATTAAACTTTCCAAATATTCTCTCTTTCCAGAGTTAAAATATATTGCTCATACTCCCAGAAATTTCTACTATTCATCTTTGAAAGAGAAAAATGTTTTCTATAATTAAAACAACATGAGAAAAGTGTCAAGTCATAGAAAAAGCAATTACTGAAAATATCATGACTAAAATATTAAATCTTAAACTCAAGTGAAACTATTTTTTACAGTCTTTTAGTTTAGTTTTTATGTATACAGTAGATTTGGAGAAGCAGAATCACTGTCAACAGCTTGCATAACTAATATTTATTCCCATCATTATTATTATTATTATTATTATTCATAAATATTATTATTAAAATTCATAAATATTATTATTATTCATAATATTCTCATTATTATTATTCATAAATATTTATTTCAAAAGCCTACTTAGATTGTGTAATCTTCTCAGCTTGTGATGGCCTTCCCCAGATCATGTTGATGAATGGACAACTGCCCTATGATGCTGCCTCAATGTGTGTTGGTAGGGGTGAATTTGACTCACTTTAGTGATCATGTCTCTTTTTGATTTATGATTGCCAAAGTGTGTTTGTGCATAAGTCAATGTAATGAACCCAACTGGAATTTGAACTCAGTTCTCTGATTTCTCATTCCAAGCCATTATCTATTACACCACCTGCACAACGCACATCAAAGATTACAACACCTGGAATTCCAAAACGGTTATCTATCTAGGTACTGACCATGGTCGATGTTGCCTTACTTTGGTGATCTGATAAGAACCAGTGTCTGAATGTGATAAGGTTGTAAGCCAATTGTGTAATAAAAATGTTTATATGAAATCTCATATTGAATATTTATTTGAAATTTCCACTAAATTTATTAGACAAAATAATTTTTCCAGTAAATAATTTTCTTTTTCTTTTTAACCAAAAGAAACCCATTTGAACTGTTTATATGATCTGAAATTAATTACTATTTAAATTGTAAAGTTAAAAAAAAGTGTATTTTTTCAAGATGTGAAATTTGAATATTTTCCAAAAATAAACATCAAAATCAAAATATTGTGGACGTTTATGTTAAAATGATTTAACATGCTAAGAATTCTTCTCATAAAATCTCTAATAATTTTCAAATAATCATGGAACACTAACCAAGAAAAAGTTTCAGCAGCACTATTAAAAAAAAAAAGACAAAAAAATTGTGTTTTATAATGATGCTTAAAATCTTTTACATAAAGCTAGGCATCTATATATTTGACTGGTAGACTCTACTTCTTGCTTGTGGAATCATGCTCAAAACTTTCAAAAATTCTTTCTCAGCAAAAAAAACAAAACAACAACAACAAATTAAATGATATCAAAGGTTAAAGGATCAACTCAAAGCAAAATGCAATCAAATAAATTTTTTTTAATCTTCTAAAATATAGCTTTTTTTTAATTTTAACTTTTTTTTATTATCGATGAAAATTTTTTCAAACAAAAATAAAATAAAAATTAAACAAACAAAATTTTTTTTTTTCAGATTCTCAGAGGAATCTGGAAGAAAAAAAGAAACAAAATCAGCAAAAAACAAAAAATAAAACAAATTCCACTCAGTGACTACTTAGATGTTCTCTAGAAAAATCTTTGAAACATGCTTAAGAATCAGTTGTGCAACTCATTATTAAGAAGAATAAAAAACAACAAAGAAAAAAAATACTGAGCAAGAATTTTTAGCAGCTAAAATCAAACTAAGAAAAATATTTAAAAGAATAGAGAAAGAATCAATCTGTAAAAGTTAGCATCACTCTGAAGGAAAGAATAGAGAAGGTTAAGAGTTACTAGAGGAGGGAATGGGAGTGCGAATCAGGATTAAGAACAATTCTAGCAGTACCAATAGTAATAATGGTTGTAGCAGCAAGAGGAATAATGGGGGTGGGGGAAGGTATAATGGGCATAGAAGGCCCTCTAATGAGATTCACGTCTACCAGAAATATTTACCGAATTCTGGGGATATCCTGGAAATGAACCGGTTTACTGGGTAAAAATCTGGCAAAAAAAAAAAATTGAACAGGAAACCAAAATAAGAACATTTGAAGAATTTTTTTTACCAAAAACACATTGGACAATAAATAAATAAAATGCCAAAATAAAGAAGGGGAAAAATTTGGATAATTGTGTGATTCCATAATGTTCATTGAATCATATTTATGCTTATCTCTCTAACATATTCTTCTTGAATTAATGAATTATATTTTTCCCTAAATTAAGTTTCCTTATTAAGTGAAACCTTGACAATGTCATGAATATTTCTTAGAGTTTTCAAAATATATTTAATTTACTGTTTTAATTGAATTCTATTCCTGCTTTATTTAATAGAAACTGAGTCATAATGGTTTTGTTGGTGTTGGGGAAAGAATTAAATATGAAAAAAAAAATTATGATAGGAAATTATAGATATAAAATAAGTAAAATAATGCTTCTGATAAGTAAAGTTACTATTTATTATATTGGCCAATGAGGTCAGAGTTAGATGGTGGTAGTATGTCAGTGAATTTTTATGTCAATAACAAATAATTTTTTTTTTCATTGCAGAGAACAGCTGAATGGCAATCTGACAAAATTTAGCCTGATATGAAAGTCAATGTGTATCAATGAATTCCTAAAAAAAAAAAAAAAAAAAAAAAATTTACATTCATTATCTTGCTGAAAATTTATGGAGATGAAACACTGGATATGCACATATTTAGGTGGTGGATAATATATTTCAACATTCACTTGTGAAAAAGAGAATCATCTGTGTTGGTGCATATTTTTACAAGCACAGCATGCAGGCATTTGTTTATTGCTAATGAAAATTCCTAGCCATTGGTTGCAACTATGTGGAAAAAGTCTTTTTTGTAGTTGGAAATTAGCTCAATCCAATTGTGTTGGTTTGCTCCTTGTGGCCATTGTAGTTTCCATGGAAATAAATTCTTTCAGAGCAATATCATATAATTTAAATAAGACATATTTTGACAGCAAGAATTCTCTCAAACATGTCGGTTAAATAATATGAAAAAATATTGTTTATTAATTTTTTATTCAATTTTTCAAATTTTCAAATTAGTTGTTTTGTGTTATCAATAATTGTTCCATAAACAAGAGAATGTGGAAATTAAAAAACAACTGCGTAAATATACACATATTCATTTACTGATGGTTTATTGCACAAACTGCTGATCTGTTTGTCTCTTCAGTTTTATTTAAGGATGAGGCAACATTTGGAAGAGATGGAATAACAAATTTACACAACATTTGTGGGCAGATCAAAATTGCCATGGTACAATACAAGCTAGACACCAGCATCATTTTACAATTAGTGTATAGACTGGAATTGTAGGTGACTATCTAGCAGGTCCATCATATGTTCTAGCATGTCTTACAGGAGCTGTCTACAGGGAATTTACATTGAACACACTTCCAGAACTTCTAGAGGATGTACCCTTGCCAGTACATAAACGCATGTTGTTCATACAGCACATTTTAGTCACATTGTTCACAATGCATTGGCTGACATTGACCGTGAAAGATTGGATAGGTAGGGGAGGACAGATTCCATGGCCTGCATGTTCCCCCAATCTCAATCCTTTGGATTTTTATCTGTGGGGGTGGGGGCCACCGAAAACAATTGGTTTATGCAGCAGACATTAATAATGCACAGACACTTCATGAACATGTCATGTGGGTGTATTTAAAAGGGTCCACTAGTGAATGATCCGATGAGCGCATGCATGTGTAGAAACAAGCAGAGGAGATTTTGAACATTTGTTATGAGTTGCTGTGTTGAGGTACAATGACGGGCTTTTAGATATATGCTTATATTGACAATTTTACCTTGTTTTGGCATCAGGAACTCACCCCCAGAGTTTGTAAAAGTATTTTTAATAGACCCTAAATACATACACACACACACACACATATATATATCCAGTTTAGCAAAGTTTAAATTACTGGTTTTAAACACACACTTTTGCCGATTTATTATATCTGCTCTGAAATTGTAGCCTAATGTAAACAATGACAACATCCAATAAATATTTGTTGAATTTAATCCATTTCATATAATATGTTGTCATTAGGGTACAATTTCAGAGCACATATGATAGATCAAGAAAAATCGGCAAAGGTGTGTGTTTAAAACCAGTAATTTGAGCAATGTTAAACCAGAATTATCTGTGGCTGAATGATCATAGCATGTCAGATTTAATGACGGTTCGATATATATATATATATATATATATATATGTGTGTGTGTGTGTGTGTGTGTGTGTGTGTGTATAACCTACTGAGGTTAGGAAGATAGGTTTTATCAAGTATTCTTTATAATGTGAAGTATTAGCTATTCCCTATTCATAAACTGCTTTTGCTCCCCAAGACTTGTCCAATCCAAGAACATCTCAAAACCTCAGTCTTTATTACTTGGCAGCAAAATCAGTCAATTATTTTTTAGAATGATTATTGACCTAGCAAGCAATTTACTGTCTCTTTTTTTATATATTGTGTCAACTTACAAGGAATTTTTTTTTTGATTAAAAGATAACCAGTTTATTTCTTTTTGTATACACATTCATGTGTGCCATGTGTTAGTCTAAATGTTTTAATTAAATTTTTTTTCAAAGCCACAAATCTTCACTCAAAAAATATCCACTACCTAAATACTGTTTGTTTCTAATTACAGATGTTACTTCTTTTTTGCAGTTCATCAATTTTATATATTTCTACATTAGCTTTAAAAGATAACTTTTTAAGAAATTATTTTTGTGACTGATTTTCTCTACTATTTGATTAATAGTTTAACCATAAAACAAACCTGCAATTCATTTTCTTTTTAGTAAAGCCTTCTTAAAAATTCACAAAAAAATCTTTGGTATATAATGATTTCTTTAAGGTTTTAATATAAAGAAAATTAATGACAAATTGGAAAAAAAAAACTTTTTGTGTGATGCATTTCATCATTTAAGACTTCATTACACTAAAGTAATGTTTATGTAATACCTAATAATGTTTATGCAATAACTAATAATGTTAACATAATACCTAATAAAGTTAATGCAATAACTAATAATGTTTATGCAATAACTAATAATGTTAACATAATCTTACTTATTATAAAACGCTGTGTGTGTGTGTGTGTGTGTGTGTGTGTACGTTTATATATTGGATCGGATTTCCTACATTTTTCAACCGATTTCAACAAAACTTCACAGGACTACATAAAATTACCTTGTGGTGGTTCTAACAGCACCAAAAATTGGAAAAACACAATTGTTTTTGCACGAAATTTAAAAACACGATTAAGAGGCATCATGAGAATGAAAGGGGGACAACTCATATCGAGTTATACTTATTATAAAACCCAGGTTGTGTGTGTGTGTGTGTTCCTTTATATATGGGATCGGATTTCCTACATTTTTCAACCGATTTCAACAAAACTTCACTTTTTTTTTTGGCAGGTAGTGTTTCTTATTGTCTTGCACACTTTTTTCTTTATTTTTAAATACAGAATGCTTTAAAAATTCCATTTACAAGACAATTGTTTATAATAAAATTCTATTCAATCGGTAGATCAATAACGATTGAAAACAATGTTTTTGTTTGAGTTTGGGCTTGACCAATTCGTAAAAAAAAAAAAAAAAAAAAAAAAAATTAATTAAGACATGTGTGTCCGTCAACCTTAAACAATAATCTTTGTCAATTTTATTTTTCAGTCTTTATGATGGTCGATACTTGATCTGTCTCTTACTGTTACATCCCTGGGCAACGCCGGGCTCTACTGCTAGTACCTAATAAAGTTAATGTAATACCTAATAATGTTTATATAATAACTATACATGTGCAGAAAGGAGAAGGGACATTTTATTCTTTAATTTTTTTTTTATATATGTATTTGGGTATACAGCCAATTTTGTTTAGTTTATTTTCTTTAATCCCAAGTTTTAATATTACAATATTTCATATGTCTTTATGTTTTTGTATTAAGGTAAGAAACTACTGCTCTCAAAGTTAGCAACAAAACAATTTGCTTATAGACAAATACAGTTTCTGCTATAATAATTCATTTTCTGATACAATTATCAATGAAGTTATATTTTAATTATCCTATCTTTAAAACATTTTACTGTTACAATTAAGTGGGATAATTCTATAGTAAATTCTCTCATGTTGACAATATAGAAAGGGATTCTGAAAAATTATTTTCCTGCCCTTCTTCCCAAAATCTAACCAAAAGGCCAAACATTAGAATTATTTTTGAATTTCTTCTTGGTTGAGCCAAGAACTTTTCAACACAACCTTTTAAGTAATTTCCTATTTGTCTTCTATATCAGAGTTTTTATATAATTATTTCAAGAGCAGTTCAGGAGAACTCAGAGACATTAAGTGCAATTTAGAATATATTAACTAATATATTTATTCAAAGAGTAACTTTCACACTGTAGCCAAAGGCTCTTTTCTGACACATCAAAGCCTGATAATCATAAACAATTTTTATATATTATTGTTTGGGTTTTTTTTAATTCATACTTCAATATAAATGCATATAACCAAATATATGTTTATATTTTGGGGCTCATTAGGTTTTTAACTATTTATTATATTTTACAAGTATATATGTTTTTTCCTTTTTGTTTTCTGCAGAATTCCATATTTCTTCATTTCACTAAATGTTGTTCCAGAAGCAAAATACTATGGCTGCATTAATGCTTTGTCAATGTCAGATCAGTTCCCTAATACTTATTTTTCAGCCTCTCTCCAAGAAGTTCTGATGCAAAAGAAAATTGCTTCTGTGATGTTCTTTAACTAGAAAGGAGAAAGGAAATAATGTATTAAACAACTTTTAAAAGACAGATAGATGTAATGAAGGCCAAGAAACTTATTAGCAATTGTATTCTATGTACCACATCCCTTTAGGACATAGGCGATCATGACTCTCCACACCTTCCCATCCCTCACAAGCTCATTAGGTAAGTGGCTTAATGACTTCCCCTATCCCTCAGTATGTCCCATAAAGATTAAGCACTCTTTCCTTAAATGCCCAAGGAATTCCAGTTCTCTTTTCCTGATTCTAAGTATAAGTTTTCTTTCTGTTGCTATTTTCTTTAAGACTTCCTTTCACCATTTTATTTAAGACTTTTCTTCTTATTAGTTGGATATCAACAAAGAGGAATGGACAATTCAGTAGAATTACTGGAATCAAACACTGGATCATAGCAAGCAGGGAACACACAAAACCCTTTCTTCATAACCAGACATTCCAAAGTTCACAATGGCTCTTGTGCCGGCTTTCTGTAGAAACACACTAAATGTTGTCATCACTTTGACTGACATTATCAGTAGCAGGTGGCAGCTCCATCTTCATTTTATTTCAACTACATCCTTCTTGGTTACTTGTCCCATCCATAGTATTTTCAGTATCCTTCTAAGAAGCAGATTTATGATGCCTCTCATTTTCTCCTCATCCTTGGGGAGATTTTCCAGCATTCACTGACATATGAGATGATGGATATCACATAGAAATCCAGCACTGTGGAATATTATTATTCTAATATTTATAATATCTAAAAATATTCTAAAACTGAAATAATAATTTATAAAACCAGTGATATTTACATTATATAAGTTTAAATAAAAATTTATTAACCTTTCTGCTGGGGTATCTTAACCAGTGTGTGGTTCTGTTCTTAAAACAAGAAAGAAAACAATCAGTACTTAAGCTTTATAACAGAATCTGTCTTATTTATTTTATCTTTTTTTGTGGCTCAAGTCAAATAAAATAAAATCAAACAATATACTTGCAAAAGACATGAAAAGTTACAATTTGTAAAGACAGAAAATAAGCAAAGGAATAAAAAATGCAACTGAACAAAATCAATAAAGACTAAACAATAAAAATTTCAGTCACTCAACACAGACTCAACAGGGAATAAAATTCAGGTGAAGACATTGGCCCATATATCAAAGTTACACATATCTAAAATATTTCAGGTTACACATAAGAGTCAAAAAAGTAATGAAATAATGTTTCAAGTTATCTCAGATTGTTCTATAAGGATGTCTGCCTTATGAAATTCTTAGCTGGTTCATAAAAAAAAACTATTTAAAATAAAAGCAGTAAAAGAATTTTCAACTTTAAGAAACTATTTACCAGCTTAACCGCAGCCTCATTTTCAAACCAAATGAAATCAAACTCTCAGCTAAACTCAAATACAAATTGACCATCAAGAATAAATAAAAATAATATACATTTACAAATTTTTAAAAATCACTTTCTTTTTTCTAAATATCATTTATAAGAAACAATTAAAAAAAATTATACTGCACTTGGAATTTGAGAAATCCAACAAAGTTACAAGACTATAAGGAAATATGAATCTAAGAATAGTAATAGAATGAGGTCATGGTCAGGAGTAACTTGGTTGGTGGATGAGAAGTGTCATCTTTATTTTATCACAGTTATTTGTTTTTGCTTTCTGGTTAGCAATACTTATATCAAAGTATTTGGTTTCTTTGAATTTGCCCGAAAGTCAGAATTTAGTCAAAATGAAAACTTTGACATTTTTTTGAACAAAGTTTAATTTGTTTCTCTTGGAAAAAAAAAGAATCCATAACAAGAAACCATGAATATTTTTTTCTTTTTTTTAATATAGTCTGGACGTTTTGATAGTTGAGACCAAATTCATTTTTTTCCATCTAGAATCTTGAGAAGACTCAGTCTCATCGCAAGACTTGTTGGAATTATTCAAATCATTCAATATGATGCTTTTGTCATTACAAAATTTGAACTGGTCCATTCTTTATTCTAAATCTAAAAATCCTAATTCCTTTTCAGTTATAGCAAACTAGCATAATTTCAGCTAGACCTTAATCGCTACTGATTAAGATCTAGCTGAAAGAGAAGACTGTACATCTGATGAATGATAATAAAAGGATCAAGTGAAACTTCCCTGTCAATATAATCTTAACCTGTTCAAGTCTAGAATTAACTTATCTTTTCTACATTACATCATGACCTGCACTTCTCTTAAGCTTATACATCACAATAGAGTAGCCTTCTACCTTGCATGGCTCTTGGGCCTTGTATTGGGTGAACATTAGCATACAAAAAAACACTCTAATAACAACAAAAAGAATGAGTTCAATATTTCTCATAGCCCTTAAAATCAATCCTCATTATTGCTATCATATAATTTTCCACCTAATGAATGTCGAATAAATAATGCAAATATTAAACAGGATTTCTACATTTTCATTTTCAGACTTTTACAAAGATACACACATTACGCTGTTTCTGATAACATCTATATTATTATTATTATTATTATGAATGGTGAGAAGAAGAAAGATTTTCATTTTGATGCAAGAGTTATTAGCAAAAACAATAATAATTAATGCAGATCAGAATTTGTCATAATGGTTTATTCCAAGATTTACTGATTTCGGTGTGGAATAATTTTGACTTTATTTTATCATATAATTAAAGAATGCTCTTTTTAAGATTAAATGATTTGAAAATATAAAAAACATTTTCTGTCTTAATTTCTAGGACAAAGAATTAAAGCTATTTACACTCTGACTATTGTCCTCATCTTTGTTGTTATCCCCTGATTGCCTTTTGCCTGAATTTCTGGGATAAAGTGTTATCATTATTTACATTATTTACACTCAGACTATTGTCCTCATCTTTGCTGAGCATCTCAACTGTTGTGACCGCCAGTCATTTTCAAAACAGGACAATAACCTCAGGGGATTAAAGCATTGGTTTATGAATTTGGTGGCATTCAAGTGGTAATAAAAAAAAATATATTATTCTTGAATTAATAATTGATTTTGATTAATGAATTAATTGTGAGTTCAATCTCTAGACTGGGTAGTACAGACTTAGACACACAGAGTGATAAGATGAGACAGTGGAATGAGAACAATCTATTCTCAAAATAAATGGTTCAGTTTGAAATTCTCCAAAGTTTTCTGGAGCAGCAAACACAGGATAAGGGTCAGAGGGTACAAGAGCTGAAAAGTTGTGATAACAACAACAAAAATGAGGATGATAGTCCAAATTTAAATAATATAAATAAATACATGTTTACTAAGCTTATGTTAGTCTGGCACAAGGCAACAAATATTGGTCAACAAGTGAGGATTTAACTCAAGGGTAATGGTCCTGAAATTGTTGAACTTGCAAACTACTGCTTCACAACAAGACATTTATGTATTTATATGTATGTAAGTTTTAACTCAAGTGGTAATAAAAAAAAATATATTATTCTTGAATTAATAATTGATTTTGATTAATTGTTAAGACAGCCCCTGACAAATATTTAAAAGATTAAGTAAACTTTGCCACTTATTTAATGGCTTGTGTCTGCCTGAATTTTTTTGTGACCTTTGCCACTGGAATTTTCATAATGGAGAAACATTCATTTATTTGTTTTCTGGCCACCAACCCCTAATCTGCTGATTTATCCTTGTCTTTTTAAATTTTGATGTATCTGTAGAAAAAAAAAAGGTCAACATAGTTTCTATCCTTAGTTTATTGAACTCACGCAGTCTTGTATTTTTCCTTTCTCTCAGCCGGAGTTCTGTCTTCTTTCTCTCTTTTCTTTGCCCTCTCACTCTAAGCCTGAGTTTTTTTTCTCACCTTTCTCTCTTTTCTTTGCCCTCTCACTCTAAGCCTGAGTTTTTTTCTCACCTTTCTCTTTTCTTTGCCCTCTCACTCTGAGACTGAGATTTTTCTCTCCCTTTTCTTGTCCAAGCATTTACACCCAATGTAATCTTCTTTGTAAAAGTGTCAATAAACATTGCAGATTTAATTCAAAAAGGTTTGAGCAAATCATTCACTGATTGAGACATACAAGGAAAGTGCTAAATAGAGAGTGATAAAGAAAAAAACATCAAAATTAATTCAGTTCAAAGAATAAAAAGAAAGATAAGAGTTAAAAAGGAAAAGTAAATATATTAAAGAGAGAAAAAGAGAGAGATGGTTTGAAGAAGAATTCAATAAGAAAAAGAAATTAGTCAGAGGAGTTGGGAAGGAAAAGTAGAAGAAAATGAGAATTGAGAAAAAAGATCAACAATAAAAAGAGAAAGAGATAAAAAGAAAGAAAAAAAAAGAAAGAATAAAAGAAAAATAGATGAAAAATTATGAGACAGACTGAAAAAAAGAAGCAAACAAAAGAAAGACAAAAATTAATTAAATTTGAAAAGAAGAAAAAATTGGGAGCAAGTTAAAAAGAGAAAAATGCTTAACAATGAAGGAGAAAAATTAAATGATGAAAATTTAAATGGGAAAAAAAAACAAAGAAAAAATAAGATAAACAATGAAAAGAAATGAATTTTGAAAAGGTAAAAGAGAGAAAAGTAAAAAAAAAAGAATGAATAAAGTAATAAAAACAAACAAGAGGGGGGGTGAAACAGGTAAAACCTTAAAAAAACAGTGGTTTGTAACCTGTTTAAATAAAGCTTATGTACCTCGATCGGTCTCAAGAGGAATGTTGGCAAGACTTTAGCCATTTGAGAAAAAGCTATGATACATCAAGGGTCAAGTGAGAGAGTCTACAAACATCACCTTGCATCCAAGTAAAGATAAACAAAGCTGTTTGATAAAAATATCAATATGTTTTAACTAAGCTTATGCATTAACTAAATGACCAGCATCAATCTATCAACAAACACTCTCCTGAAAAGAAGTACAAAAAGAGACTTCCATCAATGATTACTAAGCAAATATGTCTACTGAATGTAAATAATATAGTTCACCGCAATTTTATTTCTACACTTGAGTTCTGTGTGCCTGCCAAATGCTTTTATATCTGCATGCAACTACATGCTGTGAAGGTGGAAAGGCATTGATAGAATAAAGAGCACTTGATACAAAACTATAAAAGAGGATTAGATATTCTAGTATAAATTATTTAGTAGAATAAAATATAAACTTCAATGCCAAACAGCTGTTCAACAAAATGAAATATAAACATGATATCATTTTAGCCCTTGAAAAATCAAATATAAAAATCTATTTGAAAGGACAAACCAAATACAAAAGGACTGGAAATATTTATAACTTGTCATTTTTGACAAAACTTTGAAAAAAAAAAAAAAAAAAAAAATATTACTGAAAATTTAATGTTTGCAAAAAAATATTTGCAAAACAAATTGAATCAAATTTCTTTTCTGTTTCATTCTATTCGCATTTGATACAGAGTGCAGTAATGGATAGTGGTTTGGATTGAGGAATCAGAGAGCTGAGTTCAAATTCCAGTCAAGTTGGTTACATTTACTTATATGCAAATACCCTTGGAAAAGGGTACAAATCCTTCTCCTCTCCTCCAGCTAAGGGTTAAATAGTAGGACTGACTGGGTTCTATAACCTTTTGTGGAAACCTGTTTGGAGAAGGACAATTATGAATTCAAAACATGAGTTCAAGTGGTCAGCAACTAAACCAGCTCCCCCACCAGAACCTGGTCTGGTGAGGAGAGTAAGTGGAACCCCAGCAGTACAAAAAGTAAGACCTGATAAAGAGTGAATAAACAGCCATTCACCTCCAACTATGGATTAAAAAGCCTCACCAACTCACAATTGGCCATGCTACAGCTACCCTCTTAAAGACATGGTGAATCAGGGACGGATCCTTCCAACAGGAGTGAGAAAGACATGGCCAATCAGGGAGGAATTCTGCCAAGAGGAGGGAGAAAGACATGGTCAGTCAGGGAGGGATTCCAAAAGGAGTGAGTAGGCACTGGATTTAGATATTTGCTTATCTCATTCTAACCCTATCTTGTCACAGACTGTGCATATCTATATATCTCAAGCTTGTAATATCTATCTAAATCTATATTTATCATCTACATCTGGAACCTGCTCAATAGATGAGATAGTTGCTTATTTTAGCCGTAACAATCTGAACTCAGGTAAAAGCCAGGAACTTCAATGTTGATTTTCAAGGCACTTAGGTATTCCCCAAAATAGAAGATTGCTGCAATAAAATCTTCAAACCGGTCCAGCAGTTAATACATTCACATACTTGTAAAATTTGCATTGAATAAATATCTTTACTACCTACTGGATCAATCTTTTTGTAATCAAACTGTAAATTCTATTAAGGAGAATACTAATTAGGAGGAAGATTGTACTGTGTTCATCATCCGGGGAGGGGGGATTTCTTTGAAAATCAGCATTCAGAATCCTGGCTTTTGAGATGGGACACCAATTCCAAGCAATGGTCAAAAATATGCAACTATTTCAGCGACAAGGTATGCGCAATTTAAAAAACTTGATTTTATTTCTCACTCATGAAGAAGAATGAAAAACAAAAATCCACCATTCTTCACATAATTCCTATTCTCTTTTCCCTTGTTGCTCTGCTGAAATTATTCTTACAGCTAAAATCTTTTCCACTTTATAGTTTACCTGATTCCAAAAATCAGAATGTGAATGATTTATTGTCAAGGCCACAAACAGTTTTCAGCTCATAAAATTTGTTGAATTACAATGATAAGCAATAATTTTATGGTACACTGACTGGTCATGCCATGAAGAAACAAATAAGCATTGCATTGCAAGCATAATCTTTGGTTCTGTATATCCAAGAGTTTGTTCAAATATTCAAGGTTTTATCTGTAAAAACCTCATTGCCTTCTAGAGGCACGATGTCAGGTGGTATTCAACAAGCAAGACAGAGCTCAAATTGAACTCTATAAAAACAGTTTATGGAAATCTGCAAATGTTGATCAAGTAGCATAAATGCTTTGTTATTAGTTTTCCCAGCATGTTTATGTACTTATAAAATCTGAAGTTCTCCATACCAAAATTTATCCAAAGAAGAGTAAGATGAATATGCTACAAAAATATTTTTAAAAAAAAAAAAAAAAAAAAAAAAGTAAATCTGGTTTTATGGTAAACTCTGAGACTGCAGGTCTCTACATTTGTTTCTTTTACTTTTATTTTTTTCTATCCTTCTTTTTGGGTTAAAAGTATAAAATATTGCATATTGATTTAGATTCATTTTAAGCATACAACCAAAATGCTGTTCCTTTAAGTTCTGAAATAAAACTGCAAGCTGCCAGAGAACTTTTCATTTTTTTTTTTTGAATTTAAAAAGAACATTCTTTTTCATATCTCTTTAAAAGTTTAAAATCATCTTGTAACATTCTCCTTATACACAAATATTAGAAAAAAGTCATTCAGGAAGAAAGTAGACATTTTTTTCCCCCCTTCACAGCTGCATCTCGTTCTGGTGAGAATATATGAATGGGAGAATTATGGTAAGATTTTTAAAATGATAACCAAGTAAAGAATTGTTATTTCTAGTTTATTGGAGTCAGGTAAATATAAGATTGAAGTGATCAGTTTTATATAGAGATGAAAAAGAGAAAAAAGAAGAGCAAGTTAAGAGAAAAAATGTGAGATAATGTTAGTGGAGGATGAATGAGTAAAGAAAGATAAAATAAATGAAAGAAAAAAAAAGAAAAGAATTTAAGAGGAGAGAAAGGGAGGAAAATTGTCTGAAAGGAAAATGGAAGAAAAGACGAAATTGAGACGTGGGTAAATTTTTTAATGAGAAATTCTAAGGTTTTAAGAGAAATAAATTTATCTTAGAAAGATATCTTAATATATCTGGAATTGAAAATGAATTTTATATAAGCATAAATTTAAAGATAAACTAAATGCATTTTGAGTGGAATGTTAATGTAAAATAATGTTAAAATTTTTCATGACATGTTAATGCAAAACAACATTTCTGTTGCAAGTTTAGTTTTACTTACATATTATACAATTCAAAAACAATTGGTGGAAATTCAGCTTAAGTTGATGAGAGTAAGGAGGATAAATACTAATTAACCCTATATTTGAAGAGGTTCCTGCTCATTAAACTCCTTTAGATTATTGCTTTCCAGTCAATTTTGATCTTCAAAAATGTCAATGCAATTTCAATTGTTAACTTCTGTCTTAATTCCTGTTCTTTTATTGTTCTCTTTCTTTAATAATCTTTTTTTTTTTCGATAATATTATTTCAAACTCAGTAACTCCTTGTGTCTTATTGGCTTTATTAATTTGCTTAGGGTGAAATGATTAAAAAAAAATAAGTATACGATTGTAGTGTTTAGGGAATAGTATTCTATCAGGAGTCTATTCCAGGCATCTGTTCTACAATGTAGCAGTTGTTGGGAAGAAAGTGTTTTTGAGTGGAACATGCTTCTTACCAAAAGGAATACATAGAGAATGAAGGTGATTCAACAATATGGATATAGTAAGGTGGGTCTTGGCTGTAAAGGTTTGAACTGGTGACACTAAAGAATGGAGAGCTAATTTGAACCTTTAAGATAAGATGAACAATAACATTAATGTAGAAATGCTTTGAGGGAGTTTAAAGTTGATGGATTTAAAATTAAATCAGTATTTCTGTATGAAACATTTATTTTAGTATGTACGTCTATACACCCATGTGCCAATTAATTGAAACAAAACAAATAATTCCATTATTATTTACTTTTTTCATATTGTTCCAATGAAACGTGACCCAGTGCATATGTTAGTACTTAGTATGTCCATTCCATGAAGTCATTCCTTGCAGACTGACCACAGATCCTCAATTAGAGTTTCCAGGCCAGTCTATAGTACTTTGATTTGCTCACTGGTAAGGCTTGCCAGTGTGTTCATGCAGCATTACAATTTTCATAGCCTTCCTTGAAGTAACGTCCATCGCAGACAATGGTCCTAGGACAACTAATCAACAGACGAGACAATATTATCTGGGCGTGATAAAAATCATACACCCCGAAAACAGATTCATATTACTGACCAAATCTGAGTAAATCAATTACACCCTGTCACTCCAGTGGGTCTAAAACTGACCGTATGGTGAAAGAAAGGAAATTAAAGCAATTGTTTCAGTTAATTTGCACAAGGGTGTATGTACATACACAGACTAAAAGAGGGAACTAGAAATTTCAGGGGGGGGATTCATTTTTCATAATGTGAGAAACATCAGAATTTTGATAGGAATCTCTTCTTTATCAATTTGGTCTGGACTGAGAACTTGTCAGCTCCCCTAATAGAATTTTTATGAGAAAATAGATACCCCTTTAGTATAATGTAATTCAGTAAATAGGCCAGTGAGTAGCCTTCACAAAAGCTTGGCTAATAAGTCTAATAAAAATCAACTGATCACACAATAGACTGATCGATCACCCATCAGCCAGCCACTGACTGATCAACTTGTAGTAGACAGACTAATCACTCCACAACAGATTAACTGATAATGCCAGTTTTCATTGCTCTTTATTGCCAGGAAACTTGTCATGTAAATGCTGATAGTAAGACTGTTGCTTTTCTTTTAGTAACAGATAATCAACTGTAGAGGGGAAAAGATATGATTGAAAAGTTCTATAGGATGACAATAGCTAATTTTGTGTATGTACTTGATGAAATTCTAGAACTATCAAAGACCAGAAGATAATATAAAGATTAAAAAAAAAACAAAAAAAACAAACATCTTTTTACCTTCCATCAGCAGGGGAGATGGATGCTAACCTCCAGGAGAGTGATTCATTGTGCCTTTTTGGACTAATGTTTCCCACTGACATGAAGTCGAAAGATTATATTAAATCAACTGATAGATCCACTGCTAGGGAAGTTGGTTCACTGTGTCATACTAGACATTTTTTCTTGTCAGAATCTATTATAAATATTTATAAGTCTACCATTCTTTCATGCATTGGATATTGTTGGCACATCGTGTCTGGTGCTTCTGCTATGTATTCTTGATAAAATACAAAGAAGAATCTGTTATGTTATTGGTTCTGACCTGGAATCTTGGCTTCAGTCACTTTCCCACTGCCATAATGTAGCTTCCCTGGGCCTTTTCTATAAATATTTTTATGATAATTGTTCTGATGGAGTTTCATCTTTGGTATCCCAACTTTATAAATTTAAGCGCAGTTCTAGAATAGAAGTTAGGTCTCATCATTTTACCATTGAAATATCTAGATGTAACCATAAGTTTTACGCTAGCATTTCTCTCACATTTCTCACTTGTGAAACTCTTTCTGGTACTTGTTTCCAGTCAACTTTTATCTTTGAAAATTAAAATGTAATGTCAATTGTCATCTTCTGTCTTTTTAATTCCTCTTCTTGTACTATTCTCTCTTTTTAATAATGTTTTTTTTTTCTCATATACTTGCACACTCAATAACTCTTTGCACCTTAGTAGCTTTATCAATTGCTAAGGTCTGCAGCTAGGAAAGTTGGATCACTTTGTCATGCTAGACAAAATTTTTCTTGCCAGAATCTATCTTAAATATTTCTAAGTCTACCATTCATCTTTGCTTTGAATATTGCTACCACATCTGGCCAGGTGCTCCTGATATATATTTAGAGATTCTTAATAAAATCCAAAGATGAATCTGCAATGTCATTGGTCCTGACCTGGCACCCAGGCTTCAGCCATTTTCCCACCACTGTAACAGATTCCATCTGCTTTTTCTATAAATACTTTCATGCAAAATGTTCTGATGAACTTTCCTTTATGATACTTTGACTTAATTTAAGTGCCATATAAGATTGGTGGCATATTACAATAGAAATGGCTCAATGTAAATATCTTTTTGAAAATCATTAAAGCAATGAAACTCAGTAGTAGTAAGTTTCATCAATGTGTACTTCAGAGCACTAAGCTTACAGTCAAATCACACTGAAAGCACCAGTTCTGAGAACAAGTTAAGCAATGTTGATTTCATTCAGTGCTTAGATGGGGAACTGCTTGGGTACACCAGGTACTGTACACAATATCCTAAAATCAAAAATATCTTTCAGCTTTAAATAAACCACATGTTGATAACTCATATAAAACAAAATCAGTCCAGGACATTAAATTACACAAAGACTTTATTACTGAGCTTCATCTATAAACTGCAAACCTTGAAGATACTATAAAAGTAACAGTAAAGATGATGAGAGATAATTCTATCTTGTCAATTTTGAAAGAAAACAAGAAGATTGTATACTGAGTGTGGAATTTCAGGATCTGTGAAATGACAGGAGAAATAATACAAGATAAATCAGGATGTGATTAAGCGCCAATCATCCAATATTGATACAAAGAATAGTTTGAATACAAATTAATCTTTATAAAGAATACTGAGAATCAGTTCCTCATCCGTGTTCTAAAAGCTGGAGTGAACAAAGAAAATCACCTCAGGTCTTGCACAAGACAGTCTGAGCCATATTTCCCCAATAAATGCTGTGTAACTGACTGCAATTGGTTCCATTGCAAATGTACAAACCAAACAATATGTGGTCAAGATGTGTAAGAGGAGTGAGAGTGAATGAAGGAGTTGGGTGTGGTCAGACTGTCTCATCAGAAAGATGCTTCAGATGCACTGGATTTGTACAAAGCTAATTTAGTCCAGTGGGGAAAATGGCTGTTTCTCTGGACAGCACAATGAAGAGTTGATTAAAAGAGGTCACTTGGGGCTAGAGTGTTGAACAGAAATATTTGTGATATAGTCAGCAAGACAACCCTAGCTCCAGAGAGAGAAGAAAGATTGTGACTACTTCTTTACTCATCACAACAGAAAAATCATATTTAAATTTATTAGCTTTTCTGTTATTTTATTTGTTTTTCTTCAATTGTTTCAAACACTTTCAACACCTCTTGCATTTTATTTCATTCTTCTGTAGCAGAAATTTTCTTCGACATCACTTGCTTATTTCTTTCTTTCTTCTTTATATTGCTCTCTCTCTCTCTCACTCTCTCTCCTACATTTTTTCTTTTACCTTCTCTCTCTTCTTTGTTTTCTACTTCTACATCACTTGCTCATTTCTTTCTTTTTTTCTTCTTGTATATTTCATTCTGTCTTTCTCTTCTTTGCCTTCTAAATCACACAATTCTTTCCTTTTCTTCTTTGTTCATTCCTTTTTTTCTTTGTCATTTTTCACACTTTGCTATCTTCCTCAACATTGCACTCTCTTTCTGCCTTCTTCTCTGACATCTCTCTCTGCTTTCTTTTGATACCACTCCCTCTTTGCAATCTTCCCTTTCTCTATCTCACTATGCCTTCTTCTTTACCTTCTCTTCAAGAGCACTTTCTTTTTATATTCTTCATCACTCTTTTACTTCTTTTTCCAAGTTTTTTTCTTTCTTTTTTTTCTCTTTATTTTTTTCTTTCTTTCCTTCATATTTTATCACTTCCAATTTTTCCTTCAGCTTTTTTCCATATTTTTTCATTTCTTCATCAACTTTTTTAATTCTCATTCTGCTTCATTTATGCATTTATTTTTTTTTCTTTGACCTCTGTGAAATAAAATTGAAGACAAAAAATTACCAATTCCTCTATAATTAGGATAATTTGATCATTATTCTCCAGTGATTTACTGCCTAAGAATAAAGTTTCATTCATTTCCAAATATTTAACTTCTTGTTGACTAGAGTATTTCCAAATGATGCCAATGGTCTGTACTGGAACCCTAATCAAAGATGACTTGGAATGTTGATTTTCATCTTGGCATTCCTCAAACATTTGGAATGCTATTATAATACAATCTTCCTCCTCTACATAGGCCTATGCTAGACAAAACTATGTTTAATATAGGTACCTCCACATATTCACTAAAAAATGACCCAAAGTTAATAAAAACAAAATTTTATCATCAAAATCTTTGTTATTAAAAGGAAAGACCAAAAGATTTTTTGATTATTAAATTATATTTTTTGATCTCTTTTAGAAAGTTTTGGTTAAAAATTTTGCTTTTCTTGCATCAACAAGGGACCAAAAATTAGTATAAGAAATTTTAGTATCTTTTTTGTGGTGAAAAACATTATTTTGAAATTTTTGCAAAAATCAAATAAGTGTCATATTTTAATGAAACTTTCAGGAGTTATTCACAAATGAATAAAATTATTTTAGAAATGTGTTTTTTAGAAAATCTTGATACAAAGATTTTTTTTTAACTTATTTAATTTTATGAAATTTTGAGAAATTCCTTTTTGTTCTGCTTAATGTTTATATTATATCCAAAAATCCTTAGAGAATTTAAATCATCAATTTTTCTTTGTAAAACTTGACCCCACAATTGCTGGAAATCTGCTCTGAATCATAAAAAAATGCAATAAAACTAAATCATTATTCAAATAGAAAAGCTTTTAATTCCTTTCATAAATAAAATATATTATGGACACTGTTGTCTTAAAAAAATTACTTTGATGAATAATGAATTTTTACAAGAATTGTTTTCATTGTTTTTAAATTTTAATGTGAATAATTTATAAATTTCTAAATCTTTTAAAATTCTTTCTTAATTTGTAATGGTCAGGGAATACTGTTATTACGTATAAACTATGTTTACTAATCATAAATGGAAAAGCTTACTATGATTCAATGATCACCAATATTTTTAAAAGACTTAAAAAAATTTTTTTTGTGTGTATAAACATTCCTATTTTTGTAAACATGGGCATACATAACATTACCAGAAAGTAAGAGTGATAACTATAGTAAATTTAAAACCACAGTACCTAAAGTTAGATTACAGAGACTATTTTCCTAATTTTAAAGATAAAAATTCTATAAAAAAGACGCTCACGTTATATTCCTCAAGTAATTTTACAGATATGTTTCCTGTAGAAAAAAATTAGATAAACTTCCAACTGTCAGTCTGTTAACCTAATCAAAAACACCATCCTCATTAAAAAATGCATTTCTATTATATTTTAAACTAAAAGTAATTAATATTTGTTTCAAATCAAATTAATTATACTTTAAATTTGCTCATATTCCTCAAATAAAATTTCAAAAAAGTATATTTTATTTTTTAAAGATTTTTTTTAATAAAAAAAAAAAATGGACAGGCTGTGTTAGCTCATGAAAACCGTTTTAGCCAGAAGATATTGAAATGGATGAAAATGCTGGTGTAGAAGAGAAGGATCAGGGTGATCACCAAGAATTGGAGAGTGAAGAGGAGGAGGAGGAGTGAATGAGTGCAGCTAGTGATAATGACAGAGGGTTATAAATGGCTAAAATCAGAGTTTTTCATGATTTAAAAAAACTCCTTTCAGTCTAAGTTAGTTTTGGAATACAGCAAAGTAATTTATTGGAAATATTAAATTTAATCTATTAGCTTGAAATTAAAAGTAAAATAAAAACTTCAAGAAAGATTTTACCATTTTTTAAAAATTCATTTTAAACCTTTGATATAGCGTTTCTTTCGAAGTATCTTGTTTAATATATATGTAAGCCATGAATATTCCTCCTTTACCAAATCAATATCTGTGACTTCAAAATTTCAATTTATTTTGAAAATCAAATTTCCATGGTCATTATGGTGTACCTTTGTATTTTTATTAACTGTCATATATCTTAGTCTGAAATTTGCAGCTTCCCACCACAAAGAATGTGAGGAATTTTATTTGTTGGTTGTCAGAGGGTTTATTACAATAGTGGAAATACTACTGAAGTCAAAACATAAATAATCTGAATTCAAAATTTCCAAAGTTGAAATTGATTGTAAATATATCTGACAGCAGTAACTGATTTATGATTTTTCTTAAAGCTTTTTGTAGAATTTGCTGCAATATATATTTTTGAGATGAGGTATTATGTACACTATTTACATTATTCAGACTATTGTCCTGATCTTTGTCACCATATTTATTACAACGTTTCGTCCGTTGTACACTCCAGCCTTCATCAGGTGGTTGGAATGTCGAAGTGAACCCTTTATTTCGCTCACTGGGGTAGACTGTTCTAGTTCCACGTGCCATGTCTAATGGATGTCAGTTATCAGTTATCTCCTGTTAATTCCCCTCTCCAAGTTCTCCACCACCCTAACCAGGTATTGAACACACTCTTTGGGTTCTGTCACTGGATCTAACTAATGCTTTTATCCACTGTGCCATGTGTCCTTGAGGACATTTCTGGGTATTTGCTGCAAGTTTTAATCATTTAATACTAAACCTGAAATCCAAGCAAAATCTTCATCTGATAAAATCTCTCAAATATCAAATCCTAAATAAGGGGAAAGGTCTAAGTTTAGAAATGAACTGAAAAACACTTAACCTGATCATGGCCAGTGCAAGAGTCTCAGCCACCATTGTTCTACATCTCAATTTTCATAAGTTCGTATTCATATAAAATGAAACTTTTACTGTAACCTAATTATGTATAATAATGGATCATATGCAATATGGGTGAACAATTCAACTAGAAAAACTGAAAATAAATACAATGTATCTAAATTAGAGACATAGATCATGCCATCTTAAGTACATCAACAATGTTTTGTAGCAATTTTTAACATCAACTTGAGAATTTTCATGTCAAAAACTTAAAGAATTTTAGAACATTCAATATGATCGATAAAAAATATATCATGTTTTTTTGTGACTTAGCATAAGCAAAACAAATTTATGGATTTGAACAAAAAAAGGGTTGCAGAATGAAATCAAAATCTGAAAATTTTTCATCCCTTAGTTTAATTTGTAAGATATATAAATGTAGGTAGAAAACAGTAAATGTTTATAAAATAGCAAGGGTCACAAAGCACTGCCTGGGGTCCTAATCAGGCTTGGAGTTCTTGAGTCATGGGGTTTGGGGATAGTATACACTAGCCCTGAACTTGATTAACAAACTTGAATGAAACAATCTGATACTTATTTTGTGCCTTGAAAAAGATTTAGAAACATACTTTATAATGAAATATACATCACTGCTAATATTTTTTGATGAATATACCCTATAGTAAATATACAAGAAGATAAGTAAAGTAAGTAAAATCACAAGTGGAAAATGTGTTGTTTCTTTTATATTAGGACATGAGCCAAATTCAGGACAATTGCTGTATGTAATTAGTTATCTGTTCATTCACAATGTTTTCAACAAGGGAAAAAGTGTTAGCAGTTGATCAAGGATCAAATAAAGAGGAGAACAAATGATTGGTTAATGAGATTGGACACTCATCCAGTCATTGACAAATGAGATTTGGCTCAGCCAATCAGAAGACCTATCAGAAATATCTTACAAGTTCATAATAAAAGAATGTGAGGTAGAAGCACAAAAAAATAGTAATAAAAGCAAGAATTCCATCAAGAACATTAATGAACTGTGTTCAGGTTTCTGATAGTAATTTGATTCGTCCATTTCAATGTACAAGTCTTTGATGATAAAAATGCTTGTGCCTCACTTGAAATATTGAATACCAGATATACTTTATGCTTCATTTCACTGAATTCCTTTTCATTTGACTATCTTTGAACAAAAATTATCTTCCTTCTCTGATAAAGTCTCACGGGGTTCGATAATCACAAAAACGAATAACCCTTTTATCTTGCCATTTTTCTATTATGAAATAAGTTATTATTAACAAGATTTAACAAAAAAAAAAAAAGAAAGAAAAGATGTTTATATAACATCTGAGTTTCTTTTAAGGTGCTCCAACCCCAAACTGTACATTCATTTTATTTCTTTATTAAAAGTAGTAATTAAAACTATCCCAATGAAAAATAAATTTGCAAAGAAAATAATTACCTGTTTTTTTTTTAAATCTGTTCACCCTGAGCAAAGTGATAACATAGGAAATAAACCCTATTTCCAACAGAATTACATACACACATACATACCATATTAAAACACGCCCAAAATTTATTTTCTACACAACAACAGACAATATTACAAACATGCCAAAAAGATCCATAATACAACACATACCATTTAAATCAAAGTGTCTAGTGGTTAGAAATTAACAACATGTGAAATATTTGTCCAATCAGAGAAAACTAAATCCTATTTTCTTGAAAAATTTTGTTATGTCATGTAAAGTTTTCACAAGTATGCAGTATAGTCAAGGAAAGATAACTACTCACAAGTGTAGAACACTTCCACTTATAGACAATCTAATTTGCATATCACCACATCTTCCAGAACCTTAGAGACTTTATGCCCTTGGTAGATCTGCTAGTTCTATCAACCATGCCAGTGTATTGCTTGTCTAGGTTCCTTTTTATAGGGTATCTTGGTCTTACCAGATTTTCTTCATTTGAACCTTCCTTATTCTCCTCATTATCACTAGCTGCACTCAGTCTCTCCTCCTCTTCACTCTCCAATTCTTGGTGATCACCCTGATCCTTCTCTTCTGCACCAGGATTTTCCTCCATTTCAATATCTTCTGGCTCTCTTTGCAATCTAAAATGGTTTTCATGAGCTAACACGCCCTGGCCATTTTTTTTTCTTAATATCACTATATTAAATCCTTTTTGCACTACAAATTGTGCTTTTTCAGGATTTAAATCCTTATTCCTCTTGTACCATTAATTCTCATTTGTTGAGAAGGAAATGGTTATTGGGGCTCTAATTTGCCATATCATCAATGCCAAGGAGCTTTGTGTTCTGCCCACATATGGGATGGCCCTGTAACTTAAAAGCAATTTTGATAGATAACTTTCTAGAGAGAATGCATTCAATCCAACTTTTATTGTTTGGACCATCCTCTCCACTATTCCATTTGACAGGGGATAGTGTAGGGATGATTTGTATGGCCAACATCTAATTCATGTTAACCATGTACACGAGCTTTCTTCAGCAAACTCTGGTGCATTATCCAACACCAATGTTTTAGTTACTCTGTTCTTCAAAAATACTACCCTTAAAACTTGTTTTACAGTACTTGCTTTACTGTCTAAAACTTTAACCACTTCATGCCAACTTGAATGTGAGTCTACTAGTATGAGGAATAGGCCTACATCTTTAATGTATGCATGATCCATGTGTACTCTTATCCATGGCTCCTTCTCTTTTGGCCATGAATGAATCTTTGTTTGCCTAAAGCTCTTCATCTTTGCACACTTAGGACATTTTCTGCCATAATTCTCCATGTATCACATATACCCCATCCATCAAACTTGTAGTTTCAACCTTAGTTGTGTGTTTAATACACCACCATGTATGTCATTTTATACTGTCATCATGTAATAACATCTTAATTTTGGTGATACAATAAGATCTTTGCTACATATGACTTCTCTTACAATTATTAATCTGTGCCTTGCTTTCTTAACAGGCCTTTCTGCTATAGAGCATTTGCTCCACACATTATTCAGTACTCGTTTTAATACTGAGCCTTGAGCTGCCTGAAGGATGACACACCTGTCTCTACACAGGGAAAAATTCTGTCCTCACAACTGTCATTTGTTCCAACATTCTGGGTATTAAAATTCAATTTTGACAATGCATCTACACTTGGAATAACATTTCCTTTACTATACATAATGTTAAAATTGAATGCCATGTTTACAATTGAATTTACACTTATCTTGATTATCATCTATGCATGACTCAATCTGCTCAGAAACTGTTCCATTTTATTCTTTAGCTCCTCCTTTGTACAAGCACCAATATCTATGTCATCCTGATATACAATGACATTTTTTTTACTCCTTCCAAAACTTTCTCAATATCCTTTTAGAATATGTGGCTGGATGTTTTAATTCCAAACACCAGACAAATCCACATTAGAAAACTTACAGGAGTGTTTATTGTAGTGACCATTTGAAAATTGTCAATTTTAATCTGATCATACACAGATTCCAGATCAATCTTGGCAAAAAATTTCATGCCAGCAACCTTGTGATAGACTTTTTCAATATTTGACAATGGGAAGGAGTCTGAACATATCTGGTGATTTACACTAACTTTGTAGTCACCACAAATTCTTAAATTTCCATTGATTTTGCATATGGTCTCAATAAAAGCCCAATTGTTACCTCCCTGTCTGACCTTTCCAATATTTCTTGTTTTATCATTTTATTAAGTTTCACCATAACTGGAACTTTATAAGATTGAAAATATACCCATTAGCTATTTTCTTTGAGCCGAACACTGGCCTCATAATCCTTTAAAAGTCCAATCTCAGATCCTAATTTCATGCCATTAATTAACTTTGAGGTATCTATTCTTAATACATCAACCCCCAGGAGACCATGATCTTTCATGCACTCCACAACTATGATTGGTATTACCTCAAATCAAGTCTTAGTCTCAAACACCCACCTCAAAACATTCAAGTGTTTTAATAACTGACCTGTCAAATTGTTTCAATTGTAGATTGGTCCTCCTTAATTTCGGTCTTCCCATTTTCTCCCAAAAATTCATGGATATGAAGGATACATCACTATCTGTGTTCACTTACATTAGTACAGTTATTCCATTTATTTTTTAACCCTTTCTCTACTCTTGTCTCATGATTTTACTTCATAAATTTCAGTATTTATTATTGGAGGATTTATCTTTTCCACTTCTACTGTTTATTTATATTTGCATACTGACTGGAAATGGTTTTTCTTCTTGCACTTAAAACATCTTTCTAGAAACCGGGTATTTATACTTGTTCATCTCCTGTTCTTTGTCGCAAAAACAACATTTACATAAAGTCTCTGTAATACTGTATATCTCCATGTTAGTCTTTGAGGTATTAAATCTCTATACCCAACTCGATGCTTCTTTTAGCCTGTAAATGTACTGTCTAATCGCTTAATCCAGGTTTTGCCTGATTTCAAGAAACTTTGACCTGTCAGCTATGACCAGTTTCTTTTTTGAACATACCTTTGCTTGTACAATGTTGGCAATTTCTTCAAATTTCAAGTCTTCTAGCATCTTCAGGTATACTATTATGGAGATCTTTTTTACAGCCTCACAAGCCACTGATGCTAGAAATAAATCTGTTACTTCATTTACTCATCTTCTATATTTGCTGTCACTCAATTTCTTGACTCTTGCCAACACTGCAAAACATCCCATCCAAGTTTCAACAAGCTCAGGACACCATGTTGTTGTGTCATGTAAAGTTCTCACAAGTACACAGTATAGTCAAGAAAAGATAACTCCACTCCCCAAAATCCTTGCCACAATCTAATTTGCATATCACCAAAATTTCTTATAAAAATCCACAGATTTTGACTTTCAAGAGCAGAGATGCAGCTGTCTCCAAGCCAAAGAGAAGACATTACTCCCGCCAATGATGACTTCAAATGAATCAGAAAAACAAGAGCTTGGATAGTCATTGAATCTTTGCTAACAGTCAGAGACTTTAAATGAATCATCTCCAACAACAAAGATCGAAAATTTTCACAACCACAGGTTTTTCTGTGAACCAACTACCCAAAGACTGGAAGTTAAAAAAAGAGTTCTTTACGATGACTTAAAAATAGCAATTTAATTTCAGAGGTGTTTAATTTTACAAGGCATTTCTTGACTCAGTTAACTGATTGGAGTTTAAAAATGCATAGTTTATCACTATATATATAAATAAATGAAAGATAGAAAGGAAAAAGTCATTATATATATTATTGTCTTACAACAAAACTACACATGCACAAGAACCTTTTTTTCAAACATTTTTTTTAAAAATGACCAACTTCTATTTGTTTATTATTGAGAAAAGAGAGCTATGTCACAAAATTCTGATTTTAAACATTGTTCATTTATTTTGTCTAATTACCTAATAATATATAATAAATAATAACATTATACTTTCTTTTTCAGATATATTTCATTGGCCTAATCATATATATATATATATATATATATATATATATACACACAAAAGTAAAGAGTAATAACAGCTACTGGACTTAAGAAACCCATTTTCCTGATAGATTTTTTTAAGAGAAAGATTTTATAAATTTCAACTGATAATATTAATGGTTGCTCAGTCAATCAATGCTGAATGCTTCCTTATAAGAAAGTGGATAATATTACAATTACCATATATATATATATATATATATATATATATATATATATATATATATATTTATTTAAAATTATAACATAAATATGTTATAAAATCACTGCAAAAATAGCCATTTTGTTTCAACACCTCCAGTGTCTTATCAAGTGATCACTTGATAAGACATCATGGCTATTTTTGTAGTGATTTTATAACATATTTATGTTATAATTTTTAAATAAATAATTATATCTGCTCTACTCTATATTGAGCACTCTTTTAAGAAAAAGTAATTGTTGGTTATTGGAATTTATTTCATATATACCAATCATATACTTGGGTACATATATATATATATATATATATATATATATATATAAGTGTACATTGAAGTAAACACCCAGTGGCTATAGTCTGTGTCATGCTTATACATAATTCTCAGGCCTGATGATTGCATATAAGCATGAAACAGTCACAGCTGGGTGTTGACTTTAATGTCCGCTTTTATATTTGCATATATTTTATCCCTGATATCGAGCACTTTAACGCATAAATATAGCATAGCTTATAACTATATTTTATCATATATCTAAATGAAGAAATAATCCCATACTTCTATTTAATCACTGCTAATTACTTTCCACTGTGAATAGCAAAAAAGCTGTTTTATTTGTTGAGAGGTAGAGTGCTCTATATCAGAAATAGAGAAAATAGGGACTTAGAAATCAACACTACAGGATGACTGGCAGTTTCACATCTTGTGCCAAGGAAATTTTAATCCATAGCTGGAGGGAAGAAATGAATTCTTATCTTTCCCAAAAGTATTTGCACATAAGGAAATCTAACAATCCTTACTAGAAAACCAATCCCTCAGAAAAGAACTTGCAACATTAAAATTAAATCTATGATAGGCTGACTATTCACTCAAAACTCAAACCAAAAACCTTATTTATGGCATGTTCAGTGAACAAAATGTCTTATCTCTGAGCAAAGCTCATGAACAATTAAAAATTCCAAATGAAACCATTTTCTATCACTAGTATTTTTAATAAAGAAAGAAATTTTAAAATTAAGTCATTGTTGCTCAAAAAATTTCCCAACTGAAGTCATTAATTCTCCATGATGTAATGTCAGCAATTAAAATTCTGTTTGTAATCGAACATTGCAATCTAAGAAGAATTATTGATTGGGACAATGAGATGCTTCATCTCGAGTAATGTTTGCTTTATAAATATATCACATTTCTTCTCATTGGCTCTTGTCTGGGACAACAATTAAAACAATATTTCAATTACTTGAAACTAACAAAAGAATTCCCAACCAAACCCTGCTGGATTGATTTTTAGTTTGAAAATTAAAAAGATACAGGAAATAATGACACTGTTCTATAGCCAGAAGGAAATTGATATCCTGGTAAAGAAATGGCTTATCTTTGAAATTACTGTTGCCATTTAAAAGATGATATTATATTCTATCAGTGACAATTACAAGCTGCTGTTATTATTGCACTGTGAGAAGTTCTATAAAGCTGGGAGAGTTGAATAAATATTGACCATTTCAGGAAAATATTTGCTTGTTGATTAAGATTCTGGATTCAGAATTAAGGTTTGAAGTTTGTTATATTTCTCACAAAATGTCTTAATTAAAATAATCGAATCTATAACAGCTTTTTACTCAGTAAAAAAAGAAAAGTATTTCTGAAATACTTAAAAAGAATAAATTATTTTTTTCTTACTAAAGAATGTTCAAAAAGTTACAGTGAAGATTAAAACCTAATATATTTTTATCTAAGTGGCTATCATAGACCTTATTATACTTATAGATTAAAATTTAACTGTCTTCTTAATCTCATTTAAAAAAGAAAAAAATAATTTAGAAACATGATACAATTAAGCTTTTTGTACAACTTTGTGACTTTTAGAACATATTTCCCAAAAGTTAAGGACTTGAATTCTGGGGTAAAGTATTTTATTGTTATCAATTTTTAATGTTTTCTTCATCTTATTGTTGCTTATTGTTTCAACTTTCAAGATCAGTTGGATGGAAAAGTAACATTGAGATTTCTTGGAGCTCAATATAAAAGCCTAATATGTGCTTCTAATTTATTTTGTTATTCATGAAGGATTATAAAAAACAAATTTTAGCAGTAAACCTACCTCAAAACATAAGATTTATATCTGGCAATATATTGTAGAAGTTATCAATTGATGACAAAACATGTTTCATGATACAAATAGTTTCTATTTACTGTGATTTCCCTTACAAAGTAGAAGCTAGCTTGGACCATGCCAGAAAGAAAATTTTCTTGAATACACAGGCTGGTAGATCTAAATTTACTCTGTTTAAAAAAAACACAGCTATTTTCTGCTCATATATCAATTAAATAGAATGGTTTAAGTTCATAAGAACTAATATAACTATACAAGTGGACATAAATGAGATAAAGATTTTACATCTTTGCTATGACTTAATATTCAATAAGTGATTCTATATTAATATAAGGTCTGAAGATTATGTTGAAGTGTGAAACAGACTGTTGGCAATTGGTGTTGACCGCAGTGTCTACTTTTATATGTACATACTCTCTATCTTAGATATTGATTAATTTTTTATTTTTTAGTCATTTCATTCCAGGCAAGGTGGTAATGCCACCAAGGAGTTACTGGGAGTGAAAGAGAATGAGAAGATTTTAAAAGAAACCAGAAACCCAATCCTTAACAGGAAACAAAGGAACAAACCTCTACTCCTGTTCAAAAGACCAGGGAGGAGTGTGAACCCCTAGTTTCTTGTTTAGGATTGGGTTTCTGATTCCTTCTAATATCTTATGATAAAAATATAGCTTTAAGAAGGGTTACTTGAAAGAGAATAAGAACTATAAGAATTAATATATATATATATATATATATATATAGAGAGAGAGAGAGAGGGGGGGGGAAGTAATGTGTGTACACGTGTGTTTCAATTGTGATGTAAAAAAAAATTATTAGCCAACCAATATTGAAGTTATTTTAACCCAGATAATATTAATAATAAAGGTTACCTTTATTAATATAGAATCACTTGTTGAATATGAAGACATAGATTTGTGTCTGATTTGAGTTAGAGCAAAGAAGTCAAATCCTTACCCGATCAACTATGGAAAGCCACCCTTCCTTCTTTACAATATATAAAGTTGATTTAGGATAGAGACAACCTTAGTATACCCCACCCTCTCCAAGAATTAATACAAGAAGAACCTTTCATATATGTAAGTATGAATGTGGTTGGGATGGGAATTTGGTAGTAAGGACATGAAATGGGTAGGTGGAAAATGTTACCATAGAAACTGCCTCCTCCCCAATGCAGCAACTACATAATCAGGTGGCTGTCACGGCTCACAAAATATTTTGAGCACATGATGTCTTTTGTAAAGAATGTGGCAGAAATCAGAAAGTAGAAAAATTACAAAGTAAATCCATCTGCAGTTTTGTTTTTTTTGTTTTTTTAATTATTTTGCCCAGAACTGATAAGACCTGTTAAATATATTTACAGATTTTCTATTCTCCCTATCTATCTACTATCATCACCAATGGAGGCTCTTACTCTCTCCCATTAATCTATTTATTTTAAGTTTTCAGAGTTCCATTATTCAGTCATTCTAGTTTTGTTTTTTTCTATTTTCCTTTTCAATATGCAACTTTTTTTTTTTTTTCTGAATGGAGTGAATTCAGTTTTTTATTTTTCCTTCCATCCGTTTTCTTATCTATATTCATTCAAACAATTTTAATCTTTTTGAGTCTTTTTCATTCTACATTATATTCTTTATCAATTGTTTGCTTCTTTCTTTTCCTCTTTCACATGAGTTTTTCTTTTTCATTCATCAATCTTGTTTTTCTTTCCTTCTTCCCTTTTATCTGTGTCATAGTATTTTTCTTTCAGTTTAATTCCCTTTTTCTGTCTACCATTCATTCTGACTTTTTTTCTCTGATTTTTCTTTCTTTCCAGCTTCTTTAAAGATTTATTTTTCACTTTTTTTATTTTCTTTCTTTGAATATTTTTTTTTCTCTTTCAAAATTCTTCCTCTTTATTCCTTTTTAAAATTAATTTCATTCTTTTCTATTTTTTTTTATTTCTCTTCTTTCCCCCACTTTTTTACCAATTTACTTGTATTGTTCTCTTTCTATTTGAAGTCTCTTTCATTCTTCTTCTACAATCAGTTTTCTTTCTCCATTTTCTTCATGAAAAAGCTACCCAATTTAACTTTATCTTCTTATAAAAAAAAAAAATTCTCCATCTTCAGGCAACAAAATTGCAAGAATAATAAAGACTAACTTCAACAAATATTTCTTCTAGAATGTTCTTTCCCACATATTTTCTCTAAAAACTCTTTATCTTCATATTCCAATTTCAAAGTGTTTGCAAAATATTTACCATATATTAAGTAAAAAATTACATATACATAGATATTTCTCTACAAATTCTAATTTATAAATATACTGCAGCAAACACTAACAAATGATCATCTATACACATTAAATAACAATTTAGTATGCACATGTGTTGCTTTATTCAAATCATATATATATATATATATGTGTATGTATGTGTATCTGCCCATAACCTCAGAAAAATGAGGGAATAAATAAAATAAGGTTTCAAGAGAAAAATAATCATTGTGTTCCACATTTCATGAATCCAATTTGCATGTGTGTGAATATGTCTTCAGCTAAGTCAAATTATTTTGTGCAAGAAATTTGCATACCTATGTAGATATATTCAAGAGGATAGATTAAAATCAATCTTTTTATATAAAAAATATAAATAAATTGAAATGTTTACATCCTATTTTATTTCAATTTATAAAAAGAAGAAAAGGGTAAAACATGAAAAAAGGAATTGAAAAGTATGTCATGTTACTTTTCCGTTTTATGTCCAGAAATTTTAAATATCTATATAGATTTTAATGTCTGATTACTTTGTGTGTGATATGCCTTGTATTTTGAAATGATTAACAAGCTTTTCATGTATAACAATTCACTTGTACAGTGGGCCCTTACTATTATAGCCTTGTGTTAAACTAAGCTATACTTAGGGAATTATTTTAGTAACTATCATAGCCCAATAGTTAGCAAATTCATCTCACAAGCCAATTCAAATGTGTAACAAGCACAATTTTTATTTGTTACTCCTTGTGCCAAACTAGTCTAGAATTAATAATTATTTGATCATTTCCTAGAACTAAATAGTTAGTAAGCTTATCTTGAAAAACCGTTTATGAATATAGTTAGCTCAATTTTTATGATTGCCCAATTTTTGTGGCCTTGTGTCAGACTAAGTTGATTCATATATAACTTCATATGTGTATGAATTACATGTGTGTGTGTCTATAAATGTTAGTTTTATTTATATGCTTGGAGGTGTGAATACTTGATTGAATAATCATGGATGTTTGGTGTTTAAAGTATTTTCAGAATTACTGAAATGAAAATAGACACGCAAAGTATGTGTGAAATCAAAAAATGCAAATACAAATAAAATGAAAAATTTAAAAACTAAAAAAAAAAACAAAAAAACAAAATGATGTTTGGAAAACATGGAAAACAAAAATATTGAATAATAAAACCATGGGACATAAGAAAAATACACTTCTCATTTTGCAAAAAAAAAAAAGGATAGAACAAAAAGAAAAAAAAAATTTCTCTTCTCATTGCATTTCTTTATTCACCTCATACACCTTGATGCTTGCTCAATTTTCCAAACAATAAATTGCAGCAGTTTCAGTTTGAATGAAGCTCAAACAAACATCTTATGATGCAATCCAGGGGATTGAAAAAGGAAATAAAAGAAAAATAAAATTAAAAAAATTCATAAAAATAAAATAATAAGAGTCAATTTTCTGAATGCGAATCCACCTGTCTTTTGGTAGGGAACAAACTGAAGCAATTTTCCTGTCGTTCGTTCGTTGGCATTGTGACATATGATGCTCTGTAATTTATAACATAGGATTCTCAAACAACCAAGATTCAATGTTGCCACACAACCTTTCATGAAAAAGATCAGACTTCCATTTTACAAAGTACCTTAATTCTGGAAAATACTTCCAAGAACTATCAGATTATATTGCATATGTTAAGTAAAATTTTCTTCCAAAGATAAATTTCCTATCAGCTATTGCCTATAACTTTTAGAAGAGTCATTAACATACCCTTATCACTCAGATACTCAAATTCTTTTGATGTTAACATTAAGTAAGCTGATTCATTCTTTCACACCTCATCTACTGTCAATAGAAGCATGAATCAGTCAAACACTAGTGTTAACAACTGTACAATGAATAGATTTGGACATTGTTAGCTATGTTACTTTTAAGTTTTTATTTTTTAATTATGAGATCAGGAATTAATTAACAGTAGCGGCAACTGCCTGTGCTACATAGAATCCTTTTTGAGAATTCCTTTCACAATACACAATAATGTAGCATTCCTAACATATGTCATCAAATCTTAACTATAAATTTCAGTTTTCTGCTTCACATTCAGTTATTCTGCGTCACTTTCCAATCAGAATACATATTTTGCTTTAGTTTATAAAATGTCAACTCAAGCGCCTACTCTAATTTGTCATCATTCTGCCACCAATTCCAGCAATCTTGTTATGCAAGTAACTTGCTATTGCCTCAAAATTCTATTATTTTCAATGCTCTGTGAGTATTGAATTTTTCAGAACTCTTTCTTTTTCATGTATCCCAGAAATTTAAACTGTCTCTTTCTGGGGTATATTCAGCAAGTGTACACAAAAAATAAATGAAAAAAGAATATTTTAAATGAACCTAGATTTTGATATGATACAAAAATATCACTCGGTTATAGTACCTAAAAGAAAACGTTTTCAATACACTGAAAAAGCTAATTCTATATTAGATTTGGCCCACCACCTTTTTATACCATACAATAATACTATTGATTATACTAATAATAAGAGTTTAATTTGTTTCAAGACTGATATCATAACTCAAAAAATTTGTATCTCAAATCAATTCTCCCCATTGAAAAATTAATGGAAATATTTCCAATCTGTTCCAGACCCCTGAAAATTCACCACTGCTTTTTACACTTTCTTTGGGCCCAGAATATCACTAAAGGAATTTTGCAAAATAACAACAGAAAAAGATACAACACAACAAAACAGATATCCTTCCAGAGCAGAGGTGAACATGTGTACTGCGTATACTTAAATGAAACTTACTTGTATCGCAATGTATACTAGCAGTATAACCCGTCTTTGACTGGGTCTTTCATTACTGGGAATTTTTGCCATTCAATTAGAGCAGATTTTTAAAGTCAGCCCACCCAAAAATCAATATTAGTAACAACATTTGAGTGCAACTGAGGTACATCCCCAAATGGGGAGTTAACAATTTGAAGGCGGGGGGCCTGAAAAGGGAACTGTATAATAATAAATAATATTATTTTAATAATTTAAACTATTTTTATTAAAGTTTTTATGAAAGATATATATCCAAGAACAGATAGTAAATAGTAAAATGTTGCTGAGAGTTATAATGGACAGGAAGTAGTGGAGAGCTATTGTTGCCAACAATTTGGACTCAAAACTGGCACTGAAGAATTATCTATCAAACAAAAGTAATTTAATTGAAATCGGATGAAAACTGTGGAAATGCATAAACAACATCCGATCACACACACATACATTTTGAGAATTATAGATATATAAGATGCCATAACCTCCAAGTTTTTCATTGTCACAATTTCAATTGGGTCTTGTGCAGTATTGTTGGTTAGGTTTACTGCTCTGTCTTAACAGATTTTATTTAGACATTGAGTACTTTGAATTTTTGTGCATGTCTTATTTTCTGCATCATTTTTTGTTTTTTTAGTTCTCAATATCTCTTTTGGTTATTTCAAGTGTTTTTTCATTTGTCAGCTTTGTATTGATAGAGTTGCATCTGCAAGCTTTACCGATTTATTTATTCTTGTCACTGTACTATGTGCATTGAAATTAGACAACAGTCCCCAGGAACACCAACACACACACACACACACACAAAAAAAAGAACGAATAAAAGTAATACATTTAAAAGGTGTTGAAAAATTGTCAGTGTACAGCAGCGTTCATTTTACACAGGGCCTAAGGATAAAAGTGGCCGCTAAAGCACTTCTCCCTAGAACTAATAGAACTAAAATGTTGCTCTGAGGGTAACAGTTCAAACAAGTTGTACCCAGAATGCATGCTGTCTTTCATTATGTTTTCTTTTCACCTGCAACAACAACAATTATAAATGTTCTCCAAGGAGGGCAGCAAGCAGCCAATTATTTTCTGGGCTACATCTATAATCCTTTGGCAGGTTCTCTTGTCCATTGCTGAGCAGCTGGCATGGCAAACAGTGATGCTATATGCCAGAAAACTCTCAAGAGAGCAACAGTAGTCAAAAGTAAAGTATTTTTTATCTGAGAATTCTCAGTAAATAGAGTTGCTATTGTACCTTCTTTAATTCAATGGTATTTTGCTAGTCCAGGAATGGATCCTCTGCAATACATGGACCAGAAACTTAAATTTAACCACCTTGTCCACACAAGTTCTGATAATGACCAAAGCGACAAATGCTGTAGCATTTTTTCAAAAGTTTACCAACAGCTTTTTTGATTTTTAAGGTGTTTAAAGAAAGCTTATTCTTCCATCTCCATGCAGCTAATCATATATTTTAAGACATTTTATGTTTATATATTCTTTTTATAGATACAAATATTTAAGTAAATGCTCTGTTTATAATAAACAGTATTAAACAACATTTACCGGCCTGAATGTCCGAGAAATTTTCATAGAAAATATTCGTCCTCCGACAGGATTCAAAAGTCCTAACTGTCATTTAGCTTGACGTGCCTTTACTAATTACCAATTTGGCCACAGAGGAGCATTCAGTTAGCAAGGTCGAATTTACTGCTTTTAAACTTCAATCATCCTTGCTAACCAAACGATCCTCTGTGGCCGAATCAGTTAAAAGGCATGTCAGGCTATATGATGGTTCTGTATAAGATACAGGTTTGAATCCTGTCGGAGGACGAATATTTTCTATGAAAATTTCTCGGACATTCAGGCCGGTAAATGTTGTTTAATACTGTTTATTATAAACAGCGCATTTACTTAAATATTTGTATCTATAAAAAGAATGTATAAACATTAAATATCTTAAAAAAATTGTCGGGCTTTGTCCATTTCATAATATATGTGCGTGTGTGTGTGTGTGTGTAATATTACTTGTATTATCCCCTCTTCTGCTTTTATGGCATATTCACTAATCATTTCTTAGTTTACCAAGACAGAGTTTCACATATAAAAACATTTCAAGTAAAAACTATAAAGAATTGTTATAGAATTATTTATCTGAGTTCATATTTTGAAATTCAGTAAGTTTTTCTCTTTAATTTATATTGTAAGTCACTCATCAGGTACAAGTAAAATTATTAATGAAAATTTGTAATATTTTTTTCAGGAAATAATAACAAAAATAAACAAACAAAAAAAAGATGGCATCAATTTTTTTAGTTTTTAAAGTTGTGAAAGAAGATAAAGTAGAACACAAGTGAGTTCCTGCTAACATTGATAAAAATTAATTAGCAGACATTTCTTAATGTAAGAACAAAAAGTGAATTTATGAAAAGAATGTTAAGTAATTGACGTTTTCTTTTTAACTTTTTGCTTTATTTGTAGGTGTGGAATTTGAGTGTTTTTTTTTTCCATTTTTGATAAATTTGTTTCGTTTCTCTTGGGGGGGAAAAACTAAATAAACAAAGGCCAAAACAAAAGAGGAAATAAAAAAAAAAGAAACAGAAATGTAATATTGTTAAGCATTTCTTCCAATGCAGAACTGTCATCATTAATTTCAACTTTTCCATTTTCCTCTCTTCGCTTCATCTTAAGAACCAACTGGGGAAACTAGAACAGAAAATGGAGGCATCATTTTTCGCTTTTATTTTCTTCCTCTCCAACTTTAAAAATCTTAAAATAATCAATATTGCTCTTAGTATATTCCAAAAGCACAAGATGTCTGATTTGTTGTGAAGAATTTCAAGTTTTCTTCATATATAGCTTTTTGCAAAAAGCAAAAAAAAAAATGCTTGATTTATTTGTTTTACTGAGTTTTGAGTCAATAAAAAATATAAGTAGACTATAGAGGCAGGGAACAGATGGCACTCATAAAATGTTAGCGGACTAGAAGACATCTGCTCCTTATTGGATGATTTTCACATTAAGGTCAGCCTCCAATACATCTTGGGATATATAAGTTCACTTCTGTTCCTAACCTAACATATACATAGAAGGGCTCATTTTTTAGTAGTTCTACTCACTGAAACTACAAAGCCATACTTCAGGACATTTAGCAAAAATTCTTTCAAGAAGGTCATTTGAAGCTTTTGAAATTTTAGTTGCAACTTTCTTCAAGACATTGGTTTCTATTGGTTCCTTTAACCTTAAAGAAAATTTCACTTTGAATTCTAAGAATAAAAGATGTTAAACTTTCTCTGATTTTCACTCAAGACCCAAGAACCACTGAATGTAAAGGGTTACTGAATGAAATTGTTGTAAGGGTGTAAAGTTAAGATGTATGTATATTATGAGTATATATATATATATATATATATATATATGGCCTTTTTTGGTGATGGCGACAGTTGGCAGCAGAAAATAAGTTATCTTAAAACACAACGCCATTCATGGCTAAAACAAACAATGCGTGATCAGCACAGTTTTTGCCAATGACCATAGTAGTAGAATACTGTAGATTCATCCACTGTGGGGCATTTGCATCTGCCCAGCCTCTACAGTATGCTGAACTCTATTCTCTTTATAGCTCTTTGCTCCTTCAAAAACAGCAGCTCTCCGCCTAACTTGATTCCAGGCAACCACATCCCAGTTCACAACACTGATTGAAAATTCCATTATGGAAGTTTACACTGGTCCTTAAAGTGAAGCTTGGGTCATCCAATATTATGCATATATTCTTACAGTTCCACCATACAGTATCTGTATGGGAAATCTGGAAATTATCCATGCACATAACTTGTCCAAGCCACCTAAGAAGCCAAGATCACAGGATGTGATATAGTGACTGAATGTTGACTCTTTTGAACACTTCTATATCTGGGATCCTTATCTTGCTATTTAATTTTTTAAATATTTCTTAAACATTTCTTGTGAAAACTATTTAACCTTCTCTCCCAAACAGCATACAAGGTCCACGTCTCACTCCAGTAGCAGAGTGTTGTGAGGACGCATGTTTGGTAAATTAGCATCTTGATTTTTATCCTAAGTTTTTCACTTTCCCATACTCTTTACATAAGTTTCTTGAATGCAACTGTAGCCTTTCTTATTCTGCTTGTCAATTCCTCATCCAAAGACAGAGTCAATGTTATGGTGGATTCCAAGTAAACAAACTTATCTATTGTTTTCAGAGATTCCCCATCAAGTATTATCCCTGTCAACCCGAAGAGATTGCACGTTTCTGTTATATGATCAACTAGTCATCGAAGCTTGATTTCACTGTTCACCACTATTGCAGCATCATCAGTGAAAAGTAATTCTCTAATCAACACTTTAGTTGTCTGTCATTTCAGATTGAAAAGAGATTCATCGAACCTGGTTTAAAGGTTAACTCTATCCTTGCTCCCATCAAATGCAAGTTGCAGGAGGGTAGCAAAATAAATAGCAAAGATAGTGGTTGACATGTCACAATCCTGTTTAATGCAGATCCTCACCTTGAATGTACTAATGTATTTCCATCGAACTGAATGCTTGCACTCACATTCTCATGAAAAGAAATAACCAATTGCGAAAGAATAGGTAGTCAATCGATTTTTTCCAGTACTTTATAGTGTGATATCCAACCCACAATGTCAAATCAATAAAGGTAATGAACAATGATAACTGTTGACCAGATACTTGAAGAGGCTAAGATTGTAGTGGCCAGGGAAGCATCCTCTTAGGAGTCTGTTCCACAAAGTGATAGTTCTGGTAAAGAAGCTGTGTGAATGGGAGTTCCTTCTTACACAAGGGAATGAAGATGAGTTGATACTGTGTACATGGTATGGGGAGGGCTAGCTGTGAAGGTCTGACCTGATCAAACTTTTAAAACAATTTCTGTCTGTTCAGCTTCAGCTTTTTTGTTAAAAGTGGATAGTGTAAACCTAAATTAACCCCCAAAAAGTTGTTATATTTGTGAAAACAGCTTTTAAAATGTTCTGGGTTTAATAGTATATTAGCATGAGTTAATGGGAAATAGCTGGTGGGAATTAGCTTTAAACTAGAATTATATATTAAACTAATAGACAAAATTCCTTCATTTTTTTTTCTTTTATGAAAGTAATAAAAGGATAAATTACAATTAACATTGTTGGGTTAACCCCTCTTAATTTTTTAAACTGCTAGTAGGGGACACTCTCTGGACTATAAATACACTGTAATATTTTTTCATTCTCTTTTTCTGCTTACATGTCAACATGTAAATCTCTAGCAGAACAATACACACACACATGTACATATACACATTCACTTACTACACATACTTTGGACCAAAAAGGTTTTCACATTCTTTTGTTACACACATCTTTGTCATTGTCATTTGTTTACCTTTCTTGTTAATACATTATCATTTGTTTGTGCATATATATTGGTTTTTATCATTTTTTTTTTGCATTTCTTTACATGGACTCACATCTTGAGTTCACCATTTTATTTGGGAAAAGCACTACCGGGCCACAACAAGTTTGCTGACTCTGACATGATCTGAACTTACAAACTTCTGATCTAAATAATTCCCTTGCTGAAGTCCTAAGGTATCGTGGAGTAATGGATAGTTACTTTGACTGAGGAACCAGAGAGCCAAGTTCAAATCCCAGTAGAGCTCATTACAGTCACTTATTTGCAAATACCCTTGGGAACGGTAAGAATACATCTCTTCTCTACCCAGCTATGGTTAAATAACAGGAAAGACTAGGTCTTATAGCTTTTGGTGGCAACAGATCTAGGAAAAGGACAATTCTAAATTCAAAACCCGAGTAGTCTAGGGAGGAGAATAAATGGAACCCCAGCAGTGCCAAAAACAAGAAGTATGAAAAGGAAGTTGAACTTCTCAAAGTCAACAGCTAGTCACCCCAACTATGGGTTAAGTAGCCCCACCAGCCTGCATTTGGCCAAGTGTGGTGAGTACAGCTACACTCTTGAAAACATGAATAATCAGGGAGTGGTTCCTCCAACAAGGGTGAGTAGGCTCTGGATGAGACCTCAAGAAAGTTAAATTTGGTATTTAGCATTTACATTATTCTTTGTTAAACTATTTCTTTAAAGTCTATATTATTATTATTATTGTTTTTATGTTGATTTTATTTTTGTATGTATATACACATTATGTTTACATTATATCTTCCAATATTTAATAATCTGAAAAGTGATAGACAGGATATAATAATATACAAAGCATTATTTATATTTGAATAATGGTAAGTTACCAAAGCACAATGATAAGTGCTTGCATCCTTCATAGAGAGGATTACAGGTTAAAATCCTCCTACGCATGGGTTTAAGGAAATTTGAAATATTTATAAAACAAAACAAAAAAAGAATGCTAAGATTTTAGCAATTGAAAAATTAAAAGTCTTAACTTGCAAGATTTGTGGTATTAGAATGATGCCATTAGACATGGAGAGCATTGAAATCTAAATCATCAAATACAAAGATTTTTGCAGATGAATGTAGAGAGAGAGAGTCATTTCTATACTGTCAGATATTTTATTTAACAAGCTACAGTCCTAAGAAGAAGGGGAAAGATAAAGGAAGAAGAGTTTAATAGTGAAAATCAAAAGCATATATCGAAATAATCTGGAGACTCAAGAGACAATTCCCTTTCCATTAAGAGATTTTCCTGAACATAGACACTGAGGCTATGCATATGCACCCTAGAATCCTTTCAATAAAGAGGAAGATAACCTGGAACAGAGAATTCTGTGGTAGAGATATAAGAATTTATGTTCACAAAGTGCTAAGATTTCAGGAGAGCATTCAGAGGACAACAAATTTTGGAGGAAGAAAGGTTTTTGTATGTTTTTGTAAACTAGTTTACTTTTATGTAATTAATTCTTGCAGTCATAAGAAATTTTAGGTTGAAAAAGGCCAATAATAACAATCACTGCAACAAGACAAAAGAAAATGCTAAGATTTTATATAGTCATAAGGTTTTCTTTTCACCACACATTCAGAGAAACTTCATGAAAACTAAACCAAGACAGATCTCAGATTTTGGCTAAAGATTGTATACTTTTCATGTTTTCAACAGGACTACATTTAGATATGGTCAAGCTAGGGAAAATTGTAGAGGCCCTACTGGGAAAATGGTAACACAGAATTAACCACCCACTGTGAAAGAGTGATAATTATAAGCTTTATATGTCTAGTTCTTAAAACTAAAGGCTTATAATTAGATTTAACTCTGGCCATCAGGTAGGGAAGAGGTTTTATAATGGTTCAAGTAAATTAATTGAGGATAGAGAATTTTTCACTGTCCTAGGTGGCATGGTAGACTTCATGTCTTGTGAACAACAGTCTATTTACATAAATATCTATTGTGTTCATATATATGTATATCTGCATGGTGGCTGAGAAAGTCAAAATTTCAAAGAGAAATATTTTATTAAGAAAGAGAAAAACTGTTAGAAACAAATAAAAGATTACTGAACTGTTATGTAATATCACTTCTCTTATATGGAACTGTGTGCTGGAAAATCTCAGAGATAAAGAAATTTGTAACAATAGAAATGTGGTTCTACAGAAGGATGCTGAGAATACCATGGACCAGACATGTGAGTAATGACAGATTTTTATAGAAAATGGAAACAAAAAGGCTGCTTATACTTAACATCAGTAAGAATCAATTGAAATTTCCATGGTACATAATGAGTAAAGAGGGCTTGGAAATTTTGATACTCACAGGGCAGATTGAAGTCAAGACAGATAGAGGAAAAGAAAACATATTTAACAAGCATGAGTAAATGCATGAGCAAGGTTTAGGAAAGATACCAAAAAGACAAAATTTATTAAGAACTACAACAAACAGGAAATTGTGGAGAGCCATGATTGCCAATGTCCTGAAGAGATGCAGCATGAAGATGAAGAAGGGAAGTTCAGATTATACAGGAAATTTATATGATAAATGTTTATATTCCATAACATTTTAATATATACTCTATAAAAATGTATCAGCCAGTGTAGATATCTCACATAGATGGTATTTTAAGTTTCAATAACCTTAGGCATGATTTTGTCGTTCTTGGAAGAATTCAATAATAATGATGATGATGATAGTGGTGGAAATTTCAACAGTAATCATCTGTTAATTTTAACATATAAATAAAAAAAATGAAAGAGATATAGTCCTGTCAGATAAACAAAAATAGACTTGCTATCTGACAGAAATTTCTTATCCATTTGACATGAGAATTGAAAACAGAAAAAAGGAGAAAATCAACAACTGCAATGATTTAAAGTATGAAATTTTTAAAGTTTGAAAAGAACAAAGAAAGCCATTATAGCAGCAGTGATCTGAATATGCATTGGACTAGCAAAAGAAGGATGCCAAAAGATAAGCAAGGTGCTGAGGAATGGAAAAAAAAAAAAGAGTGATGGATTGCTATGTGATATCCAGCCTCTTCTTTAACAGTGAATACTGGACAATCTCCCCTCTCCATGGATAGAGCGAGTAAGCAAGAAGGAAGTCTTAAGGAAAATAACAACAGGAAGAACACAATTATGCTCAGAATCAGGAAAAGACAGCTGAAGTTTCTTGGACACATAATGAGTAAGGACTTGAAAAATGTAGCTCTCACAGCACATATTGAGGGCAGGAGAGATAGGGGAAGGCAGTGAGCCACTTACCTGACGAACTTGTATGAATAAATGATGGGAGTAGGAGCCTTAGCAAAAGGAGAAAACTGCTATGGGCCAAAAGGGACAGAAATTTGTGGAGAGCCATATCTTGAAGCATATAGAAGATCTTTGGAACATTCGAATATTGTAAAAAAAATATGGATAAAACTTGCAGTCATTGGATTGAGATTTGGAAATGGAGCCATTACAAAAGACATTCCTGCTCAGAACAGCAAGATTAACTGCACAAGTAATGAATACAGTCTATCAGAACAAATGACAAGTTTATTTTCTTAATTCCCAAGAGATGACCTGAAAATAAATTTCTTACCAGCAATCAACATCATATGCTGTGTAGAAACAAAATAAAAACAATGGTGTTGATGGAAATTCAACAATAATCATGTTAAAAATCACAAAAGATAAATTTAGATTCAAGATACAGTGAAGTTTTTGAAGGTCTCATAAATGTTTTTATTGTCTTGGTGTAAATTTTCCAGTCAAAATGACAGAATTGGAAACTGAAGGTTATTTTTCTTTTAATCTTTTTAGTACCTCTCAATTCTCTTTCCATTCACATATCCACTTTTAGAAGCAACCCTAATCTCCTTAGATTTCAGCTTTTACAAGAACCCCACTGCATTTTCCTATTCAGTTTTCCTGTACATGCCCTTTTCAGAACCACTTTGCTATTTATTTTCATCATACACACATATATTCTTTCTTTTCTTTGCACACCATTGTACATTTTTACTCTCCCCCTTCTTTTATAAACATTTTATCTTTCAGAAACATTTGAAAATAGTTCGATTTTTTTTCATTTCTTCTTTTAAAGACATTCCATCATATCCATTCACTCTTTCAGAATTTTCCCTATTCTTCATCTTCAACCCATGTTTCTCCTTTTAATGACATCTTAGAGTACCTCCATCTCCACCTCACTCCTTTTTTTTTAAAAAAAAAACAAACAAAAAACACATTACTACATAGACATCTACTTTCAGATTTTTTACAAGTACATTTCTTCTTTTATAGACAACCCATCACATGTTTCTTTTCAAATTTTAACCACACATACATTTTTTTAAAAAAATCTTCCCAATATTTTTCATTTCATCTTTCCTGAACATTAACCTCTCAGAAACATTTCTATATACTTTTCATCTTATACATTCCATCTTTTAGTTACACCTCACAGCAGTTTTCGTTTCACCTTCTCTTTACACATTCCCTATTTTTACAACACCCCAACAGTGCTTCCTCTTTTCTCCATTTTTTTTAAACTACATATTTCCTCATTTAGAAACACCTTGTCATGTCTTCTTTTTTCACCTTCCTTTTGAACATTTCCATTTTTTTAAAACTCCCCACAGTTCCTCTTCACCAATTGTCAATGCTTCCCTTTTAAAATTCAATGTTCTTACATCAAGTCAAAAGTTTCCCCACATTCATGCAAATTTTTTCTTTGAAGTCAGTGTTTATTTTTTGCCCCATCAGACAAAAGCCTTTATTCATTCTAAAATCAACTTTATAACTATTTGACCAGATAGTGGAAACATTTTTAATACAAAAACAAAACATTGGCTTTAAAATACAAATAATTTGTTTTTAGATTAAAATACAATAATTAAAATTTAAATGAACCCTAAATGATTTATTCTCACTTTGACTTCTCATGTGGATTATTTAAGACCAGATAAAAATAGATCTAAAGAAATACAGATTCTTCAGATTTTTCTTTGCTAAGGATGTCTATATGGTGCAATGGATAGTTGCTTGGAATGAAAAATTAGAGAGCCCAGTTCAAATTCCACTTGGGTTTCATGCAGTCACTTATATGCAAATATCCTTGGAAAAGGTATGAATACACCTCCTATCCCAACTGTGGGTTAAATAGTAAGATTTGTATCATAAAAAAAAACACATTTTTCTTGAGAAATTGCTAATGCAATATTCACTTGCCAAAAAAAAAAAAAAAAAAATTCTAACAATCCAAAATATGTTCTGGCTTTAAATAACCTGCAAAAGGTTGATAAGCTATAAAAAATAAATCATTCAATCAACTTTCTGGTTAATTTTGCATGAAAGACTTTACACTGTAAATAACATCACTGGATTCCTTACATAAGCTTCATTAAAGCAATATATGCAGTAGTTAGAATCAAGAGGCATGGTGGGGTAATGGATAGTGGCTCGGACTGAGGAATTGGAGAGCCGAGTTCAAATTCCAGTTGAATCCATTACATTCACTTACGTGCTAATACTCTTGGGAAAGGTATGAATTCTCTTCTTCTCCCCCTAGCTATGGGTAAATAGCAGGACAGACCAGGTTCTATAGCCTTGGATGGCAACTGGTCTACTGCAGAAAGAAACTAACCTACTGTGAGGAAAAAAATCTACCTTGTCAGTCATGTATCAAAAAATATGTGATCGCCTAAGCATGTATCATGCATGGCACAGTTAGTATCAGATCAGAGATGTATACCATTGAGCATCAAATTCATTAGGCTAGACCAATAGAAAATCTAGTTAATGGATTAATAACAGGATGTCTTGTAACAACAATAAATATTTGCTAAAATACAGTCTTCATAGTTAGTTGATTGTTAAGACAAACCAAAAACCAAAGTCAAAATTAACTGAAATTCACTAAATCACCTGATAAGTAGAAAAGAAAAGTGAGACACAGAGGAATTGCATCTCCGACATTTTATCTGATTAACACAAGCCACTTGCTTGAAAACAATACCATGGGTTGATCCAAACTTTGTGAGTGAAATTAGGTAGATAAAACTGTTCACAAGTCATTGACAGTTGTGCTAGAATAAATTTACAAGTCACCATGACTTAGGCTATGTGTGTATGGATCTTGTTTAACTCCTGTTTATGTCTCTATCCCAGAAACTAAAACTATGGTCTGCTCAGCAAAGTAGCAGTATGTCTATGTCAGTTTGGCTCTGCAGATATTGAAGGAACACAAATGCGCCTGAGCAGGAGTCTGCAACAGGGATAGCTAACCTAGTAGAGTCAATATTATCTGAAGGCAGATGGATACCTACTTACTAAGTTTCTTAGTCAGGCATAAGAAAAAAAAACTTGATTTTGTCAGAAATCTTTCTTTGTATTTGTTGATAGGGTCAAAAGTCAGGCTTAGTGAAATGAAGGCTAACTGGTTATAAAATCAAGTATGTTCATATGATTTTGACAGGGAGATTGGGGAGGAAATTCTGTTAATATAAAGGGGTCTGGAAAGTTATCACCTTAAGCAAGAAGGGATTTGAAAAATGTTTGATGTTTGATCATTTCACCAGATTTGGGAATATAGGTTAAGCTGTGAACTTTTCAGCATTCCCTCAGATAGCTAGGCAAAAAGGAGTGTATTTTGGCATAAGAGAAACAAATTTGATTCATAGTAATGGAAAATCCTGCTTTGCATCTATTTCCAATTTTCCATCCTCTTTTCCAAGCATAGATAGGAGATATACTTAGATGCTACAGTGGTTGTGGCACAAATCTCTTCCTCTTGGGATGTTTTACCAAAACTTAAGAGTTACACTCTATACATATCTAATATAAGGTTATTTATTAATGAAAGAACCTAATAAAATTTATTATTTAGTAAAGAAAGAACCTAATAAATTTAAAGCAATCAATATGATATTAAATAAGAAACAAAGCATTATTTAGATTATTCAGACTGTTATCCTCATCTTCATTGCCATATTCACAACATTTCGGCTGTTGTAAGCTCCAGCCTTCTTCAGGTGATTGGAATTTCAAACTGAACTCTTTATTTTGTCTGTAGAATATGGCAATGAAGATGAGGATAACAGTTTGAATAATGTAAATAATGCAAGTAATCATAATACCTCATCTCAGAGATATAGACAGATAATAAGCAAAGCAACTACATGTACAAGTCACATATTTTCAATATATAACAGTTAAAAAAAATTATATTTTTTATAATTATCAGCTCAGTAACATTTCTCAGGAATTTTCTATAAATTTAAACAGGAAAATGTCTAATGTTCATTTTTTTGTTTTTATTTATGCATACAGAAAGTTTAATTAGAGAGCCAAAGTTCAAATATTAGCTTAATCTGTTGTGTTCACTTTGAATTTTTTTTTTTTTTTTTTTTTTTGAGTATTCAACCCCAAGCAAGGTGGGAAGCCACTAGCACACAAGGGGTTACAGAGTTGGAGCGAGACCAAATAGGAGTGATAGAGGAAAGGATGAAGAGAAGGATAGGGGATAGATCAGGGCATCTGTAGACGTCGATTGATATTACATTTGAATAGTTGGAGATTATAGTTATCGGGAAAACAAGAAATGGGGAGGGAGTTCCACAGGTGAGAAGTGCGAGACATGAAGCTATTGGAGTAGAAGAGACGGCTACATTTAACAGTTTTGACAGTGAAAAGGTTAGAGCGAGATGCCAGCCTAGTTGAGTGCTTAAAGGAAAAACATGGATTCCTTCCACACTCTAGCTATGGGTTAAATTGTAGAGGAGATTGGCATCACTAGCCTTGTATGGCAGCTAGTGTAGGATAAGGAAAACTGAATTCAAAAACTGTAGATAATGCAATAAGAAACCACTTCACTTTCTCATCATAATAAATAATCTATGGAGAGCCATGAATGCCTATGTCTGGAAATGACAACATTTAAGCAAATAAATGATGTTACAAAACTAAAGAGAGGTAAAACTAAAACCGCTTTGCTAAGAAAAAAAACAAACATTTTTTTAAGAATTCTAAATTTGCTCTATGTGAAATATTCATTAAACTGAAGTATCACAATAAATATACAAGAAATATCATTGGCTAGGAAACCTGTCCTTTTTCTGTCATAAAAGTGTCTTCAACAGACTACTGCCAAAGTTTTTATTTAGAATTTCCCTTAATGCTGAAAACAAATTTTAAAATATAGACTTTTGTGCTAAACAAAATCTGACCCCAAAAATCTTTCTTGAAAGGCTTTTTGGGTGAGGCAAGAATTTTTTATAGTCATACCCCAACTCCCAACACAACTTCTCTCAGAATTTTATTTAAAATTTGAGGTTTTATGAGAAGAGGCAAACAAAAAATAATCTCTTGATAAAATTTCTGGCACTGAAGCTGAAGAACAAAAATGTATGAAAAAAAAAAAAGAAAAAAAAAAAAGAAAATGGCTGCTGTCATTTTAAATTGAAAGTGTGATTATAAATTCTTTTTCTCCTGCTAGGATTTATTCTAATTTTCTTCTTTTACTTTTGGATCAAATCCATCAGATTTTTTTTTTCATATGTTTCACTCACTCCCTTGCTAAACAAAAAAAAAAAAAAAATATGTCTAAAGTTTATTCACGTCATCAAAATACTTCATACTTTCTCATTTAGTTACTTTTTTCATATCTTTGTAGTTTAACAGAGAATCACTTCTGACTTATTTTTTGTCTCTATTTGTCAATCTCTATAATCCCACCAATCCAGTTTCATGTACATCATCAGTCACAATACCTTTCAGGCATTTATTATTCTTTCTCTCTCTCTCTCTCTTCAATGTCTTCAACTGGTTTATTTTTAAATTTTCTTACAATTATTTTGTCTCCTCAACAACATTTTCCTATCTTCTTCCAATGCAGATCATCCTAACTTAATAACCTTTCTTCCATTGTTTGCAGTGACAGTCTCTCAATTCAATCTATAGAGCAAATGAAACTTATATTGTATCTTGCCGAAGTTCACAATGTCACGGCACATATGATAATACATTGTGTGTGTGTCTGTTGGATACACAGAAGATAACTAATATTTTTTATCCTTTTTTTTTTATTCTGGCAGTCCTATGTCATATTTCTTTTCAGTTTTTCAAAGATTTTCTTAGATTATTAAAAAAAAAAAAAAAAGAGAGAGAATAGCAAAGTAAGACAGAAATCAAAACACATACTTTTAAAGTACAACGAAACAAACATTTTACTTTTCTGATGAGTAAAAGGATTGATTAAAGTCTAAATGTAAATTACACAATACTGATGTCAGACAATTCACCTAGATTTTCTTCTATATGTCAAATTATTCAACACTTTCAGCATATTTTATTCAATATGTGTCTAGAAAATGAAACATTGTCTCAAATGATCAAAAGAATTGAGACTGCTTGTGAAATTGTTCAGCAATCTCTACATATAGGAATGTTCTTCAGTATACAGTGTCCTTTTAGGACATGAACAATCATAGCTCTCCACAACTTCCTGTACCTTGTACCTCTTAGCAAGCTTTGTTTTTTTGCTATCTCTCCTAATCCCAGTTCTGCCAACTATTTGCACAAGGTCATTAGGTAGGTTATTCACTGTGTTGCTCTCTCGTTTTCAGTATGTCTTGTGAACCATAATGAATTGTTATAAAGTTACATTTGTCTAGCTCATCACCACCACTCTCACCCAGTCTAGAAGTGAGAGAAAAAAAAGGATATAAAAATCTAATTTTTTTTATATTTTAAATTCACGTTTCTGAAATCAGTCACAAACATTTTATTTCTCAACGTGAATTGTTTTTTTTCTTCTCTATTAGCTTGAAAAAGTCAAGATTGCTTTTAATTTTTAAAAAATTGTTTAGAATTTATTTATATTTTTTTTTCCTTTACAAGTGACTTCATACTTTAATGAATTGTTATGAATTAGCATTTTTCTACCGCATTCCACCACAACCACGACCCTCTCACTTAGAAGAGAGAAAAAAAAAGTATCAAAATCTAAACTTTTATATTTCAAATACAGAGTTTCTGAAAACCAGCCATATGGGACTCTAGTTGTTAATTCTGAATTCATAAAGTTATCATTATTAGACAATGTATTTCTGTCAGCCAGCATATTTTGAAGAAAACTATATAATAATTTTATTTTTAAATTACTGATTTTCCAGATCATTGAACATCTTAGCCGGAAATCTAAGATTAATTTTTGAGAAAAACAATCAGAAGTATCATGAAAGCAATAGAAATATAATCATTTCCTGTTGTGTGATATTTTACCAAAACATTAAGATCTAAAACAATCACTGCATATATACTATGATCCTCTTAGATCAAACTAATTAAATCAGAATATCACAAAGTTAAATGTACAACACAACAAAGTTCATTTCATATTTTTCTAGAGTTAAATATTTTAACAAACATTTTAGTGAAGTAAAATCACCTCAAACTATGTAAATATTTTTGTTCAAGTCTTAAAATATCAAAAATTATATTGTTTATTTAATAAATTTCTGACATTCAGAATATAAAATGCGCAGATAGGATATTTTTTGATGAGGAAAATCAGGAACATTTTAAAACATTCAGTAAAATTATACATACCATACACACACACACACACACATATATATATATATATATATATATAGGAAAACAAATATTTTTTTATGACAAGAAAAATTTTAAGAAAAAAAAATCTATGGAAAAGAGGAAAAGTTTTCATGTGACATGTTTCCTCCTTTATCAGTTTTTTTTCCCTCCCCGTAACATGTGTGTGTGTGTGTGTATATATATATATATATATATATATAATGAAAACAGAGTCCTTAGAAATCCATTGGTAATAATTTATTTCACAGGGTCAAATCCCATCTATTCAGACCAAAAAGTTTTACAACACAACATTATTTGCTCTGTTCTTACATTGAGCTTTCTTTGGAATTATCCCTACTAATTATCAAATATTATGTGTGTGTATATATATATATATATATATAATAATGAAATAATGTGTATTTATATGTATATTTATCTTTACTTTATGTTTTTATAGCCTAACATACATGTTTCTATTTCATAATTCTTAGTTTACTTGATGAAAAGAATTTATTTATATATATGTATGTGTTTTTATGTTTTGTATATGTATGTTTATATATGCATGTGTATATATGTCTTTATATATATATATATATATATATATACACACGTGTGTGTGTGTGTGTTTGCACACATGTTTATATATTTGTATATTGATTTTCTATGTTTGTGCAATTTTGATGGTTAGTTTGCATTGTCTCTGTAGATTGAATCTTGATGAGTCTCTTTATTTGTTGTTCGTATATTTGTGTGCTCATATAGTCAATCATATTTACATTTGTACATTATGATGTGATGTCTGTTCCTCATGTCACCAATAAACCTTTCTCCCTCGTCCACTAAATCTCTAATCACAACCCTGTCAATGTAACTTATTTTGAAGCCATATATTGCACCTCTTATTTCTGCTCAGATTCGGACAGAAAACTTAACATATTACTTAGAACAATACATTAAAATTTAGGCATTTCTCTGTTTTTTTCTTTGAATAATTTTCTAAGTTTCTAAACTTAATGCATGGTTATATTTAGAGATTAATATTCATAACTTTTATTTTTTACTTATGTAATAAATTGGAGATTAATTAGTTATCATGATTTCCTATATAATCTCTTATTAATTTTAAAGCATTAATAAATTGTATCTGGGGTCTGTTGTCACTTTATTTCAATTATCATATACTTGTAATTTGATTGGCCATTACATCTTATGTAAAAATATCCCCCCTAGTGGGGGTAGTGGTTGGTTTTGAACTCTTTAAAACCTTTTTATTTTACAATCAACACAATCACCTGACAAGACACCAGAATTGTTGAAACAAAATGGCTATTTTTGTAGTGATATTTTAACATACTTAAGTTATAATTTTTAAATAAATAAATATATATATATATATATATATATATATATATATGATAGAATAAGAAAAAATAGGAAACATTTATAAACTTAACACGTTTCAATTTTATTTAAGCTTCATCAGAATTTTGGGGAAATAAAACATGGAAAATTTAGAAAGATTTTCTATTTGTTTCTTATTCTATCATTCTGTCGGATTTGAATCCCTATTTGATTCCAACATAGTAGGAGGAAATTTGGTCAGAAACGTTCATTTTGGAAGAAAAGTACAGAAAATATGGTTCAAACTTTTAATTTTCTGAAGTCATCATCATCAGGGTAGGTTGAGAGAATTGATGAGTTTTGAAAGATTTTGAAATCTTACAAAACTCTATAATGTTATATTTTAAAATATGTGATGAAAGCACATAGAGCACGTTTTGGGATCTAAAGTCATAGAACTAATGAATATTGTGATGTGTTCTTTTTTTATCTACAATTAAGGATGTGTGGGGAGGGTTAAGTCATAATAGTTTTTATTTATTGATAGTTATTTTTGTTTTATTAGTACTGCTTCAAGCCTTTTTGTAAGTGCGCTAGTGATGTAAGGATTGTTTTTTCAGTTGGTCAATTATCATGTCAGTTATTTCTCATAGCATAGCAGTGACAAAACAAAATTCATGAAAGGAATTATTTCATGAGCTACTTTTACATAAATTTACAAATCTCCATGGTTGCATGTGTTGTAGTAGATTTGGTATTGTATGTCACCTTTCCCTCTGAGATCACACTTGCCCACCATGCTGAATTTTTCCCTTTTCAAGAAAATATAGAATGAGCACATCAATGTAGGCTGGAAAAATATGATGATCTGTGACAGAAACGCATAAAGAAATTACTGGGTAAACAATATATTTCCTATAAAAGTTGGATGCTGGAATTTTATTGCCAACTTGACCTTGAAACACTTGATGTTGTCAGCAACAAAAGATATTCAGAAAAAAAAAAATCAACAAAGTTTGGTGATATCATGACATATTGCTAAAGGTTCATTGAATTAGTGATAATGACAGTCTGAGATTGAAAACATACTTGACACTTAGCTCAAAATCTGATAAAAACTTTGTTGGGGTCACTATTGCTGTTTTTAAAGCATCATTGTTTAAATGTATTTACTAACATTTTGTATGCATGCAATGTGCTTCAAAGTCTGTGTTGTGATGTGGGGTCAGGAAAGACAAGACTTAACTCAACAGTCAATTGTGATAATATTATTCAATACTCAGCTAGACAAGTCACTGCAATAGAATTATCTTCTCCCTCCTAGACAATTACCCAGGACTACTTATCATGAATAGATCAGTCCATTCATCATAGTAAGGAAGGTAACTTGCTCTTACTACAACTGCCTACATTATAGTATACTTGTAAAATCTATAGTTATGCAAATTTATATTTTATTTACTATTTCTGATTTCATTTTTCAATGACAAATTCTTTGGTAACTCCAAAAAGTAAAGTTGAATTATCTCCATATTTACTTTTAACTTTCACAATTTCCATATTTCATACATGGATGTATTTGATATATCAAGCATCAAGAATTATTTGACTGTTTTCTTTATTTGTTTTTGCTTATTTTTCAGAATCAACATTTTTTCTGTTTCAGTGTTTTCTACTGACCGAACCCTTCACAGAAACATATTCACAAGATTAACTAAAAACAATACTTTGACTATTTCTCTTTCTTCATACGTAAATGTTCAATACAAAAACTAGATGAAAAAAAATAACAAATAAAGAAATAAAGAATATATAGATATATAAAAAAAAAAATATATATATATATATATATATATATATGCACAAATATCACAAAGAGTTGATGTTTTATTGTCTGATTTCTTTTGATTATTCTTCCTTTTCTATCTTTTTACTAGTTTGGTGAATGTTGGTTGAATAATATTACCATTTCTTTTATTCATCTCTCCCTTTTCTTTCAAAACCTAACTCAATTGCTTCCCAAGATCAATTAATCCATTTTCTTCAGACAAAGGAATCCTATCAATAGAATATCATGGATTTGTATTTGATGTTTGGGCAGAAACTTTCCAAAAAATAAAACAAAACAGATTTCTTGGAATGGTACATCTTAACTCTGCCAGTGCAGGGGAATTTTCAAAGATAGCTGAGAACCAAAAAAGGGAAAACACAAAGTCAAATGATTATATTATCCTTTTTTAGAAACAGGTAGAAAAAAAAGTACAATAAAAAATTTAGCAATAAAAATCTTTTTGTTTAATGTATAGAATTTCTAAGCACTCTCAAAGGTTTAGGAAGGTCCATCATTTATTTTCTGACTTGAAGGAAGTCTAAATGTCTGTCATTGTGAAATCTCCACATCTCATATCCCCATCAAGGATCCAGTAAACAGATGGTATTTACAGATGTACCAGCAAGGATGCCTGGCATTACTTGGGTTAAAATAATTTTGAAGATGTTTATTAATCTCAGTTTAGGTTTCCTAGATTGAAATGAGTACAAAATAGACATTAGTCCAATAAAATCTTTCAATTGATAAGAGCCATAAAAATCAATATTGAAAATCCTGGCTTTTAGATGTTCTCAAACACTAACTTAACACAAAAATAGAAATGTCCAACTGAAAAAAGCAAGCTTAACTGATTTTAGTTGATTTTATTTTGACCAATCCATTTTAACATAATAAATATGTTTCAGAAGAGGAGAGAAAAAGAAGATAAAGACATGGAAGGCATCTTTCTTTGAGCATTTGGATTGTTCAACTTGAAATCAAGATCTGTAGACTTTTGGCTCAAGATTAAAAGTTATTAAATCTTTTATATCGGAATAGTACCTTAGAAATCAATTCAGTAATTTTTCTAACAATTCCAAGTTTTAAAACAAGATGTAATTTACTTTGTTGTGTTAAGCTGAAATGTTACTAAAAAAAACAAAACAAAAAAAAAACATTACATTATTTGTCATGGAAAGTAATTTTAATTCATTTTAAAAGAGTCAGTAGGTACATATCATCAGATAATATAGGAATTGCCAAAAAATATTGTCCGATTCCACAATATCCCATGAAGTAAGCAAATAGATGTTTGTTTATATATATATATATATATATATATATATATATATATATATATATATATATATATTATATTCTATAGTAATATATATATTTATATATATATATATATATATATATATCATATATATATATATATATATAAGCTATATATACTATATACTTTATATTGTTTATATATTATATAACCTTCGTTATATAATATATATTGTTATATTTTTATAATATATATATATATATATATATATATATATATATATATATATATATATATATATCTATATATATATATATATATATATATATATATATATATATATATATATATATGTTGAGAGTAATTGCAACTTTGTAACAATATAACATTAATTGTATCAATGGTGAAAATTGGGTCTGTGTTTCAAACATTTCATTTGGAAGAATTAATTTAAACAAGTTCTATTAATTTCTATCTGAATTTCTGGAATCAAGAGTTATCATTTATACTATTTACATACAGACTATTGTTTTCAGATATGGGTACATGGCCAAGTCGTTAGAAAGTTTGCATTCTGACTACAAGATATGTGTAAAGAAATATAGTTTTAAGGTGTGCTATATTTATGGGATAAAGTGCTCAATATCAGAGATAGAGCGTATGTAAATATAAATATAAAAGTGAACATTGAAATCAACACTCAGAGGTAACAGGCTATTACATGCCTGATGATTGTGTTTAGTCGACTGTTGAATTCAGTGTTCATATTTATATATATATATATATATATATATATATATATATATATATATATTTGCAAACACAGTAGATTCTCATGTGTGTCAGTGTGTTGCATATATATATATTTATTTGCACACAAACACTTCAGTAGATTCTCATGTGTGTCAGTGTGTTGCATATATATATATATATATATATATTCACATATCAACATAAAAAAGTAATTTTAAAAATATTATTCTTATGTTTTTACCATAATTGATTGCTAACCTCTGAGAATCATCTTTTTTTTTCTCTTTTAAAGTAAAAATGGAATTTGATTAAATATGTTTTGGATAAATTGCAATAACAGATGAAATGTCAGACAACATTTTGCCAGACTGTCATTCAAGTCTTAGAAGTGCATATAAAGCAGAGGTGTGTCAATGAATTCCTCCATGTGGAAAAAAAAATACACTTACTGACTGTAATCAGCACTTGCTGAACAATTATAGAAACAAAGTAATGAATGTGAGCACAGTAAAAAAAAAGTTTCAGACACGGCAACAATGATGGACAATGCAATCAATTGACTGATTAGTTTTTTATGGCTTATCAACTTTTATATTTAAAAGATCAAGAAAATGGCAGAAGGCAGTGCCATAGATTATTCAAATAATGACAATGATCTTTCAAAAACTTAAAAAGAAACCTATATAAAACTGGTGAAAGAAAAGAAATATACAATTTTCTGTTTTCATAATTTCTAGCAGAGATTCCAAATTCCACAGGTCAATTCACATTTCATTCAAATTTTACTTGCTGCATTCCGTTTCAATTTACCATTAACTTCTGGCAAACACAAATTTATAAAGAATTAAACAAGATAATTGTAAATAAGCTTCCCAATTCCGGTTCTTTAATTCTACAAAATTACCAAAATTTTCTCTATAATTCTATCTCAGGAATAATTTAATTTCCTTTTTGTTTATCTTTCTTTCTTATTTGCTTTCTGCAAATCCTATTTTCTGAAGACCAAGTGCCTGCTGGGCTTTTGTAAGCTTTGTCATACAAGAAATCATATCAACACAGATTTAAAGTTCACAAAATAACAACAACAAGTTTTGTCCTGAAAGATTGGTGAAATTGATTAAATAACTGTTCATAGCAACCATGGCACCAATGTAGAAGTTAATCTACTCTTGTCAAAATAGACTCAGTCACTTAAGAAAAGAAGCCCAGTATAGATAACCAATGAGCCTTTGCCAAAACTAAATCTTTCTGATGAAGTATTTCAGGCATACAGCGAATAAAAGCATTGGTTAGAAATTTATGGTTTACAAGAGAAAATGCCTTTTCTCTAACATATCTTTTATACAAATGTTTTCAAAAGTTAAATGTTCAATATGATTTTATTTCCAGTAGATATTTTTTTAAAAAAACTATAATGCAGATTATCTCCCTTGGAATTATAATTTTCTCCAACAAGATCTTTTGTAAAAATTAATTGAATTTATATGATAATCAATCAGTTCTCTAGCAGGACAATCTCGAAAAAAAAATTTACATATAATCAATTATTGATTTCTTTTTTTTTTTTCAGATATATATTCGAGTAGTGAACTAATTCTTAGACGTTTCTCTTCACTTGGGTTTGTTTATTCTTTCACATTTGTCATTAACCTCCCCTTTTATCTTTCTGGATCAGGAAGTCTGCAAGATATCTTGATTGTTTTTATCCTTATCAAATTTTTAACTGAGGAATTAGTTTCATAAAAATATTTTCATTATAAAATTTGTCAAGTTTACTTTTAGTTATTGACTAAGCTTAGTCTAGTATAAGGCTAGATGAGAATTAAACCAATTTCTCAGAGAATAAAGAATTAAGAATAAGATACCTAGCACTGACCATTGATAAAGCATTTCAACTAGAGGAAAACTGCTTTGACATGATTCTTGACACAGAGGAAATTGTGCTTGACCTGTTGACCAGCATTGGACTTTTGTGATTGTTTAGTTGGAGTTTGGACTGAACATTTTAGTAGGACTGGAATTTTGCACACCTTCATTCAGTGAATTTCAATTTTTTTGGGGGGGTGGGGGTTAAGGGGGTGACTAATTTCACAACATAAACTCATTCATCACTTAGAGCATATACTGTTATGAAGACTAAGTTTGCTGTTAAAATTTTCTAAAGAGATTTTAAACAAATACTGTCATGAATTCTTTTATAAATTTTTACTTGTTTATGAAAATGACAGTCTTTTTTTCTAGATTGTATTTATGTTTTGTAAACAATTCATTTTTTTTGTTGTTTGTAAGTAGAAATGTAAATAAAAACAAACATAATGAGGGAAAATGTGAAAAAAAAAACAATAAAAAAAAAAGGAGAGAAACGTGTAATAACGAAAATACTTCACCTCAGAATCAGAAAAAATCCAAGTCAACATGTATATCTGTTTAAATTTCCAAAAAAAAAAAAAAAAAAGAATCATTCTCTACAGTTGAAGATATTTTAAAATTTTATTTTCTCAGTAGAAAATTAGAAATCATTTTCACCAAGAATTGGCATAATTAAAAAAAATAGTAACACAATCACTGAATCTATACAAATTGTAAAGATGCAAACATGGCTACTATGCATTTTGACCAAATACAAATACCATTAGGAATCATCATGCCAGTGAAAAGTTTTCAAATTATAAAATAAGCATACAGGTTCAAGTTTTTCTTTCTCCTCACTAAAGTCTTCTCATTCTCTTTCACTCCCAGGAACCATTTGCATCTTAGTGGTATCATTGCCTTAATTGGGGTGAAATGATTAAAGAAAAATAAATAAGAAAAATAAATTTTCTGCCAAGAATTTTTATATCATTTTAAGGAAACAAAATAATCATGCCTTGAAGAAAACTAAAAAATAATAATTGTTCCATACCAAACAGAGGGATGTGTGAGTGTTGAAGGAAATAATTTAACCATACCAGCACTTGTATTTGATATAAACAAATATGAGGAATGTGTAGGTTGGGAAGAAAATGAGAAACATTTTATAATAATAATATTTATAATGTAAGGAGAAAGTTTTTTTTTTACTGTGCACATTTCCCTACAATCAAAGTGTTATGCCTGTTCCTGTCAATGCATGTAAAAATGATTAACTTTAAACATTTCAAAAACATATGAACCTATTCTACAACTTGTGTACTTCTTATCACCAGCAGTGGAAACTGTTCAAGCCTAGGTAAAAAGACATGACTTCAAACCCTTATTTTTAAGGCAGGTCAGCCATCCCAGATGAGCAATTACTTATCCACTATTTCTCCCTATTTTATATTGTGACAACTTCATAAATACTCTTAACATAAATACTCCTCAGTCATGGGTAGTTAACTTTCTCAAATAATTGAGTCATATCTGACAATCCTAGGAAAGTTCAGTCAGTTGAAACAAAACTGTGGCACTCTCAAACAAGACTTCAGCATATTTTAAAGACTTAGATGCACTACCATTATTTTGTTCTACTGTTTAAAAAAGGTAAACAGCAAGCCAAAATCTTCATTTGCTTATGAACAACAATAACTGTTTTAGCTCAGAAAATATAATTCAAACACTGGAAGCCATTTTGCAAGCTTTTTCTCTCTCTCTTTCTCTATAGACATCAAAGTTGTGTCCAGACAGAAGGGCACCAAACATTTTCATCGGTACATTTCAAAAGAGGAAATGTACTGAAGCCTTTGATAGCAAAAATCTTGCAAGATAAATGACAAGAGATGTGAAGATGGTAAGAGTAGTCATGAACCTTATTCACATATGCACGCACAGAAAGAGATATCCTTGTCAAGTCTCCATTGAAAAAAATAAGACATTGTTGTTTGTGCAATAGTGAGACACGCCTTATTGTAAGAGTCAAAATCTTCTGCCATCATGAAAGGTGTGACAAGAGAAGGCGCAGAAAATGTCTTTTGATTGTTTTTGTCGATAGAATGGCTTCAATGACCAGCCAACCAAGTTAAACTTTTAAAATGCAATTTTATACTAGCTGATCAACTTTCAACACTGAAAAAAAAGATCAAGTCTAAATAACTATTTTTTATCTCTCTCTAACAAGCAAATTAATAGTTTTATTTTATTATGACTGGCACAATAGTGACTGGAAGCATGGTAAAGTGGTTCAAATTCATGATACTTCAATTTTACTATCATTGACTGCATTTAAATAATATTTTTATATTTAATGACATCTGAAATTTTAAATTACTCTATTTGATATTCACATTATTTATACTGATTGATTAATTTGTTTTTATGATTTATTAATCTTTTGCAGATTACATAAAACCAGAAAATATTTTTAGATTGTAAGAATTTCGGGAGATAATCATCATTTACTTATACAAGTCATACTAATTAACCCATGGTGGAGAAGAGGTGGATTCATACCTTTCCCAAGGGTATTTGCATCTAAGTGAATATAATGAACCTGACTGGAATTGGTACTTGGCTCTCCAATTTCCAATTCTGATTCATTAACCATTACTCCACCTACATATCCAAGCTTACAATATTTGATATTCCCAAGTGATCACCTATCTAGGTACTGATTAGGCTCAATGTTGCTTAACTTTGGTGATTGTATGAGAACCAGTCCATGTTTTAGTTCTTAGTAACATTCCATCGTCACCACACAGACGCTGGATGTTTGTCTATTGCAATGAACAGGTGTTTTCTAAAGGAGCTCCCTTTGCTTTGAATGCCTATTGGGATTGAAGCTCATCGTAAATCTCAAGTGAAACTCATAAACAATCTATTGCTAAAGATGCTGGAAAAATGGTTGGTTCTCTGTACCATACCAGTAAGTAACTGACTCCTCCTTCTATGACTTACCTTTACAAGAATCAGATCAGCTCAAAAATGGAGTACTGCTGCCATATGTGGGCTGGAGCTGCCCAGTCTACACTGTCCAGTCTTGTTAGAGTTCAAAAGCATCTATGCTGCCTTATGGGTGGTGAATTATTTTACACCCCGCAATCCCTTTAATGCAGATGAAACTTTGAAAGCCTCTCACTACTCCACCGCTATTTCCATGAAAAATGTTCTGACAAAATACATTCCTTAGTATGTCCAACTATAATCCTCCCAGCCAAAAACCACCACTGAGGTGAACCACCCTCCTTCCATTCATATTCTACTAGTGAGAAGTAAGTTCCATTTGTGGAGGCATGGTGGAGTAATTGATAGCGGCTTGGATTGTGGAATCTGAGAGCCAAGTTTGAATTTCAGTTGAATCCATTATATTCACTTATGTGCTAATACCTTTGGAAAAAGAATGAATCCTCTTCTACTCCCCCCAGCTATAGATAAATAGCAGGCCAGACCATGTTCTATAGCCTTGGATGGCAACTGGTCTTCCGCAGAAAGAAATGGCAACCTACTGCAGGAAAAAATCAAAAGATACATGATTGCCCAAGTGTGTATCATGCATGGCACATAACTGACTGAAGTTCCATTGAACTCCACTTGAACAGCTTCTTGACATAAACTGCTACTTTGTAGAAGTGAATCCCAAGAGGATGCTTTCCTGACTAAACAATCTTAACTTGTTCAAGTTTAAAGTTCTTTCTCACATATCCTCCTAAATGCTGCTTCTTACATCTTCTTACTAGTCACAAAACAAAACTCCTTCAGTGTCTCTTGGACTTTGTAGAGTGAAAACTAGTTAAAATATCACAATATTTTAACCATTGTAGCCTCCAGCCTCATTCAGGTGTCTGTCAGTCCAAGTAACCCTCAAGGAATTTTGAACTGAATTCTTTATAATTTACACTATTGTCCTCTTTATTGTTGTTTCAGTAGTTGTATCCTCCAGCCTCCATATCAATCTGGGTAACCTATAGGTAATTCCAAAAACTTTTATTCAATCTACAGGATATAGACTGTTCTCATTCCACTTGCCATGCCTAGGGATGTCTAGTTCTTATTTTTAGTACTGCTCAGTTATCACTCAACATGATTTGTCCAAGTACGCACTGCCCAGCCCAGGGATTGAACTCATAATTAATATGTCACAAAATTCAGGAACCAATGCGAGGCTATTGTTTTGTAGAAAAATTCTTCATTTAATCTACAGTAATAGATAATTCTTGTTCTGAATTTCATGTTAAAGTTTCTTCTGAAAGGATTGATATTTGATAGCATATAAAACACCAGCCTCCTCTTTAAATTCAATATGGCAACATCATAGATTTTGTTTACGTCCATGTAGTGGTCTCCAACGACATTTGGATAAACATCTTCCAGATCCCTCAATTTTGAAGATATAAATCAGGATATTTTTTAAAATATTTTGGAGAAAAAAAAGGAGATCTTATATATAATCAAATCCTAATACATACAGTTGAGAAAATGGCCACAAAAATCTGTATTATTTTTTTTTTAATTTGGAAAATCAAACAATTACAACAATTTAAATATCTGGGAAGTGTTTTAACATAGGATGGAAAATGTGACACTGAAATCCAAAGGCACATTAGGATAGCAAAAGATGCCTTCCACAAGCTAAGTAAAGTATTAAGAAACAGAAAAATTTCATAAGAAATGAATACTGAGTGGTTGAGGCAATAGAAATGTGGTTCTACAGAAAAATGCTGAGAATACCATGGACTGAACATGTGAGCAACAATAGATTTTTAGAGAAAAATGGAAACAAAAAGGTCACTTATACTTAACATCAAAAAGAGTTGAAATTTCTAGGGCAAATACTGAGGAAAGAGGGCTTGGAAAATTTGACCATCACATAACAGATTGAAAGCAAGAGGGAGGGAGAAAAACTAAACATAACCTACCTAATAAGCTTGTGTAAATTGATGGCAGAACAAGGTTTAGGATGGTTCTAGGACAGTTGTGTCCTGGGCATTTGTGTCCCAGATATTTGCATCCCTAGACAAACGTATCCTTGGATAATTGTAATTTTTTTGAAGCTTTTAAAGGCAATTACCATAAATTTTTAAAAAAGCATAGGTAGTAATCATAAATTTTTAGAAAAGGAATAAACTAAAAAAAAAATTAAAAGTTGATTTTTGTTTAAAATGCAATGACAGATTAACAGTGCTACAAGATCGCGCTACCCATCACCAGTATGTTTTTGTTTCATTGACATTTTTCTTATGATAGAGATAACTGTAATTTTCCTTGTCCACAAATATTTTTCCACCAGTTTTTGATTTTAGGGACTTAGCCATGGGCAAACAAAAATATAATCTATAAAATCCAGATGTTTGTGGTAAACACTGATGAAATAGACTGAAACTGCTAACTTTCTCTAACTGCTAAATTTCTCTTGCTTTAAAAAAAAAATTTTTCTCTTTTTTTTTTTATTTATGTTAACTGCCTTTCTGCTAGTTTAGAGTAATTAAAAGGTATTGGTGTGTGCATATTTCTATATGAACCAACTTTTTAAAAAAAAAAAAAAATGGTAACAATTATCAGAGTTATGCAATAATCCAGGGATGCAATTGTTTAGTATGCAAATGTCCAGTACACAACTGTCTGTCCTCTGGTTTAGGAGCGGTAGGAAAAAGATAAAGAGGCAAAAAGGACAGGAAATTGTGGAGAACCATAATCACCAACATGCTGAAGAGGTGTTGTTACATAGAAGAACAAGAAGAATCCAATCAGGTTTTTTCTCTATCAAGTTATAAAAATTATGAAACTTGAGTTTGTTTCAACAAAGAACAGTCATTACTTGACTTCGGAAATTAGTTTTTCTGCAAATGCTTATTAAATTTTTAAAAGTCTTGTCTTTATCTAAATAAAAATAACAGAAATATTATATAAGATCTAATCAGCAAGAATAAAGATTTCACATGTAAGTAAATTATAATTTAATTTCTGTTTAGTATGAACTGAAAGAATGTTTGCTAAACAGTTGATTTATTTCATAGATACAAAACTACATGAAGAATTGACTTATAAGAATCCACTGCTTCTGTCATACTATGTATCCAATCATGGGAGAAATTCCTTCGATTGAATAACTGATTACCTCAGGGAACCTGAATCCACTGAGAGGATTTTGTTTCACTTGACCTTATTAACAAAAGAAGGCTTGTTTATAAAGCAGTGCCTCCAATCACTGATCACAAAACTGAAATCCCAATTGTAAGGAATGGATTCTGATTTGGTTGACCTTCCAATCCAAAGTATAGATCAACTTAAATCTTAAAAGAAATGGGATCAGCTACAGACCAAAACAAACTTTGATCCACTACAAGAAAATATGGAATCATTCTTATAAGTTATAATCAAAACTGTCATGGTTCAATCACTTTTATTGTGATTGTTATCTTCTACCTTTGATCAAAGCATAGAACAACATACCAAAAACATGTAATTTGGTCTGCTTTGTAATTTAGATTACAGAGAACAACATGAATTAGTAATAACATGAGTAAATCGGTATAAGATTAAGAAAGACAAATCTTCCCAAAGTTTGTATCTGACTCCCATTCAATACAAAATAGTCCTTGTAACAATAATCTAATCAGTGTAAAATTCTTGCAATCAATCTTTTTCATTAATATATTGTCCTTCTTAAGTTGAAGATATTGCTTAAAAAATAAATATGTTCTACTTTTATTTACTGTGGCTGTTTGACAAAAAGGACATTATATTCTTCTACCCATTCAATACAATGAAATAGAATGTACATGCAATCACTTGCAAACTTGTTTTTTCCAGTTTTTTTTGACAAAATCCAGAGATAATATGATAGGTCCTGATCTGGCATCTAGTCTATAATCCCTTTCCTATAGATGTGCAGTGGCTTCCCTCTGTCTCTTCTACAAGTATTTTAATGGCAACTGTTCTGACAAGCTACTTTCACTGGTTCCCAGACTACATTATTTTAAGCGAGCTACATCTTGGTCCCACCCTTTCACTGTCAAAATGGTTAAATGTAACCATCTCTTCTACTCAAACAGCTTCTTAACTCACACTTCCTGTCTGTGGAACTCCCTTCCCCTTACTTGCTTCCCCAATGACTATAATCTTCAAATATTCAAGTGTAATGTCAATTGACATCCGACACCCTGAGCTTGTTCCCCATCCTTCTCTGTATCCTTTCCTCAAACACGCCCCTTTACTCTTGTTCTCAATCCTCTGTAACCCCTTGTGTGCTAGTGCTACTTCTGCCTTACTTGGGGTGAATTGATTTATGAAAAAAAAAAAAAAAAAAAAAAAGTTGGTTTTGACAAATATTATCTTCCAGTTGACAGCACAATATGCAATATCACTTTGAGCACCAGTGGCAAATTTATAACTATCTCAGCTACAAGGCAGCTCAGATAATACTTAGTTCTATTTTTTAAATCTGACACTTTTAACATAGATTTTAATAATTTTAGTAAAATTTTCATAATTATTTAGTCAGTCAGGCAAATGCTATACATGATACACACTTGGGTGATCAGGTCTTGTTCAATTCACGACTGACTAGGCAGAGATTTTCTTGCAGCAGGTTGCCATTTCTTTCCACTGTAGACTGGTTGCCAATCAAGGCTATAGAACCCAGTCTGTCCTGCTATTCAACTCATAGGTAGAGGAGAGAAGAAATGGATTCATACCTTTTCCAAGGGTATTTGTACATAAATGAATGTAACGAACTTGACTGGAATTCAAACTGAGTTGACATCCATTACACCACAACGTGTATCCTTATTATTAGTAGTTGGTTATTAGTACCTATCTACTTGTACTAATATAGTGCACTGGCCTTTATCTCAGCATTTTAATAAATATTTTACTTCTCTTGTGTTTATAGATAGAACTTTGAAGATTAATTAATGAACCATGTTATTTTGTCAAACACTAAGTTTTGTAATGTGTCTTCCAATGAAGTTTATTTAAATTTAAGATTCAATTATTTATGATTTCTTAGAAATTAAACATAAACAATGATCAAAAGAATAATATCAGTTTTGTAAAATAACCTAAAAAGAAAAGAAAAGTGGTGACTAAAATGATAAAATTATAATATTTAACAATACAAATCTTTCTCTAAATATTTGATTTCTATGTTGTTTTTTTTTTTCCTTTAAGTTTATTATCCAACTGTTAAATGTTAATCAGAACTTGGGCAAGAGATGGTTAATTTTTTCTTTTTTTACAAAAAACAGATATTTTGCCCAATCAACAATGATGAACAACTCATTATTGCTTAAAAGGTGTACTCAAAATGGATACACCTTCCAGTACTAAAATCGTTTCCTCTACACAAACATTCAAAACAAATCAGGTGTAAAATAAGAACAACAAATGGAAAATTGTTTTCTTTTATTTTGAAATTTTTGAGATGAGAAATTATTATATGGCAAGAGGCACATGACCTAATAGATTAAAATATTGGTTTAATCATATTTGTTTTCTTTATTGTTGGGAGTTCAGTCACTGGCTCAAACCGTACAGATTTATATAGTCTGATTTAGAGGAAGAAATGGACAAGTGACATAAAAATAAACAGATATAAGTGAATATAAGATATTTATGAGAGAATGAAAAAAATCTACCTTTATGCCTCAATTCAAAATTGCGATGTTATGATTATGACACCTCAGTCCCTGAAGAAGACCAGGCAGAAGAACAGACAAAATATTGTGAGTATGAATGTGGGGTCATTCACATCATAGCAGCAGGAATAGCCTCTTGTTCAGAGAAATAAAAACATACACAGAAATAACACTAAAAGCATGTTAAATTGTAAATTAAAATAAATTTATTTTTGTGTGTGTGTGTGTGTGTGTGTGTGTGTGTGTGTGTGTGTGTGTGTGTGTGTGTGTGTTAGTTACAAGTGTTTTAAGTTGCATGTGATAAAAGGAAGATGTCACTTTGTATTATGACAAGCAATGTTCCAGAGAGAGGAGATGGACATCTTGACTTTTCAACAATCATTAGTAAAGAGAAAGAATTCAGTGTTTTTGGTGAAAGTCCATTTTCAGGCAAGAAAAGTTTCTTTTGCATGCTGGGAGAACATTTTCATTTTTTTGTTTATTTATTTTAAACAAAATTTTATTGTTATTTGTTTAATTTTATTTTATTTATGATATTCATTATTATGTTTATTTGTAATTATTAATAATAATGTCCCTACAATGACACAACAGAAAAAATGTTGTTAGTATGACATAACAGATCAGAAGGAATGACAGAGAAAACTGAAAAAGCAGTCTTACTATGATATTATTATTATTAGTGTGAGGCAGAGATTTAAAAAAATAAATGTATCTTAGAGTTTGAAATGATCCTTAGAGTTACAATAAACACAGCAGCAAAAGTGATAAAATTACTTTCACTAATAAATATAAGAAACCTTAATCCATGCTTGAAAATTTCAATTTCACCTTAATGTTTGCAATTCCAAATAAAGAATATCGACATCTTCCATGATAACAGAATTATTTAACAATTGTACAGAAAAACAAATCCTTGATCTAGATCTGTGAGTTTCAGCTTCACTTTATTTGCAATTATAACAAAACATAAAAAAGAAAGTCCAATGAAAATAGAAAGAAGCTGAAGTAAAATAGAGAAACAAATTTGAGGCCTGGTGATAATTAGACTCTGACAAAACCTCAGAAGGGACAAAACGCTATAAAATTTTGATTACAAATGAGGACATGTGGTGCACAGTTTGCCATTAGTGAACTGCATTTGGAATTCAGGTCGTTAATTCCCCAGCAATCATATTTGTGAGTAATCGATGAGATTGAAGTTTGGAGAATGGTAAACTTGTCAGAGAATGCATTGCAGGGGTGGTGGGAAGTGGGGAGGACGGGAGATGAAACAAGCAAGTGGATTGATCCAAAAATTAAATATGAATTTTCTGTTGGATCCAACATTGCTCTGCTTTCTAAACAAATTCAAAACATAAAACAAATTATTAATAAAATATTAAAATTTATAAATAAAAAAAGATGATATAAAATTAAAACGTTGTCAAATATTCTAATGAGTTGTTGTATTTTAGGATTATTTTTCAATTTAGCTTCTTTGTGTGTGTGTGTGTGTGTGTGTGTGTGTGTGTGTATTGCAAATTTCCTCTTTCATGAAAGATTATGTTTCAAAAATACAAAACTCAGAAAATCCTCTGAGGAAGATAAATTTAGTCTTAAGCATTCTGTTCACTCGCCTTTTGGATTACGCATTGCAAAGAATTTGATTATCAAAGATGTAAATCATAATGAAAACAATCTGCAAAATGAACAAAGATTTGTAAAGGCAGGTTCCAGAGAGACATTGACTAAGTACAGAAGAAAGTCAAGGAAGTAATCAACACAGTTTAAAAAAGATCTCAAATAAACACACACATATACACAAAAAATTCTTTATCATACTGAATGATAATGAGAATTATATACAGGGTGTATCAAAAATACTTTTACAATCTTTAGAGGCACATGTCCATAAAAACATAAAAATGTCTATGTAAACACATATGTCCAAAAGGCCATCATTGTACCTCAACACAGCAACTTATGACAAATGTTCACTTGCACTTGTAGGATCATTGATCAGAAGATCCTTTTAAATACTTCCACACAGTGTTGAATGGTTTCACAGGCCCCAATGATAAGTTGATGAAGTGTCTCTGCATTATTAATGTCTGCTGCACACACCAATTGCTTTAAGTAGATCCACACATAAAAATCCAAAGGAAACATGCAGGCCATGGAACTGATCCTCCCTTACCTATCCATCTTTCATGGTAGATGTCAGCCAGTGCATCATAAACAATTTGACTAAATACACCATTATGTATGAACCATATTATGTGTCTTTGTATTATCAGAGGTACATCCTCTAACAGTTCTGGAAGTATGTTCAAAATAGAGTCCCTGTAGACAGCTCTTATAAGGCATGCTAGGAGAAAATACCGGACAGTCAACTACAATTCTAGCCCACACATTAATCATAAACTGATGCTGGTATCTAGCCTATATTGTACCATGAGGATTCCGATCCACCTACAAATGTTGGTTGTGTAAATTTGTTATTCCATCTCTTCCAAATATTGCCTCATCTGTAAACAAGACTGAAGAGACAAATAATGGATTGGCAGTTTGTACAATGAACCCTTGGCAAAAGCTCTCCCATAGTGAATGATCAGAGGGTGAAAGACTCTGCACACATTGTAAAAGATAAAGATACAGGAGCTGCACTTGAAGTACCCACCATGCGGTACTATGAGATGTACGACATGTTTGGGCCACTTGACATTTGCTGATGTGTTTTTCATGGTCAGGCGTATAAGCAAATATTCGTCTTCCTTAATCCATAGTTTGTGGTGCTATAGATCCTGTTTCAGCAACATGATAATAAACAGCAGTAAAGGTTAGATGAATCGGTTGCCTTTGGTCTAGAGACACCATCTGATGCAGCCTTGCGTCCATTACCATTTGCACAGCCATATGTAAAAATCATATCTACCTGCTCATGATATGTATATCTTGCCATTGTCAAATGAAATACTTCTCAGTTAACTGACTACTACACACATTAAACATTGAAGACAGACTAGCCACAAATGTACACGAATAACAAATGTAACCTAGTCCCTATGACAACACAGTGCCGTCGACAGTAAAATTTCTTTAAACTTAACTCAAAAAGGACAGATTTGTGGACATGTGTTTATACAGACTTGTCCTTGGTTTGGTGTGAGGAACCCACCTACAAAGTTTGTAAAAGTATTTTTGATACACCATGTATGTATGTGTATATATATATATATATATATATATATATATATATATATATATATATATAAGGAAATTAGTTTCATAGCATTGATTCTTAGACAATATTCAAGTAGTACCAAATAAATCCCCTAAACCTTTTCTTATGACTTTAAATGTGTTAAATTTTTTCAAAGAACTAAAGTTTTAAATTGTAGCAAACTTGTTTCACACAAAGACAAATATAAAAAAACAACACAGAAATATTGATAACATTTTATAGAAAATTGAAGAAATTCTTATAGAACACATATCACTAAAACATTTTTTCAAACCCTTAAAAGGAACTAAAAAATTATAATTGGTTCTCATGATAAATTACCCTATGAAATAAAATAGTGTATGTATATGTATATATCAAAAATTAATTTTGATATTTTCGAAGTACAATGCAAATGCAAGATTACTTGAATATACCATCAGTTTTTGATAGTATGTGTAAACTTGTGTGTAAAAAAAAAATGAAGGAATAAACTATGTTTGACTTCATGAATTTTTCAACAAACTAAGAATTATTTGTACATGAATAAAGAGATAGAAACCAACCTATTGATTTATCTAAAAGATAAATGATTTCAGAAATTCTTTTCAAAAAAAAAAAAAAAGGTGAGGGGGGCATTCAAACTCATATTTGCTGCTTTTAATGGTGGCATTTTGAAAGGTACTTTCTTCAACTTTGCTTTTTGTTGGAAATTCTTAGTTGTTATTTTACATTCATAATTTATTTAACGTGATATTATCATTGCTGGTTTTATCACTTCATTTTAACAAAAAGGATTTTCAGCCTTTTTCATTTGGTAGGTAGTTCTTTTTTTTTTCTTTGAGATATATTTTTATATCTGTGTCAGAGATTTCTGCAGACAATGGTAATCTACTCATCAAGTTCAAAAACAAATCCAATTACATGAACTGAGTAGTTCAACACATATGCTAATTTTATTTTCAGCACACATGCGTAAAATGATGACAATACCATTTTCCAATTATGGAAGGTCCTTGTATCTATTTTTGATCAACTGAACATAGGCATCAATATAAAATTGAATTCTATATTGGGTGTACTTATGCAGCTTTTATTTAACCACCTTGGTGCTAATAGTTATGAAATAAGATTTTGGAAGTCTATTATTTTTACAAAAAGTTTTAGATATTCAATGCCCATATCCAGTGGATCATGTGATGTGTGTTAATGATATGCATTGAAATACAGGAATATATAAATTGTGAGCACATTCAGATACTTCTGGAAGTTAAGTGTGTGAAACTTTCAGGCAATTGGTGTTTTCAGCTTTAAACTGTTAAAAGATAGTGTAAAATAGTAATTCAAGTGAATGTGAAATATAGTAGTAATAGTCAGTACTAGATTACATCTGTAGACTGAACTAGGAAAAGGTTACAACCAAAATATACTCGATTCCTTGTGTTGAAAATAAAAGGTACTTGACTGCACTGTTGTGTGGAGTAAAATAGAAAGATACAAGCAATTTTAAGCGTCAAACTTAGGGATTCAAGGTGTTAAGTGATAGGTATAAGTGTCAATCTGAAAAGGTGCCATAATCTTTAATAAGCAGTTTGTTCATCTGCGTACAAAGATATTCAATATTTTCACATATTGTTTCAGAATTTCTTAGCTGAGCTGTGATAAAAATCTTTTACAACAAGTTATAAGAATTGATATATAATAAAGAAAAAGAATCTGTGGAGAGCCATGATTGCCTATATCCTCAAGGATGATGATACCAAAAGAATCTGTGAGTAGTTTAGTGTGAGAGGGGTGGGGGTGAGTGGGATTATATTTTTAAGTTCATTTTCTAATACTTGATCCCATTCTCTCTTCCATATTATATATATATATATATATATATATATATATATATATATATATCTCTCTTTTCCAGTTATGGGTAAATAGCAGGACATACTGGGTTCTATAGCCTTGGATGGCAACTAGTCTAGGAAAAGGATAACTGACTTCAAAATCTATGGAAGTTCGTTTGGGCATGTTGTGCACCAGGTTTCTGTATTCAATTCTTTGAAAAGTGTGGTTGGTTCTGCACAAAGCCATTACGACTATAACCAAATCATATGTACAGGTGTCTGGCTGTCAGTTCCTAGGATCTGAATTGCTTAACTCTTATGAATTCGAAAAAACAACAGGAGATTCCAGTATATATATATATATATTTGTGTGTGTACCAAATATACATTTTTATAGGTGCAATATATATTAAATTATGCACACACGCACACACACACTAGGATATGTCTGTACTTTCTTTTATGTTTCATCTATGATCTGAAATAGGTAGCGAACAAATGTATTTAAATAAATTTCTATGCCATTTTATGTCTTTTTTATCTATGTACTGCCATGTTGCAATGTATTTTACACATTTCTCTCAAATCAGAATTTGTTGATATATTCAAGTACTTTCAATAAAAACACACACACATACACATGCACACAAAGAGAAAAAACAACAGGTGAAGTATAAAACTGAAAAGCAATAAAGATGTCAAATGTTCATTTGCATTAATGCAGTTGTAAGAGTGTATTTTGCTTAATGCAAGCCTTATCATTAGAGCAAGAAATAGAGAGAGAAAGGACAAGAGTGTTAGAAATGGGAAGAGAGGAGAATAAGAGGGAGTGACAGAATAGGGATATGGATTCAGAGAGAAAAAAGTAAAAGGTGAAGAGATAATGCAAAAGAAAAGAGAAAAATAAATGAGGATAAGAAATAAAAGAGAAAAAAAGAGGGTGATCAGAAGAGAGAGAGAGAGAGAGAGAGAGAAAATAAAAGATAAAAAGTGAAGAGAATAAGAATTGAGAGGAAAAAAAGAAAAAAATATAAGCAGTAAGAGAAAGAGAAAAAAAAAGAAAGGACAAAAATAAATAGGGAGAAAAAAGAAAAAAGAGTGAGAAACAATAAAAAAAGTAAATAAAAGAGAGAGGATAAGAAAGTAGAGAGATACTAAGTTAGGAAAAATGAAGGTGAGAGAGAGAGATGAAAAAGGGATAAGATAAAAAAAGAGAAAAATTTTACACCAAACTGCTCAGTTCAGAAGAAAACATTTCAAACAAAAAAAAGAAAAGATTAAAATAAAACAGTTAAAAAAACAGAAAATGAGAATCTTACATTGAAGATAAACAGAAAAAAATACACTTTTTTTTTCATTAAAAAGTAATCTGAGAAAAATTAAGTATAAGTTTAAATAGGTAGATTTGATCTTCTACCAACTTTGGAATGCTTGTAGCTCAATCAGAAGAGCAGCTGATATGGTTAACCAGGTTTTCTGAAGTAACAAATTCAAGCATGAGTTTTATTCTTTTTTTTCCAATTCATGTTTTTTGCTGATGGCCATAAATTAACAATCTGAGTAATGCTTTAATGAAAATCAAATAAAATTAAGAAAGAAATACCTGACAATGATTTTTTTAATAGAAATCATAATAATATTACTAAAAATGAACACAGATACTAAAAGAGTGCAGTAGATAAGAAAAAGATGTTAACAACGTCACTCATGTGAATGGAAAATACAAATATGATATGCACATTAATTTGGAAACAACAACAGAATTAAAGGAAAAAAAAGCTAAAAATTATAGAAGAAAAAATAAAATTCAACTGAATGAAGATCATATTGAGAAATATGAAATATTGGAATAATTGAAAATCAACATCAAGATTAAGATTTTTAAAAAAGAAGCATATAAAAGAGTGAAAACTTAAAAAAAAAAAAAAAAAAAGGATATGGTTGGATCTAAAACTAAATGCCAGAAGATATATCAAAAGCCAAGATTATGAATGTTGATTTTAAAGGCTTTCCTCATGGAAAACTGTTGCAACATTTTGTTCCTCCTTTAATTTCTACATATACTATTTTATTTAAGTTGCTTTGTAAATTTCTCAAACTTAAAAAAAGATTTAAAACTTTACAAAGAAAAACTTGAAAAAAAAACATATGGTAAAAGAGATTTTATAAATCAATGACAGGAAAAATGAGTAAAAGATAGAAATATTTGAAAAGGAAAGGGAAATTGTAGCCATGGAAAGAAAAGAAAAAGCAAGAATGTTGTAGGAAGGGGAAAAGTATAGAGAATCTTTTTTTATTATTTTTATTATTATTGCATTTATTTTATTTTTTTGAATGGAAATCTTTCATCTTGTGTCCATGGAGTGCTTCTGAATGTTTATAACGGAATATCAACTTGGATTGAATTTTGCTAACTCGTCCAATTTATGACTTGAAACGCACAAATAATATCCATTTTTATAGTCACAAGCAAAGCAAAAACTTATTTTTCCTGTTTATTTTATTTTTTTTTTTGTTTTTTTACAAGATCATTGGTTTTTTTTTTGTTTTTGCAATTGTTTATGATTGGCATGAAAAAATCATTTTTATGTGATTGTATCCAGCCTCATTTTTGGCTGTTAAGAGAAATATTTTTTTTTTAAGTGTCCTACTTACAGCACTCATCACCATCAGAAAGAATCCATCCACTATTTTTTTTCTTTTCTTAAAAAAAGAGCACCTGGTAATTTTTAAGAAGGAAATTGCATACTCAAGTGTTTCAAGATGATGGACACTTTTAACAAAGGCTCTACTTCAGTTATATAGAATTTGAAATGATCAAATAAATTTGGGAATATATTTCATGGAATTATAAACAAGTATTTATTTGTATTATTATTATTAACACTATTATTATTCTACTATGACTACCATTGCTAGAGATTAAATTTCAATGTTTGAAGATCTGGGCCAATAACACAATGTCCAACTAACCAATATCCAAAATTTGGTTAATATATTTTTTGAATATTTTCAGTTTGCAGATATATAAATTTTGTTATGGATCATGAGAAGTGAGATATTGTAAAGTTATGGAGTCATCAAAACATATTTTTCATGACATACCTCTTGGAAATGTCAGGTTTTATTAACCTGACTTTTCCAAAACAAATTCTCAGTCATTTTGAAATTGCAAATTGAAACACATATGGGATATTGTTCATGTAAATATATACTAAACATTGTACTGATGTTAGCCAATTAATACAACTTTCATTACAAAAACTTTGACTTTCACAATCTGATATCGTGGACAATTCTTGTGGCCATAATGACAATTCTAGATGCTGATCTTGTACTTCAATGTCACATAAGATATCCACGACAATCAATAAGTTGGCATGTCATTATTTTATCCAATCTTAGAATCGAGATTCTTTAGCGACTGTAGAGAACTAATAGCAGAACCCTGTCAGGATTGTTAGGAATCTATTTATAATTGAAATTTGGGAAAATGCTAAAACTCAAATCAAATTTATATCAAGGTGTAATTCTCACAAATACATCAAAATTTGTAAAGTTGGTTTAACTTGGGCTCAGATTTCTGTTGTTCATAAAACTAAAAAAACCTGAATGTAAATTTGTTTGTAACTCAGTTTTTGTGGAGTATAAAAATACATAAATTAAGGTTTATTCTTGTCTCATTTTTTTTGTATCTATAAACTTTTTGATTGAAGTTTTATTTCACATGTTCTTCAATCACAGGTCCAAATCTGACAGGTATGCACAGAGAAGGTTTTAAATCAACAAGAGGTAAAAATGTATTGCCATTTCTATTCTAAGCTCATACAAAATTCTAATGCCTTTGGCAGCAGATGAGTTGCTAGATTGTTAGTGATAAAGAAACTGAAAATTATTCTTAGATGAACAGAAAAAAAAAGCCTCACAAAATGTGAAGAAACTACAGAAAAAAAAAAGAGCACATTTATTTTGGATTAGAATTACCAAAACTAGAGTAAGACAAACACATTTTATATCAGTAAGTCTGGTACAAGGCCATAATAATCCTGCAACTATGAAGAACAAACTCATTTCATCAGAAGCATGTCTATGAGACTAATTAACACTTGCTCAATGGAAGGCTAGTATATTTACTAAGCTTAAGTGAGTTTGCTTTAAGATCAAAATAGCAAGGGTCATAATGAGATACAATTTCATGGCACAATTGCCTGCAAGAAGCTTGCTAGCCATTACTTAACAGTAGCGTTAGCTGTAGATTTTAAAGCTACTCTGTGTGTGTGTGTGTGTGTATATATATATATATATATATATTTGTAAAATACATCCATTGGATGCTTTAGTACACATCATCAGTGATGTTTCTAGGTTCATTAGGGGCAAATATAGTTAGATATACAAGCGACTGATCATATACAAATACATACAAATACTCTATAGTGTAAGAAAAAAACAGTGCTCAATGTTAAGTAACAGAGCTATTTAATATATATATATATATATATTAAGAAATATACATAATACATTAAGTTATTGAGTTTACAATGTATTTTCTCCTTCAAGAATTATGTTCTTTTTTGATTAGGGTGGCATTAGTGAAATCAAAGTTATGTCAAGCATCATTTCAATGCAACACATGAGAGATCATTTGTCAAAACGCAAGTTTCTCTTGTGTTCTTAGATGCAGGCTTTTAGATCACATGATGTGTCCCTCACATAAATATTTTTGCACTGTAAACAATTTATTTGATAAATCCCAACATTTGAATTGGTGTTGGGTTTATTTTTCTTCCTAATTATATCTCCAATTTTCTTGGAGGTGGTGGTTATGATCCTAGGAATGACGAATTTGTTTGTGAGTTTAGTAGAAAAAGTGTTGGAGGATAAGATTATGAAATTTCAATTAAATTTTTAACACCCACACTATATGGCCTACCTAAAACACAAACTCAACATTCCAATCGGACCCATTGTGTCTGCAGTTCACCCTGCAAATTAGCTAGAGTTATTACAAATGTCCTAACTCTGTTCCTAGGAATTATCAACACGTCAAACACTCTGGTGACTTAATCCAGAGAATAAAAAACGTAAATATGGAAAACATGGCGAACCTAAATATCAAATAATTATACAACAACATACCCATCATGAAATACCTCAACATATTGAGAAACCACCTGAAAAAGTTCAAAGAAAAGCTTCCTCTACCTATCCACAAATTACACAATTACAAATACACACTACCATCTGTTGCCCACTTAAACATACAAGAACCTTCACAAACCTACATACATATAGAATTAACTATGATTTTAATACACATGATATGTGTCTGAACAATGAAAACTGACCAAAACGTAGTTGAAAATACCAGTGTTTTCTGTCTTTTTTGTCTTTTTTCTCTCAATCTCTGATGAAGCTTTAATAAAAGTGAAACATGTTACATTGATATACGTTTGCTATTTGTTCTTTTATTTCATCATCCTGTCAGATTCCAATCTACATTTGATCTTTAACTCTCTCTCTCTGTATATATATATATACACATTGGAACCCGGATATAAGAGAGTTGTCGGGACTGGAGAAGAAGTCTCTTATATCCAGGTTTGGTCTATTTTATATACATTAACACAGGCTCTAATTTGGGACCAGAGAAAATCTCTCTTATATCCGGGTTACAATGTATTAGTTGATTCTGATCTGGGCAATACTGCAAATTTATAGTCATTCACTCATATCAAGAATATCTGTTACATGAACTAATACAACTATAAGCTGAATTCCACAGAGTTTTTTATTATTATATATATATATATATATATATATATATATATATATATGTGTGTGTGTGTGTTTGTTGATTTGTTAATTGCATATGACTATTTCTAACAGGTTAACATATAAGAAAACTACTGCCCTGAAAGTTTGACAGTTATACTAATTTATACTAAATTGTACATGTGCAACACAAACATATCTTTATTTGATTAAAATTATATGCAAAAAGGAAATTACTGTGCACCTATTTAAATATTATGCTACAAAATTAAAAATATGAATTATGTTAGAGCAGTGTTTTTCAACCAGTGTATGTGTGGGTGCACTAATAAGCCCAGAAAAGTAGACATGTGCACTCACTCCAAGTTAACAGAAGAGTAATTTGTGAATTATTTTTATATTTAAATAAATCTCTATTTTTAAAAGGCTATATACACCAAGCAATGTAATGTCTTAAAAATAAATGCTTATTTCAGGAGACTTCTTTATTATTTTCCCATTTTCAAATTTCAAGACTAATTTTTCATTATTAAAATTTAAAGAGTGTCCCCAGAGTTTTAGATATTTTTTAGATATTTATTTTAGATATTAGGTTGAGAAACACTGTGTTAGAGAATAAACATTTGAATAAAATAAATAAAATCAGTAACTTAAATAAAAATGACCTATAAATTGGGTGAGCTAAAAATGACTTAACTCCTGCAAGAGATTTACACTCACAAACACACATTTAAATAATCTATTCCACTCACTCAACATTTAATTTGTTATATTTATCTTAGTTAATAGATGTCTGTTTATCTTTTGGTCTGGTTTGTTTATATTTAAGCCTGTTTATATTTATCATGCTCAGTGAACAAATGCTCATCAAGATTTAAGGAGATTTTCAGCCCAGAAATCCCCCCTGACCCCCACATACAGAAAAAATAATATTGTTATGACATTGTGCCAAACAGGTAGAGAGTTTCTACTCGTCAAGCAAAGATTAAAAAGCAAACTAAATTTGTCCCAGGCCATTAACAGTCATTTGGTAACGATCTTCACTTATGGCCGAGAATTGGGTGCTGTTTGTAACATCTAAAAGCATCAATATTTTTAGCTTTGTTTCCAGTTGCAACAACAAGAATTGCAAGACTATTTCAATTTGCAATTCTCTGCTTAAATGATTATACTATGGTAGAAAATTAGATAAACGTCTCTACCATACCTTGCCTGCCCAGGTCATAACTACATAAAACTGTAACATCTATTCACAAACTTGACAGAAATCCAATGATGTGTGTATAAGTTTTTTTCTTTCTTTCTTTTCTTTTTTTTCAGTTGGCATCACCTTATGCAAGGCAGTAAAGCCACTAAGCCACAAGGGGTTACAGGATGTGGAAGAATTATGAACAGAAACATTAATAATGAGTGGGAAGAGAAAAGAGTAATCAAGAGGAGAGTAGATAGCAATTAATATTGCATTTAAATTTTTGTAAATTAAATTTGGATGGAAAGCATGTAGCCGAAAGGGAGTTCCATAAGTGAGAAGTACAAGAAAATAAACTGTTAGAATAGAACTTACAGCTGCATCTAGCAATCTCAACTCTAAATTGATCAGATCTTCAAAAATTTTATTTTAATTGTATTTTAAAAATGTCAGGGATCTAAAGATTCTTTAACAAAATGGTTTTGCTTTGAAATCTGAAATTACCAAGTGTTTTCTAATTGTCCAATAAAGAAGACAATAAAAAGTTTTAATGTGGAGTTGAAAATTCAATTTTATTGTTAATGTTTTTCAAAAAGTTGAAAATTTTTACCAAAAATCTAAATTGACATTTTGCTGTCTGACCTGATTTCATATCCATATTGAATGTGGATGAACAGACACTTGATCAGTCATACTGACATTAGGTATTTATAAGACTACACTAAGACACTTTGAAGCTGCTGACTGCAAATGCTGTTAACAGTAGAAAACCACTAACTATTGATTTAAATTAGACTCCAGCTCAAAATGAAGGATGTATGTGCAAATCCATTATGAAATGTGAGATATCAATATTTTTAAAAACATTTCTGGAAAAAAAAAAAAAAAAAGAAGGCGCTCTTTACTTGGCTGTTTCAGATTTCTTGACCTTTTAGAAATTAGGAAATTCACATTAGGCAGTGTGATTGGGCTAACAGCTACAAAGAAAATAGATCTGGTAAGGCAAGTTCAAATTTCAGCAGAGGCAGTTCATGTTCAATCTACTCTCATGCCTGAGGGAAAGGCATGAATTCATTTTACCTCCACTATTAGTTTTATGTTAAACAGCAAGACAAATTGGACTCTAAAGTCTAAAGGAAAACCAAATAGGAATTCAAATCTGTTGTGAAAACAATAGGGAAACTATTCTTTCCCAAAAACAATCTTTATATTTTAAAAATATGAAAGAAAAAGAACCTGTGGATAGCCATAAATATCTATATCCTGAAGAGATATGGTATTTAAGAAGATGGAATTCATACTATCGGTAATCTTGTGTGGGGTTCAAGTATCACTGTCTCATACCAAGAATAGTATAATTTGCAATTTTAGAACCTGATCTGCTAAACAAAATATTTTTACATATATCCTCAATTTGTGGTATGAATAGATAGATACCTTTATCTTTGTTTATCTCTAACCACTATGATTGATCCCTTCTGGTAACTGTCATTCTCTTCTGGACACAAATATGTTACAACAAACTTTAAACAATTATACCTCAGTCTTTACCGCATTAACAACAGGATTAAACTATGAAAGTTTTAATACTCATGAAAATGCTATGATCACAGATTCAAATGGATTATCAAGTGTGCCCACTGACTACTGCAAGATTATCTAACACTGATTTAAATATATCGAAAAAAGACTTCCCAGAATGCACTGATATGAATACAGTAAGAATGACAATATATATCTGAGTAGTAAATTTTCTTTGTGAAAATTGTCAACATATTTTATTGATCTCTTATATCATCAATTTTAGTTTTCAATAAATATTTTTGAGGTCTTAAAGTCACTGATAAATAATTTTAATAAAATTATGCATACATTTTGGAATCACTAATTCATGGAACAGACTCCCAAGAGGATGCTTCTCCAAGTCTAGATCAAATGGTATCTATCCTACATATCCTCTGCACTTACTTACTCCTCTTACAGTCACACAAAAACTTAATTCAGTAACCTTATACCTTGAGTAACTCATGGAAAACATTTACATAAAAAAATCTATCCACCCATAATGTTTTTTATTTTTAAAGTGAAGACAAGAGTAAGAAAAAAGTTTTTTTTATAATTATACCTAGAAAAAAAATATTGTTCTATCTTAATTATAATTTTCAGAGAGCTATCAGAAGATATGAAAAGAAAATCATTATAAAGCTGTTTTTCTAATTTTAGGTATATATTTAAAGAGAATATATACAATATGCATGAATACTGATATTCCAAACAGCCTGATCCTGCCCTCTCAAAAGTCTGGCAGAAGTTTTTCTATATTTCTTAGTTTTCCTTATTTGACTGTAAATAGGTACGATACACATACAGAGAAATAGTATAGTTAATAGTATAATTAGTAGACAAAAGATAAATAGACAAACTGCAATATTCTGTTTCTATCTTGTTTCAATATTCTTCAACTGCCAATATCAAAATTATATTCTTCTTGACTATGTCCAAATAATGAAATGGTTAAAACAACAACATCTACACTGAATCTCCTTTGCATGAATATGATCCTGAACAGCAACAGATTTTCAAGGTAAATGAAATGATCCAATCCAAAAATGGATTTATGGGTGAGGTGAAGTACTGACTAAAAAGCAGAACACACATATTTGTTTTTATGGAGTTTTTGTGTTTGAGACATTGATAGGGTATAATAAAGATTGAGAAACTCAACAAGAAAGTTTATTTACACTAGCGATTGGTATTGGACAATGAAAACAAGAACGAACAAATGACATATGTTTGCAATGTAGCCAGAACCTTAAAAATGTTTCAGAAATTGGTATTCCAGGCACTAAGGAAAGAAAACATCCATTTCCGAGGCTTCTGTGTGTGTTTCACATAGGAATAAAGAAGAAAAAAAAATTTTTTTTTTAAAGAGATACAATGTCAGTGATGTTTGTTTGTTAAGGCTTTCAGATGTCTTTCTGATACCATAATTATATTGGATGGATATATGATTGGCATCAGGTGTAATCACATTCCACAAGAGGAAGAAGTTGATCTCTATAGCCATTAGAAGCATTCTGTGAATAGGAATGATTACACACACACTTTATAGATGAATAACTATAGCTATTTTCTAAGTTTAGCATGGTATAAGATCACAGTAATGGAGCACTCATTAAAGAGCAATCTCACTATACAAAGCAACTGGTATGTATGCTGATTTTGTTAACCATCACATCACGATAAATATTCGATATGCATATATTTATATGTATATCTATACTATTTCATAACCTTAAAAAGAATTTGAAATAAAGGAAATCTTTGAATGAAGTGAAAGTAATAACCAGAAAAGGTAAGGATTCAAGATACTTGATAAAAAAAAGTGCCAAGCATGTTGAACTGCAGGATGAAGATATGGAATAGCATTTCATGTCTCTTATTTTTTTTTTAGCCAGGCTAAGAACTTAAGGCTTCCTGTTTATACATTACACACACACACACATAAACAAACGAAAACATATACCCTTATCAGTATTGATACTTACATATATATATTTTTTCAAATTTATAGGTTATAAATTTGAAAAAATACTATTAGGTCTACTAGGTATTCAGCACTCTTAAGAATAATGTTTTTAGTTATTGGCATTTTATCTTATGTGTACAAACTCTATACTTGTGTGTGTGTTTTGAACAATAAAAAATATTTAAAAATTACAATTTTCAGACATACCGGGTTGTATATTAATAATTTTTGTTTTATCATTTCAATTAGGTTCCTTGACTAGTTTCGGCAAGCATGCCCATCATCAGGAGAAAAAAAAATCCCTGCTTGTTAGTAGCAGTAAAATAGAGGACTGAATGCCTGTTTCTGAAGAAAGTGAACTTTTATCTGTAGTTTTCATTTGTTTTTTATCGTTAACCTTGGTCAGTCCTTTTGTTGGTCAAATGGCCTCTTTGAAATTGTTTTTAAGATAGAGAATGGCAGATTCCTGACTAGGAATGAATATGAATATATTTATATATATATATATATATTGTGAGAGAGAGAGAGAGAAAAAGAGAGTGTGAAAATGTGTGTATGTATGTTTGCATTGATTTTGGCAGGAGCTGCCTAGTCCTCACCTTCTAGCCTTGAAAGAGTTCAAAAGTGTTTCCAAGTCCTTGTTGGAAAAGAATTATTTTACATCCTCCAACCTCTCTTTCACAGGTGGAATGTATCGAGTCTCAGACTACTGTTTTGCTACTTCCATCGAAAGTGTTTGCCCAAACCATATTCCTTTGTTCTGTCAGATCAAACCTTCATGGTGAGGACCCACCATGCCACTTACATAGTAGCAAAACCACCCACATTCGCTCTGTATTCCATTGGTAAGAAGTAAGTTCCACTCAAACAGCTTCTTCCCATGGAACAGACTTCCAAGAGAATGTTTACCCAATCACCTGTTGATGTCTAGATTTAACCCTTATCCTCTCCTCCTATTCATATAAACTACCCCTTAATGTAACCCTCTGCCTCAAGTAGCCACCAGCTCTTGTAAAGGGTAAACCTAACTGTAAAAAAAATATATTTGTGCATGTATCTATATAAATATAGGCTTGCCATAATTTCCAAGACTCAAACTGAGACAGTTTTCACTTTTTATAATCATCTTAAGTTTTCTTGTATAACAAAGTATTTTTCATGACCAAAAACTCCTTAAGTTTCAGGGCCAATACAAAGAAAGAAAAATACATATGGCTTATATCCCTGGGACCTTATGTTAATATGAAGGGAGTCCTGGCCAATCCAAGATATACAAAAAGATTATGCAAGTCTAGGAATAAGTTTTTAATTAATGTGCAAAATGACAAAAAGTTATTTAACCCAGAATGTATAACTTACATTTGTATTAAAATAAAATTCTAATACTACACTTTGAATTACAAAAAAAAAAAATAAAAGCTAAAATGAAAAACAGTCTTCGATTTGAAATGCATTGTATCTTTTAATCCTGAAAAGACATTTTTACCGCTTGGTTTAATCAAAAATAAATCAACTTCAGTACAAAGTAGTTTCTATAATTTCCTCAATCTTTCTTTTCTATTTCATCTTTATGTTTCCTCATGAGCCTAGTTTTGTTTCCTTCAAAGAACAAAAAAAGAAATATGGTCTTTTTTCCAGCAACTTGTCCTAATCAAAGAGTTTTTATTCCTTTTTCTTTTTGTTATATTATCATCAGTCATTTTGTTTGTTTTTCTATCCCTATTGCCTTGTCCCTGGGGTCTCATGGAAAAATCATCCTAACCTCCTAAATTCTTTTTCATTTTTCATTTTTTTTTTCTAGAACTTTCCATATATTCCATTATTTATCTTGCCATTTCCTCCCTTTGTGCATCTTCTTATTTGTCTCTGACTTTTGTTATTTGGTCAGCTATGCAGTCATTTTTGCCTCTTTATCTATTCAATTTAGCTTTTTTCTCTAATCTAGCCTTGAAGGGATTTTTAAATTCCCTGAGGGCTATACCCTGTCCCACTACTATTACGATATCTGCTTTCACTGTTTATCTATTACATTCAGAGGTCAATTTGTCATTTGTCTCATATGACCAAATGCATTTTGCCAAAACTTTGCTAACATGGATAGATATATACTCAGTTAAAATAGAATGGTTTAAATAAAGAATTCTCTCTTCAGTAAGTAGTAAAATAAAGGTTTTTAGAAACCACAAGACTCAAAATAGGTAGAATTTCTACAGACTTTATATATAATTAATATGGAAGAATATATATAGAGTTCTAGTCATTGTTTTCATATTATAGATTTAGTAACATAGTGAACATAGTCTAGGCATTGAGCACTTTAATTTACTGTGTAGGGAGGTCATTGCCTTTTGGTTTTTTCTTTTCTTATTTGAGATTTTATCTTCTGTAAGATATTAGGTTGTCTCTTGCAAGTTGTCTATTGTCCACAAAAACTTTTATGGGTTTTTAGTAATATATATATATATATATATATATATATATATATATATATATGTGTGTGTGTGTGTGTGTGTGTGTATGGGCACATGACTAAGTGGTTAGGACATTCACTTTCTGACCACCAGACCCAGGTCTGCATCTCACCATGTTCTATTTGTCAGTCTGTTATCTGTCTGGAGGGAGTGATCTCAGTGTGCGGTGCCTTTGAAAAGTGCCTGAAAACCATATCATGGGCTGACCCAAGCCTTTTGATTGAAATTGGGTAGAAGGAACCCTTCGGGGCTCTCAATAGATGTCCTAGAACAAAGTCACAAGTCATCATGACTGAGGGTTTGATCATGTGTGCTTTGTTCAGATTGTTGATCACGCTAGATAACACACTCTCTCCCAGAAATTGTAACTAAGATCTGCTCAGCATAGCTTAGTATAAACCACAGGTTGGCTCTGTGGGTGTTGAACAAACACAAATGTGCCTGAGTGAGCGTCTGCAATAGGGATTGGCTAGCCACCCTAATAGACGGGTATCTTCAATTACAAGTGAACAGCTATTATTGTAAGTGTATATATATATATATATATAATGTGCAGGTAGGTATGTGTGCATATATATATATATATATATATATGTATGTATGTATGTATCAGAGGAAGCGTGGTGGAGTAATGGATATCAGCTTGGGTTGAGTATATAGCATGTATCATACATCACAGATAACTGACTGATGTATGTGCAGGAGTGTGTGTGTGTATATATATATATATATATATATATATATATATATATATATATTTGTCCATGTTTGTATATATGTAGATATGTACACTATTTACATTATTCGGACTATTGTCATCATATTTGTTGCCATATTTATCACAATGTTTCAGCTGTTGTACACTCCAGCCTTTTTCAGGTGGTTGGAATGTCGAACTGAACCCTTTATTTTGCTCACTGGGGTAGACTATTCTAGTTTCACATGCCATGTCTAATGTATGTCAGTTATCAGTTACTTCCTGTTAATTCCCCTCTTCAAGTTCTCCACTGCCTTAACCAGGTGGAACTAGAACAGTCTATCTCAGCAAGTGAAATAAAGGGTTCAATTCAACATTCCAACCACCTTAAGAATGTCGGCGCATACAACAGCCAAAACATGATAAATATGACAACAAAGATGTGGACAATAGTCCAAATAATGTAGATATTGTACATAATACCTCATGTCAGAAATATAGAGAGATAATGTAGGTATATATATGCACATGTGTGTGTGTGTATATATATATATATATATAAAAATATACTTAGTAGGTAAAATAATCTTATTTTTCTCGATCAGTTACAAAACAAACATTTAAATAAATCCAATAAAAATGTGTACAAATATCTATTGTTTTCACATTATAGATTTAATAACATAGATTATAGATTTAATAACATAGGGAACACAATAATCATCAATGTTCATTGATATTTTCAGAATTCATTGAGTAGATTTTGTTGTTGTCTCTTAATTGGATGCATGTGAACAAAATCAGTAAAAAATATAAAGATGTAAAGATAACAGATTTGCCTTCATTAGCTTCTTCTATAAAATCCTATTATCTTTCTTTGCTTCTCAGTTTGGCACATGTTTCTTTTAGGAGTTTGGAAATGGCATGTAATTGTGTTTGAGATAATTCTAAAAAATAAAAAGCAAAGGCCAATTATTATCTTCAAGTCACAGGTCAACTGCTATCTACCTTATCCTTGTAATCTTCATTTCCAATCACCTCTTCTTTCATTTGTATCACACATCATTCACCATAACTATTTCAAAAGTAATCCTTTACCTTGAGTGGCTCTTGAGCCTTGTATTGTGTTAAATTTAGTATTAAGAAAAGAAAAGTTTATAACAGAAGAGACTGTGTGGATGAGTGGTCTGCAATGGTCAATGAAAATGTCACTTTATGTTCTTCACAATGACCTGATTCAATAAGAAAAGGAATTAAAACAACTACACTTGTTTAGTTTTCGTTGTTCAATATTTGATCTAGATGAAACCAATTACCATTATCTAATATAATTTAATTTAGAAAATTTGTAGAGCTGTAAGCCAGAAAATATGTATAAGTTGGAGAGATCAAGCTAGACATTCTGACACACTTTTATTAAAAATCCAAGACTGACACTACTTTCAAACAGTTTTATCAAAATCCTTTAATTTTTTGTTACGAGAAAACGAAAGAATTATGCTCATTATAACAAATATTTACTTGAGGAAAACAAATGTCTTTATTTAGATGTTACTGTAGATAATGGCAAGTTGGAATTTGTGACCAACAAATGAACATTATGCCTAAACACTGTCCTCAACTTTCAAAACTTTTAATTAAGTACACAAGTAAATTGCATTGGACACCAACTCATTATTCTTAATAAAAAAAGATTTTACACACAGCAAAATATAACAGAATATGAAATAGTGAAACAATATAATCTGAAAAGGAATTAAATTCTTGATGTTACTATGCCTCATTTTAAAGTTCATCCAAAAGTGAATCTCAGACAAGGTGAGGTCTAGATAATGGCAATTGCTAACTTCATAAGATAATGGTAATCATTAAATTAACTGTTTCCTTACAAGGAAACATTCAGCATCCATTGATCAAACAATACCAGAGTTTGAAATTTATAGAATCTTTTCCTTAAATTTTCAGGAAATTATACTACGAAAATCATAATTACCTCTAAAAACATGCTACATACAATTATGCTTAGATTAAAAAAATATGTCACTGACTTTGCGCATAATAGAAATTTTATTGTCATATATCAAAATATTATAACTAAAAGTTACTCTTGTTGGTTATCTATTAAAGTACATTAATGTAAGTGATGATAAAAAAATAGACCAACTAAGTTGACCAAAGATTAAACTGACACAGTTTTTTATCCAGTATAAGTTGTCTTCATTCAACAGTAATCTCCTAATTATTCAAATTTCCATCAACTATGACTCTACATCCAACCAGCATGTTTTTCGAAGTTACTTTCATCCTTTAGGCAACAACTAGATATTCCTATGTCTAATTTACAGCAGGAAAAAATATTTTGGTATTAAAATAGTGAACCATATTTCGAACTCATCAATGATAAAAAAAAAAAAAAGTTCTTATGAAGCCAACCAAGAAACAAAAAAGAAGAAATTGGCTCTTGTTACCAAAGAACCATTCTCTGGCATTCGTTACATGGACTAACAATAATGAAGATGCCTCCCTTTTATTTATTTATTTATTATTTTTTTGTTTGGCTTTCGTGCCATTGTCTCTGGATTTTTGTACAGTGAATACAGTCTTAATTGACAGAAGATGAATACCGACCGGCCACATGCAAACGAGAGAGTTTAATCAGTGTTAGGTGAAAAGCATTGCTACAGCTATGATTCTTGGCCAATGAGAGCAGAAAAAAGAGTGTTGGGGGATGTAGGAAGTAAAGTTAGATAAGAAGAAAGAAATTTTGATGGTGAGATTGACAGCAGCATAGAAATATAGAGAGATCACCAGGGAGAGAGAACAATTGACTGCTTGATCAACAGATCAATAGAACCAATGATAGAAAGTGTTGTATATAAAAAGCTAAGCAGGCTGATTGATAGATAAAGAAATATGAATGAGAGTATAACTAAGGTACAGGTAAAAGTTGAACATATATATATATATATATATATATATCTCACTCTCTCTTATGTAAGTGGGAGAGAGTGAGGTGAAAATATGTAAGGATAAAGAAAAAGAAAAAAATATTTCCCATGAAAATTGGCAAAAATCTTCAGTTTTGTAGTCAAGGGGTAAGAATAGAATTTCCCCAAGGATTGAAGAAGCAAGTCCAAGAAGACAAAAATGGCAAAAAAAACCCCAAAAAAACAGAGCTAGAATAATTTTTGAAAAAAAAAATTATTTCAAGTGAATAAATTCACTTAGAATGATCAGTTACATCAGAAAAAGAATTTATGATCTTAATTTTGGATCAGGTTCCAAAATGGCAATAACCTTCTGTAGACTAAAGTCAAGGGAATTTCAATAGTCAGATAAAATGTAAAGAATTCTGATTGTTGAGAAGTATTGGCGGAATTCAAAGACATGGATTAAACTAAGAAATCAGTAATCTTTTTTTTTTTATTCATTTCCTTCTTTGAAGAAGTTGGAAAGATTTCAAATGAACAATATTCTTTTAGAAATCTTAAATATTACTTTTATCCAGACATACATATACATATATACACATTTGGACACATTAAAAATAGACATGTATGAACACACACACACACACACACACATATCATCAACTATATCTTGATACTTAATGTTTAGTTATTTACTATTATTACACTATTTGATATAAGGCCACAATTTTTGAGCTCCATATGATATTATACTTGTGAGTCTATAAAATAGATATACTTATCTTTCAAAAATACATAAGTTGATATAATATATGTGAACAAGAATATAATTTATTTTTAATTATTTTGCCCATGGCAAGACAATAAAGCCACTAAGGTGCAAGGGGTTACTGAGAATGAAAGAAAGTGAAAAAATGTTACTGAGTAGAAAGGGAAATAAAAAGATGAGGATTCAAGAAGACAGACACTAAGTTAAACTTTTGAATCTTCTAGTTGACAGGTAATCTAGAAGCTGGAAAAGAGTTTGACAAGTGAAAATTGTGAGAGATGAAAATTATAATTACTTATTAATATATTAGCATAATAATTACTTATTAACATATTAGCATAATAATTACTTATTAACATATTAGCATAATAATTACTTATTAACATATTAGCATAATAATTACTTATTAACATATTAGCATAATAATTACTTATTAATATATTAGAATAATAATTACAAATTATCATTAATTAATTATATTAAAAATTTGATTAATCATCTACATTTATTATCTGAACTTTTATTGAATCTGACATATATAATAGATAGTAGGTATGCATAAATGAAAAGTATTTGGCATAATTAAAACCCTCTTTAGCCTATGATATACAATAATCTGATGGCAATGAAATTTTGGTTGGTTGGTTGTTTTTGTTTAGTGGCAAATCAACCATTTGCAGGTTATTTAATGTCAAAATCTAAATATTTTGGACATAATTTTATTTTATTTTTGGAAATAATAATGGTTTAGTAACACAAGTCTTACAGAGGGAGAAGAGGTGGATTCATGCCTTTTCCAATGGTATTTGTGCATAAGTGGATATAATGAACCCAACTGGACTTGGAACTTGACTCTCCAATTAACAATTTTGAGCCTCTCTACTGAATATCAACATTTATTCATTTCCAGATTTTCTTATGAACATTCATAAGTTCAAAATGGCTTTAACCCTTCAGTGTGATTGACTGAACAGGTACATATTTGTATATAGTGATTAAATTCTAACACAAAAGATTTCTGTTATCATTCTATTGATCTCAAGGGTCTATAAGATATAACACATGACTATATATGTTTCATCTTCATTTATGTTTTTTTTGTTTACTTTTATGCTATATGTGAACAATCAAAATAGATAAATTTGGCATCTGGTTGGTGTGACAGCCGGTAACAGCCATCACCCAAGATAAAATGTCTTCATTGCTAGGAGTGGGAAGTGAATCAATGAAAGACAAGTTTTTCTAAAAAAAAAAAAAAAAAAACCCTTTTCATCTAAACAAGAGGTGAAAGGGGTCAAGAACTTCTCACCTCAGTTCTCACCAAACCATAAATTAAAAAAAAGACAGGGTTATACAGGTGTGCCATTGTTTATATGAAAATCAGGTGTACATCAAGCAACAAAGTGATTTAACAAAAATAAATTAATTTATACAGCATAATAACAATTTAGGAATTCTAATTATTTTCTAACTTATGCAACTGATATGGATGCACATTTGATTGTTTTTTACAGCTTAGCAATCATTTGTGGATTATTTAAAGACAAAACATATTTGGGTTCATTATTTACATTATTTGGACTATTGTCCTCATCTTTGTTGCCATATTTATTACAAAGTTTCAGCTGTTGTACACTCTGGCCTTCTTCAGGTGGTGGGAATGTCAAACTGAACCCTTTATTTCACTCGCGGGGGTAGACTGTTCTAATTCCATGTGCCATGTCTAATGGACGTCAGTTATCCGTTATCTCCTGTTAATTCCCCTCACCAAGTTCTCCACCATCTTAACCAGGTATTGAACTCACACTCTTTGGGTTTTGTCACTGAATCTAACTAATATTGAATATTGTTCTCATTCCACATGCCATGCCTTTTCTGGATATGTCAGTTTCAGTTATTTCCCTTTGGTAACTCAATTTTCCTAGTTTTTGTTCACCTCTTCTGTGGCCAGGTATTGAAATCTTCAGATCAAGTCACTAGATTACTTCAACCAATGCTTTTATTCACTGGGCCATGTGCCAATAAAATGAGGAGAACTGTCTGAACAATGTAAATAGTGTACATAATACCTCATCTCAGAAATATAGACAGATCTTTATTCTAATCTGGATTCTTTTGTGTTGGAAAACATTATGTAATTCAATGACAATAAAAAAAATCTTATAACATATCCTTGCCACAACAAGTATTTAACCCCAATGTAATGTGATTCTAACTCAAGTATAAACTAGTGCAAAATATACGAATGACAGAAACAGTATTGACTAAGAAGGAATGGCAAGCTAAAATATTTTTTCAACAAATGGTCTTTCCTGAAATCTTTGAGAATAACTGTATTTTTAATTTTTCAGTAAGCATCTATTTCCTATTTAAAAGAGGACAAAATAGTTTTCTTCATTATTAAAATTGAAACATTGCTCTGTTTTATTTCCAAATTTTAAAGATACACCAAAGAATTTCCTTAAATCTAGATTCTGCTACCAAGCTTTCTGATTTTACCCCCACTGATATAGTAGCACATTGCAAGTTGCAGATAATCGGAAAATTTCATCAGATTCCAATAATCATTATTACCATTATACAGTAACAGAGTTCCACATAAAAAATAGGAGAATGAAGCTGTAAAGAAAATATAATTTACTTCTGAGCACCAAAACAGCAATAAAATAGAAAAAAATATATAATTATTAGCTAAACAAAGAAAACAGGATTTAAATAGCAGTTAATTCTGTTTTAGTTTCTAACAAATAGAAAGAACAACAAAAATACAAGTGACTGCTAAATCTTTCAGGGTAGATAACTCTTAACTTGTAAAGTTCAAACAAGGATTTGAAATTCACAAAAACTCTCAACCTTTTTCTGCTTCTATTGTAAGTATATTTCTGTTGGAATTCTTTTATAATTGAAACCATTCTTGAATTCTTGTAGAAGTAGTATTGTCATACTTGTTTCCGCTATAAGCTAAACAAGGGAAAAAAAACAATTTAGTGTATATTACTCAGAACTGAAACAACTCTCTTAAAATCTAAATACAGTGAAACCCGGATATAAGAGAGTTGTCGAGACCAGAGAAGAAGTCTCTTATATCTGGGTTTCTCTTATATCTGGGTTTGGTCTATTTTATATTCATTAACACAGGCTCTAATTTGGGACCAGAGAAAATCTCTCTTATATCCGGGTTACACTGTACAAATAATCATTTCAATAATTCATATCTATTAACAGAAGAAAGCAGTAAATTAAAGATGTTGACTTAAAAAGTTGATTGGCTGGAGGGAGTAGTTATGGTTGTTAATTTAACAGCATTGCAAGAATTGAGTATTCTTTTCTTTCTTTTTTAATTGATTTTGATATTGTTTTTTAATGGATCAAACATTATTATTATTATTATTATCTAGCAAGTCCTGTCAGGGCATGGACAATCATAGCTCTCACAACTTCCTGTCTTTTACCATTCCTCTTGTCCCTGTTCTGCCATCCATTCATATAAACTCATTAGGTAGGTTACCCTCCCAATTTTCTTCAATGAGAACAAAAAGTGTGAAATAGTCTGGGACATGGAGATAACAGTCACGCATTAAAATGATCCAAGCAATAAAAGAATAAAATTACATACCAGCCAAAAATTTGATTCCAGTTTTGCAATATCTTGTTAGTTTCATCAATTGCTTTAGATACATGTTCGTGACACAGAAAAACATTAACAATAACTTAAATCAACATGTTTAGCATGATGCATACTTTGTTTATTAATCATTTCACCCCAAACAAGGTAATAAAAGCCACTAGGATTCAATAATTTACAGAGAGTGAAAGAAACAGAGATTACAATAAAAGAACAGTAATCAAAAAGAGAGATGATGATTGACATTGCATCTATTTGTTTTAGACTTATTCATATAATGACATTAAATATTCTGTAGAAAATCAATTAAATTTTTTAGTTTAAGCAATACCAACTGGAAGCATGAAAATTTGACTCAGTAATATTGTGTTGAAATGAGTGACTTTAATAGACAATCAAAAATTTGAAAACTAACTTCTTTCTAAACATGAAATAATAAATTAATCAAAGTCAGCAAAAATGTTTTTAATTTGTATTCCAAATTTTGTGTAACATGATTTTTACTTTGAAAGTAGGACTGTCTAATCATCTGAAAAGATTCTATTATCACAATAAAGAACAAAATAGAAGAATTCTATAAAGACATAAGGTAGAAATGCCTCGAGTCATCATCTACAAACAAATACTGCGATTTATTTATTTACATATATTTATGTATCCACTTCTTTTCTTAATGAAACATCAGACAAAGTACTTTAAGGCAATGCTGAATTTGCTAAATGATTCCTCTTTATAAACAAGCTAATGTCGGGACAATAACAAGGAACATAGAAACTTTTCCTTCACTAAAGTACTAAGAAACCTAGAATTTAGAACATTCTAATGGAATTAGTATCAGTGATAACTCCAGGCACTGTTGACTACTAGTTAACTACAGGTGCTAACCTATTTCTTTTAATAAGATAGTCACTCTCCTGAAATATTTGCATTGTGTCTCTCTTAGATGTGCTCATCTTTCATACAATCAAGAAATATCATTGTTTGTGATAAGTAGCCATTTTAAATAATCTTTCTCTTTGGTTGGGTGTATGAAGATGAACCAAAGCAATTGTATTGTTTCCCTTTACACTGGTTTTGATTGAACCAAAATTAAGCAAAAATAATTTGCACAAAAATGACTTGAACAGGGTGGGCAAAATGATCAAAAAATGGAAAAAAAAATGGTAAAACACAAACAAATGACTACACAAACAATTGTAGATTGGCTTTTTCACAAAGTATTAAGAAACAAAGAAAAAAGATTGTTATGTAATATTAATCCTCCTACATGGCAGTGAATGCTGGGCAATCACCTTATACATAAAGGAAAAGACTTGAGGCAACATAAATATAGTTTTACAGAAGAATGCTGAGAATATCATGGACTGACATGTAAGTAATGAGGAAGTTTTTAGAAAAATGAAATCAAAAGGATAACTTATATTTCAGAAAGAGACAGTTCAAATATTTAGGATATATAATGAGGAAAGGGGGCTTGGAGAATTTGACACAATACATATTGAGGGCAAGAGGGACAGAGGAATGCAGCAATTTATGTAATGAGCTTGTGTAAATGGATAAGAGATTGGGAAGGATGATGAAAAGAAATATTACTAAGACCCACAAAAAATAGGGAGTTGTGGAGAGCCATCATCAACCACGTCCTGAAGAAACATGGCATATAGAAGTTTTGGTTTAAACCAGTAGTATCACATTCCAGTAATTTATATTCCATGACTTTATTCTTTTTTAATGTTTTTAATGTTTTTAATTTACTACTTTTTTTTTTTATCAATTTCACCACAAGCAAGTCAGTGAAGCTGCTAAGACACAAGGAGTTACAGGGTGTGGAAGAATTAGGAACAGAAAATATTATTAATTGGTAGGAAGAGAACAGAGTTATTAGGAGGATAGTAGATATCAATTGACATTGCATTTAAATTTGAGATTAAATTTGGCTGGAAAGCATGGAGCTGAAAGGGAGTTCCACAAGCAAGAAGTGCAAGAAAGGAAACTGTTAGCATAGAACTTAAAGTTATATCTAGCCAGCTCTATGGTAAATTGATGTGATCTTGATGCCAGTCTAGTACTGCACTTAAATTCAAAGAGTCTAGATAACATAGTAAAGAGTTGATCCAAACAATTACCATGAAATTATTTATAGAAAAAACACATGGAGACAACCTTATGGCAATGGAAAAGTGACCGACGTCAAGCCACCAGATCAGATATTGCTGATTTTTTTTTGGATTTTATCAAGGCACACAAAGTAAATAGCAGGGGCACTGGACCATATGTAGCAGCAATATTCTAAGCATGGACAATTGGTAAACTTATAGATAAGTAAGATAGATTCTGGAGAGATTTTTTTTATTTTTATATTTTATTCTTTTTAACATTATTTTTTTTATGTTCTTTTGTAAGTTTTATTTTCTAATCATGTCACTTACCATTTTACTTTAACTTTCTAATATTCCCCTTCTTTAAAAAAAACCTTTTTCTTCTACCAACATTTTTCTCCTTCTTTCTAGTCTATTTTTTTTTATTTACTGACTTAATGTATTATTTGAGAGTCTCATTTTCCTTTCACTCTTTCTCTTAATTCTGTATATGAAAAATCTTTTCTCGAGTTATCACTATATTTTTATTATTTACCGTTTTTTACCTTACAAACTTTCCTCACAAATTTTCTTTCTCTTCATTGTATATATTTGATCATAAATGCCCTTTTTTTCATCTTTCTCCTTCCTTTCTTAAAGTCTTTCATTTTTAAAAACTCTTTTTGCAGATAATCTTTCATTTGCTCCATTTACCACTTCATTCCTGATGGATTCTTTCTGTTTTTGTTTCTAATACAGAAGATTTCTATTTTAATGTTCTTTCATTTGCTTTTGCTAATTTTTTCTTTATTTTTCTTAAGCTTTGCTTTCTTTCCTCTCATTCTTAACTTCTTTTATTCAGTGTCTTTCTTTCCTGTTTTATTTGATTTGTCCATATCATTTGTTTACACAAATACCTTCCATCAGATTATCTCTTCTAATAATTAAATAAAAATGTTGGATATCAAATAGAGAAGAAAAAACACAAATTTTGGTTGAATCTTTACATTCTTAAGTTTCATATCAAACACATTGCAAAATACATCATAGTATTAGGCGATAATGAACCAAAGATCAGAAATAATGTATTTCATGCATAAAAGTGATGATCATGATAATAATAATAATAACAATTATTAAATTCACTATAAAAAAAGGTGAAAAAATATTAATGAAAAATTTTCTAATATAGAAAACAAGCAAATAAACAGAAAATTTAACTGAAAAAAAAAAAAAAATAGCTTTAATATAATTTTTTCAACTAAAAGAAAACTTACTCCTTCAACAAACACATTTAATGAAAAGCCTCATTATTTTCATTGTCTTATTTTTTGTCTTTTTCTGATTTCAAACATTTTTTTTTCCTCTCAGGTTTGAATGTTGTAAAATCATAAGACAAGAAAAAAATTAATATTTTAGCCGAGTTACAGCTGTTCAAAGTTACCAGAATTTTTGTAAATGTTTCTAATTTTTCCAAAGCTCCATTTTTTTTTGTCTTTCATTTTTTTTTTTTTGCAATGTTAATACTTTTAACTTCAAGGCTTTGCTAATTTTGAAAAGCCTTTAATGGAAAATAGTCTGGTTCTAATATGATTATGACAGAAAAATAATGCAAAATAAAAAACTAAAAAGATTTTTTTTTATGTAATAAGACTATACAAATCAGAGAATGCTCAACATTTTGTTTTATATGGTAATCAGAAATAATTCCTTTGAAATATAAATGTGGAATTCAAAATGGAAAGTAATATCTAAGAGGACCATTTTATTGGCTGTTTTAGGGAGAATTATCTAAAATCATTTTATTCCATATATAAGAGTAAACTAAGAGTGAAAAAACAGATAAGTGTATTTCAAAGGTATGATGAAAAGTTCTCAAATTGACCAACTTTCAAAAATAACCAAAGATTTTTTTTCATGGCAGAGCTTCTTGGTCAAGCCAAGGACTTTTCAGCACCCCATATATATCAGTGTGTGTAAATGAGCAGCAATCTCTCTTTTATACAGGTTTCACTGAAGATGATGATGCAGTGCCTTATCAGTCATCTTCAATGAAACCTCTCTTTCTCTCTCTCTCTCTATATATATATGTGTGTGTGTGTGTGTGTGTGTGTGTGTGTATATATAATGTCTTGAGAATGTCTGATGACATGATACCCAAGATCCTAATGTACAGCCAGTTAGATCAGGGATACAGGAATGTAGGATGCCCATGGCTAAGATACAAAGACAAACTGAAAAGCAATTTGTCAGCAGTTAATATACCACATAACACCCTTGAGCGCTTAGCTTTGGAGCGGGTAGAATGGAGATCAACGTGTTTTAGTGGACCCAGCAGTTTTCGATCTGCTTGTCTGAATCATCTTCAAGAAGCAAGAACAAGATCTAAAAGGTCAGCCAATCTAACAGTGATCTCATCCCACAATTCTCACACCTGCTCCATATGTGGCCTCCTTTGTAAATCACTAGCGGGTCTTAAATGCCACTTAAGATTATCGCATAAACTTTCATAACTGAATCAATAAGCAGTCAGATCCTCATATGTCGAAACCGATGGGAGAGTCCATTATTATTATTATGTGTGTGTGTGTGTGTGTGTGTGTGTATATATTGTCATAGATAGTATAGACATAGGAATGAACACTGCATAGTGACAGCCCAGTTGCTTTGCAATCTCCAGAACAATAAAGAATAAAATTGATAAACAAAACTAGAAATTATTTATTTCGATTAATTTCTTCTGGTGTGTGTATTCAAGAAAATTTAATGTTGCATTTTAATTCTCAATTGCGTAAACGAGTAGACTAAATAAATACTGTTTAAAATAAACAGAGCATCTACCCAAATACAGATATATACACTACATTTGAGGTAATAAAAATATGTTGAATTAAAAATAAAATCTATTAATCTTAATTCTGCTTGGATGTGTGGGTAGTGTAATGGATTATGGCTTGAAATGAGAAATCAGCTGAGTTCCAATTCAAGTCAGGTTTATTACATTCACTTATGTATAAAAACCCTTGAGAATGATATGAATCCACTTTCTTCCTAGATATGGGTTAAATAGTAGGACTTGTATCATAAATTCCTTATCTTTAAAACATCCTTACAATCTCAAAATCATGTTCCTGATTTAAATAACCTACAAAAGGTTGATAAGCCATAAAAAACAAATCAATCGATCATAACCCAATACTACCTTCTCAGCTGACAGAGAAACGTGTGTGTGTGTGTGTATTTTCTTTTTACATAAAAGAATTTATGAATGCAGCAAAATAAGATTAATTTGATTTTCTCAAAATTTTAAATTTTTCTTTTAAAATCAGTAAAATTTTTAACAAGAAAAAAGTCAAAATAAAATAGCGAACTGAAACTAAAATAGAATCTATACTTTTCTGTCATATTTCTTCTCTGATTCTAACAGAATTAAAATTCTTGGGGAAAAAAAAAAAGAAAGATTTATTGACATTATATCAAAATAATTTTCCTTTGTCTTATTGGAAAATTCTGAAATGAAATATCTATCATTTGAAGCAAAAACTAAATGCAATTAAAAATCAAATATATATTTAATTTTTTCATTTTCCACAAAATCTAGAATATGAAATTAATTTTTCTTCTTTTTCTTTTTGCACATTTTAAATTTTTTGGTAAAGGAAAAAGCATTTATCTTTGAAGTGACTGACCAACTGCAACTGGTATACCTCCAAGAATTCTTCATGGCAAAATCTTAATATCCCACATTCCAATAACATGCTTCACCAACTTTGAGGAATTTGGTCAGAACAACTAAGGAACAAATAATAACCTGAAAGAATTAGCAGACCATAAAATGGCTGTTCCTTTCATCTCTCATCGACTTTCATCTTGATTTTATTCTATTAAAAGCAATTGCTTTAGTTTACTCTGAATTATCAGTGAACCTCGAATGACTTGAATACAACCTCCATCGTTCATACCAAGGTTTATATGGGAACATTTTACAGTTACTATATTATTGGGTTACCAACATTGTTTATTGTAAGGTGAGTATGGTATCATTTCAAAATATGGTAACTTGGGTTTAAATTCTGAGTCAATTTATTAGGAATTTTGGTAATTCTAGTATCTTTGAATATGGTTTGAATATTCAAAATGTTGCTTATTCTAATAGAATCTTTCAATTTCCAACTTTACCTGTTTTTAGTGGAGTGTTTCCAGACCTACATAATGTTATCTATGATCTCAGTTAGAGAGAATATTTTATATAAAAGAAAACAGAAAAAGATTCTCCAGGTGAAATTTAGATTTGCTACTTTAACGATACAGCATTTTATTATTTTTATTTTTGTCTGGATATATGCATCGATCACAGGATTTACTAAACTAAATCAATTACTTATTTAATAAATAAGACTTTGAAAAAAATGAAATAATATGAATGAATATTCCAAACCAACTTTATATTTGGTGGTACTTTTAACGTTTGTTATTATATACTTATATTTATTTTGTTATTATTTTTACATGCTGAAGTCACAGCAAAGTATTAGTCATTTTGATGGTATGAATCTTGTAAAATATTTATCAGTTATCATTTACTTGGTAAATTAGTCAAAAATGCAATAATATTCTGAATAAATGCAAAAACAAATTTAACAAGATCCAAATTTAAACTAAGTTAAAAGTTTGGTTGAAATCTAGTTTGTGTTTGTTGTAGAAATTTAATGTTGTAAACACATTCTTTCTAATGTTACAAAAATTAACAGAATGATTTATTCAATATTCAGATGCAAGTATGCTTGAAAAAAATTATATTAATTAGGAATTTTTTTTCTTTCAAAGCATGTCATTTTTAAAGTTTCAAAGATGTGACTTTTGTTATTAATTATTAATACTGCCATGTTATCAAGAATTTGTTTAAACCATTATTAATTTCACATACAAATTTATAACAACATGAATTGCTTTGTGATTTGTATTAATTTTTTATATCTTTTATTGTCAAATGTTAAATTGGAAAAATTGAGAGAGGAATGATTGTATCGCACCAACCTTCCAAGCAGAGACTTTATACTTGTCTGGAAAAAAAAATCATTCAATTTTAGACTGTACTTGGGCCAAACAGCAACACAACTATCTCACCCACCCAACAGGTCTTTGATTAAAAAATAGTACATGCATGATGAATAGCCAAAAGATTCTTCTTCTGTGTACTATGTCCCTACAGAACATGGGCGATCATAGTTCTCCATGACTTCCTATCCTTCAGCAATGTTTGTCTTTTTTACTATACCTCCCAATACTTGTTCAGCCATCCATTTATACAGGCCTGTTAGGTAGGTTATTTGCTGTTGTCCTTTTGCCTCTCCTGCTTTCAATGACCTGCATATAAATGTCAATTTCTCCAAGCTCCCTTTCCTCATTAATGATCTTAGAAATTTCAACTGGCAAAATATGTCTTCTTTTGTTTCTGTTAATTACAAGTGTTTTTTTCATTTTCATTAAAATTTGCACAATGCTCACATGTTCCATTCATGCTATCCTCATCATCCTTCTGTAGAACCACCTCTCTGTTGTCTCAAATCTCTTCTTCATCTGTGGAGAAATTGTCCAGTTGTCAAAAGATTAATGAACATAAAACTGAATAAGTAAATATACAAAGAACCTTTTTTTCTGTACAGGCAGGTTTATTTCTTCAAAACTTAGCAATTCAAATTTACTTATAAAGTGAGCATTATATATATATATATATATATATATATGTCAATGTAACATATTTTCCTGTAGGCACAATGGTTTTTAAGTTTAAAGCACCAAATACTATTAGAAATGCTAGAGGTTTTCAAGTGGAAGTAACTAAATTTTACATTTTACAAAATACTTTCGAAAAAATTATTTATCTTCAAGATCTTTGATATTTGTATATTGCTTCTTTGAAATTTTTCCTGAAGGAAGAGAAGACTTTTTCATGCAAAAAAATGATTTAAATGTAAAATATTCAGTAAAAACAGATTTGATGTCATTTTTTTTTTTTAACTTAACCCACATCCTAAATCTGATTGTGTCATGAAGAAAGATATTTTTAAGTCCTCTGTAAATGTAATTACCATCAAATAATAGATAACCAGTTTTATTTACTTAATAATGCAGACTTAAGTGGTTAATTGAATGAAGCAAAAATATATTGTCAGATTTATACAATATGAAATAGTAGCAGATTTTACAAGCATACAAATGTACTAGCAACTAACAGTCAAGAAAATTGCTTTGCACCAATGTTTCCAGTAGATTAGGGAAGTTATAACGAGGCTCTAATCGAAAGAGGCAAGAAATAAAAGTAAATATAGAATGAGACATCAGGCAATAGAAAATGTTGTGGAGTAGCTGAACACCCCCAAGAGAGGGACTTATCTAAGACTATTTAAACAGCACCCTCTCTGAGGAAGAGGAGTTAACAATATTATTCCCTGGAATCAACTACTTCTTACTTTCTATGTGTGTCAACCTTTCCTATTTATGATACAACAGAAAGAGAAACCATTTGATTGATTGATTTGTTTTTCATGATTTATCAATCTTTTTGTGGGTTATTTATAGCCAAAACCTATTTTGGTATTGTAAGAATAAGCTTTTTCACTTTATAATTTATTGGGGATAATAATAATTTTCAGATAAAAGACTTTTATGATTTTAACTTATAGATGGTGGTGGTGGGGAGAAGAGGTGAATTCACCCATTTCGCAAGTCTATTTGCGCGTAAGTGAATGTAATAAACCTGATCAGGATTTGAACTTGACTTTCCAACTTCTCATTCAAAGCCATTATCCATTAAACCACTCAAACATCCAAGCTTACAGCATCACCCATCTAGATACTGACCAGACTCAATGTTACTTAACTTCAGTGATCAGACAAGAACCCATGTTTAATGTGTTATGGCTATACACTGAGAAACCATTTGAAAAAATATATGTATGGGTGTGGTGAGAAAAAGTGATAGAAATAGAAAAATAGAGAGATACGGTTAGATAGAAGCAAAGATTTACAAGCAGATGTGTGCTATAAAAACAGATGTAAGTTTACATATATTGTTGCAACTTTTTACATTATCTATATGTGGACGATTGTCCTCATCTTTGTTGTTGTGATCATAATCTTTCAGTCACTGTTCTCTGTGGACTTCATCAGGTGCTTTTTGATCCCAGTAAGCTTCAGAGAATTCTGAACTAAACACTTTCTTTAATCAACAAGAGTAAATTGTTCCTAATCCACTGTCTATGTGCTGGGATATCTCGTCTAGTTCTTATTTTAGAACTGATTACTTATTGCTCACTCCATTTCTACTGAGTCAAAGTCTGCACTATCTAGCACAGGGATTGAACTCACAATGCTATAATCCACTAGGCTATTGTCCCATGGAACAATAACAAAGCAGTACTAAATAAGAACTGGATGAGATATCCTTACACATGATTAGCAGAATGAAAACAATCTAGCCTTATAGATTAAACAAAGGGCTCAATTCCTAGAAGGTTAACCAGATTGACAAGCATCTCCTGGTGCAGTAATTCTGACAGAAAATATGGTTGTAACTAAATACAGAATGACAAAATATATAAAATGGTTAATTATAAATCAAGTAAGAATAACAGATAATGTTTCAAATATATCTATGTTAAGTCATATACCTTGAAAGATAAAGAAATTTGAAAAACGGAACAAAAGAACTAAAATAAGCAAATGAAGATGTTTTATAAAAGAACGACAAAGAAACTTGGTTGACATTTTTACTGAAAGAGAAAAAAATAATTAAAATGAAGTTGAGAAAACGCATACAAGGAAGATAAAATAAAGAAAGAAGAGAGCTAAAAATACAAGATGAATAAAAGTTAAAAATGAAAGACAGTTTAAAAGGAAAGATGGAGAAGGACAAAAAAGAGAGAAAGAATAGAAAGGGAAAAGACATGAATGTTATTAAGAAAGGAAGAAAATGAGGAAGGGAGAATCGAAACAAAGGAAATGATGAATTTGAAAAAAATTACAGAGAAAAAAAAGGGAAACAGAAATGGAAAAAGAATGAGTCAAAAAGAAAAAGAAAGAATGAAAAAGAATGAAAAGAAAGGATGAGTCAAAAAGAATGAAAGAAAGGATGAGTCAAAAAGAATGAAAGAAAGAATGAGTCAAAAAGAATGAAAGAAAGAATGAGTAAAAAAGAATGAAAGAAAGAATGAGTAAAAAAGAATGAAAGAAAGAATGAGTAAAAAAGAATGAAAGAAAGAATGAGTAAAAAAGAATGAAAGAAAGAAAAAAAGAATGAAAGAAAGAATGAGTAAAAAAGAATGAAAGAAAGAATGAGTAAAAAAGAATGAAAGAAAGAATGAGTAAAAAAGAATGAAAGAAAGAATGAGTAAAAAAGAATAATAGATAAAATGAAAGAATGGTAGAAAGAATGAAAGAAAGAAAAAATATGAAAAAAATGTAAATGAAAGCAATAAAAGAAGAATAAAAATATCAGATCATAAAGAAATATTTACAGATGTAGGTTTTAGATAAAATCACTTGATAATGAACAAATATTTGCTTTACTTAAAGCCATAGGTGTAAATAATTTATAAGACCAGATCAGTAACCACTGGGCTATATTCAGTACTACTGGATTGCTTTATGCCCTTATCTAATGACAAGGACTGGACCATTACTTGGATTTAGATTGTTCTTACTAAACTAAAATCTAGGTTAGACATGGATTTATATTTTAGTCCTTGATGAACCAATAAAGACTTTTTAACAATTTCCTCAGGCATGGACAGAGATTTATGTTTTAAAGAAAAAATACCAAACATTTAGTCTTACTTCTTTCATTACAAAGACTTGAAAGAAATCTTTATAAATAATAAAAATGTTTTTAGATGAATGCAAGTCAATATATCTGACTTTAATCTTTACAAAGATTAAATACAGTCAGAAAATCCAAGAGTGCTGACGCTAACGTTCTTTATTTTGATGGACAGATACTGAATATGGAGCAATGCAGGGTATATTTTTGTTCTTAGACAAAGAATCATTGTCTAAGAAGAATTAAAACTTGTATGACCTACAATGAATAGGAAATATGAAATGCTGTTTAAAATTTTTCAGCATGGGAAAGTTAGTTCTCTCATTGGAACAAACAAGCAAAACATCTCCATAAACAAGACTGCTGAGAGTTTCATTCTGGAGAGTTGACTTGAAATCTACAGTTGAAACTATAAGAAAAGAGTTCCACTGAAGTCTCCTAATATATTTTATGTAACAAAATGAAAAACTAAAAATTATTATCTCCAGATTACAGATCAGAAAGGGTTCCTTAGCTTACATAACTCACCAAACATTAAGCCATATCTGACTGAGAGAAAAAAAAATGTTTATAATCTTTTTAAGCTTCATAGAAAACACTTAAGTCACATATAATAAAAGATTCAAACCGAACACATAATAAACAGTAGACAGTGAATACATACAATTGATGGTGTCCTAATGTTCACTCAGCTAAAAGTCGAAATGATTCAGTTAATAAAACAAGTCATTAGTAAGGTCTAAGGGAAAGAACACTGCTTAATTTGTATTTTAATGTATTTTTAATTGAAGGAAATAATTTGTTTGAAGAGTCAATTGAAAATATTCTTTCACTCTATTCTCAGGATGAGCACACTTTGAATAAGGCTGATAACTAAGGAAGAATTCACAAAAATATGATTTTTAATTCCAGAGAAGCATCCTTTGAATGTAAACTGATTTGAATAAAATCAAATAAAAGTCACTATTTATCGTCTTTAATTGCTCAGTCTGAATAAACAGTATTAAAACTGAAGTAGCATTTGAATTAGTAAAATGACTCAAATAAAATTTCCACAGATGAAAAGAATGAGAAATATCTTTGGTATTCACACAATTTAATGTGTACCTTCTGAAGTGGCTGCAGCACATAAAATCCTAACTTGACAATAGAAAACTCAATGAGATTTGGTTTTGCAATAAGAATGAAGACTCGTTCAACATTTCAGAAATGAATGTTGGAGAAATGCTGTATCAAAATTCAAATATTTTGCCATTAGTGAGGAAATATGTTAAGCTATATGACTTAATGAGTATAATTCAAAGCCGAGGCTATTTCTTGGTTTTGGCTTCTTACAATAATATGCCTACTTATACACACATATATATATATATGCATGTGTAAGTATAATGTAATTTCATCACTTCTTCATATATTAGTTATAATGATGAAAGATATAGGCAACCATATATAATATCATATATTTTGTAAATTCAAATATATATATATATATATATACACACAAACAAACACATATATATATATATATATATATATATATATATATATATATATATATATATATATGTGTATATATATTATTTTATATACAATGTAAGTTATTGGAAAGTGCTCAATATCAGTGATAGAGCTAACATATTCAGTTCTGAGGAATCAGAGAGCCGAGTTCCAATTCCAGTTGAATCCATTACATTCACTTATGTGTTAAGGTGTGAATCCTCTTCTCCCTCCAGCTATGGGTAAATAGCAGGACAAACTGGGTTCTATAGCTGTGGATGGCAACTGGTCTAGGAGAAGGACAACTCTGAATTCAAAACCTGCAGAGGGTCGTTTGGGCACACTGTGGCACATAGTGCACCAGGTCTCTGTATTCGGTCCTTCAAAAAGTGTGGATGGTTCTGCACAAAACCTTCATCACTATAATCAAATCATATGTGCAGGTGTCTGGGCTGTCGGTTCCTGCTTAACCCTCATATGTTGAATATGATTGGAGAGTCCAATTATATATATATATATATATATATATATATATATATATATAAAGATTACCATGAAACATAAGAAAGATGTTATTGGATGTATTGAAGTTATTGAATTGTGGGAGTACAAGGTTAGAAATTGTGAATAAGTTAAACAGAGATCAAAGCACAATTAAAAAAAAGGTTTTAAAAAATTACAAATTTTGGCAAGATAAGGAAATCTGAGAAAATTTAAAAATGTAATAAAGTTGACTCACCAATTAATGTAAACAGAAAAAAAGATTCAAAATATTAAAACATTGGCTAAAGACAAAACTAATCAAACTATTACATTTAGGTAAACATTGCAAAGAAATACATGTCATCATTACAAAATGAAATATGTTAGTTGGGCAAGAAAATACATAAAAATTGATTTCTTAACAGTAGTTTTCAGTTATGAATGTAGAGCTACACTGGATGGATGCGTTGGTTAAGATAGAGATTGGATCTTTCACAGAAATACTAAAGAAATATGTCTTAGAATACAACAGTGGGAAGGAGGATTAATGTTTGGTACTAATATTATAAGCAGAAAAATAAAAATGACAGGTTTCTTTGATGTTGATGACAATGCCAAGTTACATGCTGAGAATTATTTTAAGTTCTTGGATGAGATGTTTTTGAGTAGTACACGTTCATACATCCAGGAGCTTTATGCTAAAGAGTATCTTCCTGCAAAACAATGCTGCAAAATTGACTATTGCCCACCTTGCCAAAAAATAGTTTAAAAATGGTCTGGAGCCTCTGCATATCTCAATCTAATATATAAGTTATGATGCATTGTTAAAAAAAAGATGTGTATGAGAATAGAAAAAATATTCAATAAAAACTGTTTCAAGTAATGATACAAATGAAACAATAGAAAATTTAACAAAATCAATGGTTGAAAGATTGATGAAGATTAGACAACATCAAGAACATGTAAAATAATGAAAATGATTTATTCAGGTTTTGTTACTAATATGTCACTCTAGTTTATATCTTTTGGATTTATGTATGAATAAAAATTTATGTTGCATTTAGTTTGTATAATAAATAATCTGACAATCCTAACACAAACTATCAATATTTTTTTAATAAGGATTGATATTATTTGCTGAAACTCATGCAATCTATTGCTTAAATAAACAAATATATCCTGAAAGTGTTATCAACATCGGTTGGTTGGTTAATACTAGCTTTTTTTTTGCTAAATCATTGACTTGCTTAATAAAATCTAACATATTCTGCCACATATGGTCAGGTGCCCCTGCTATTTACATTGAGCTCCTTGATAAAATCCAAAAAAGAAACCACAATATTATTGGTCCTGTTCTATCAGCTCAGCTTTAGTCACTTTCCCACCACTCTAAGGTTGCCACTCTGTCTTTTCTATAAATACTTTTTTTTGGTAATTGTTCAGATGAGCTCTTCACTAAGGTACCTAGACTTTCTGAATTTAAGCACAGTAGTGGACTAGCATTGAGATCTCATCAATTTAGAGTTAAGCTGGCTAGATGTAACCATAAGTTCTATGCAAATAGTTTCTTTTCTTGCTTGTAGAATTCCCTTCCTGCTCCATGTTTTCCAGCCAAATTTAATCTGCAAAAATTTAAATGCAATGTCAATTGCTATCTACTGTCCTCCTGATTACTTTCTTCTCTTCCTTCACATTATTAATGCTTCTATTCCTTATGCTTCTACACCCTGTAACCACTTGCATCTTAGTGGCTTTACTGCCTTGCTTGGGGTGAAGTTTATTAAAACAAATATAGTCAATTGGAAACATTCAAATATTTACATATAACTATACAAGAGCACTTATATTCTGATATGGCAGTGATTCTCTGTTGGAATGTCATTCTTTATTGCTTGATTACCTGAACATATCTTTAAGAGATGAAAATCGGAGATGCTGTGCTCCTTCCGTGCTGCTGTTTAAAGTTTGGAATCCATTTGTCTCAGTTAACAATGCTATTTCAGTTATCTTGTGTGATATCAGAAGACACAAGAAAGCCGCTTTGAAGTTTGACAGAATATCAATCTATCGAAGACCTTTGGCAAGCCCTTAATGTACAAAATCTCCTCAAAGAGTGGAAGATCCTGGAAACAGTTCCACCTGCTTTTGTCACTGTTGGAACCAGATTTGTGACCTGGCTTGTATGACATGGTAATGTTTGACAATATGGTTTATTGAATAGTATCATGGCACTTTAGTTTATACAGGTGCTTAATTTTTGCATACTGTGTTAAAACAAAATGTTTATCATTCACTTATCATCCACAACTGGTATTGGTCTTTTTATCACAAGAGAGAAGAAAATTTGTCTTGACAAATAGTACTTCACTTTTTTAAATAAGATCTTTTTTCTCTGCAACAGTAACAATCAAAACAAAAACGGATTTTAGTTTAAAAGAAAAATAAAATTTTTATGCTAATAACAAAGCACAGGGGTGAAAAAAATTCCCTCTTAATCATTTTATCAAATTATTACATTGTCTCACCTTGGCTTCTGACTATTAAATTAATGTCCAATTTGCATATCTCAGTAGAACCTTTGTTACACCGAAATAAGAACCCTTATTATATAAAATAAGAGGATATAAAAAAATGTTAAATTTTATATACACTGGGTTTGGTTCTAAAATCCTGAATCACTTGTATAGAAGTATGAATCATTTCACTTTGTAAAAATATTGATTTAAAATAAAGTTTTATTTCTTAACACAAAAGCAGAAGTAAAAACAGAAAACTCTTTTTTAGCACTCAATAAATTGACATTTTAGAAAAGAGATTATTTAGCATTAATCAGTGTGAAAATAAATTATTTTCTCATAATCTGTCTGATTTCATTTGGGAGGAAAGACTTCCAAATATTTTCTTCTCTACTCAACAAATACTGAATGAATATGCAATGCCAAGTACGACAGACACAGATGCCTTACCTTGAATTTAGTCTCTGTTGCAATGGATTTATTTTGAGATGACATAACACTACTGAGATAAAATACAATCATAAAGCAGGAGGTCTTATATGTTGCTATCTTGTCATTCTCTTAATTGTTTCTGTATCTGACAAAGAGAAATGCTCACATCAAATAAAACTTAGAAAATCTGTTGATCCAAATCTCAGGTTCACTTTCTGGCAACAAAAATTAAAAGATGATTTTAAAAATTGATAATTCCCAAACTGTCAATGATTAGGCATAAAAATTTGATTGTACCCATGTTAAAGAATGCTGGTCTCATAAATTACCAACTTCAATTTGACTTAGGCATTTCCCAAATCTATATTTTTTGTTTTGCACAAAGCTAACTTGAAACAAATGAATGAAATATTAAAATGTAAGTAAAATATTAGAATGTCAAATGTCACAATAGTCTTGTACTATCAGTAACACATATATCACAATAGTTGTGTACTATCAGTAACATGTAACATGTCATAACAGTTTTGTACAGTCAATAACATCTAACATGTTATGACAGTCATGCACAGCCAATAGCATGCATCACAATAGTCTTGTACTATCAGTAATGTGTAACATTTGCATTAATTTCTAATCAAACAAAACTTATTTACATTCTTTACATGCAGACTTGTGTCCTCATCATTGTTGTTGTTATCACAATGTTAGTACTGCTGACTATTTTCCTGCATTGCTCAGCCCAGAGATTGAACTTTCAATTACAAGATGATATATCCCTAGACCTGGTCAGTAGAACGAGAACAATCTATCCCCAAAGATTAAATATAGGATAGGTTCAAAATTCCCTGACAGATGGATCAACAAGCACCTGATGAAGGCCTGGAGGCACTATGGCTTAAAATCTTGAGATAAAAATACAAAGAGAAGGACAGTAGTCAGTATGTAAATAATGATAATTTTTCATCAAAGAAATTCAAATAGAAATTACCAACTTTTCTTCATGATTTTTTTAAGACAAGTACTGAAACTTGATTTAATTTAAAAGTTTAATTAAAAATGATAATATTTTGTGTCTAATAATCAAAGCTTCTTTCTAACCAACAGAAATATTTAGTTTGTTAATACAGGAAATGATGAAAGGGCAATAGTGAAGTATGAGTAAAGTTAGTGGGCAGTGATAAAAAAAAAGTTGAAATCTTGTTTAAGCATGTCAGCATCAAATACAGTCTGCAGTAAAATACAACTGTGATTATAATTTAATTCTTACAAGTTACAGAATTTCCTCTGTCACTACTTCAGTAATCATTATAGCCTAGGATCAGAATATCTCTGAGTTTTGTGAAAAGTTTTACACATACAAACACACACACACACACATATATATATATATATATATATATATATATATATATATATATGTATATCAAGTGCCAATCTATTCATTTCCATATTTGCAGGTGATTTTATGGATACAGCTTGGAATCAGAAATTGGAGAGCCAAGTTCAAATTCTAGTTGGGTTCTTTATATTCACTTACTTACAAATATTCTTGGAAAAGTTATGAATCTATCTTTTTTCCCTAACTATGGGTAAGATTTGTATTTGTAAAAATCATTGTTATTCTAAAATTTTCTAATGATATTCAATTGTTACAAAAATTGCAATCTTACTATTTTGGTTTAAAATAACCTACAAAGGGTTGATAACCTATAAAAAAAAAACAAATCAATCAATTCAAATGATAGAGGAATAAATCAGAGAAAGGAAGGAAAGACAGTGTGGAGGCAGTAAAGTAAATGATAAGTAAGACAATAAGTAAAACAAAAAAGACAAAAAAAAGAGAGAAAAAACAGTAAAACAATGAATAGAAGGGACAAGGACACATAGAAGAAAGAAGAAAAAATTTGTTGTCTGATTGTGTTCATAGTGCTGCAACCAACATTAGTAGTTAAAGTAATTTTCCCTTTGCTATATTTTAGGACATCTTACACATCCTACCTCAGCCTGAGAGTATTTGCATTTCTTCAACCATCAATTATAACTTGTAATTGCTGCTTTAAAACCAGTCATCATCAACCTTTCCCAACAAAGTGATTGATCATTCTGTATTTGTCCATTAAAGAAATACCACTTTTTTTTTAAGAGAGAGGGAGGCATAGTCAAGTGGCACTGTCATTGCTGATAGTTCTTTTGTGTTGGCAACTTTCATAAGTCAATTTTTAAAAAGTTTTCATAAATTTATGACAAAGTTAAAATTTTCTGTTTTCTCTTTTTTTCTGTCTGATTTTGGATTTACTTTGTCTTTATTTGTGCAAATGTTGCAAAAGAATTCCATAGACTTTTGGTCAAGAGAAAAAGTTCTAGTCAAAACTTGTCCATTCTGATAGAATTAACTACAAAATTAAGACCTTTGTATCTTAGGTAAATATTGCATTCATTGTTCCACTGTCTTTAATAAAGTTGACCCTGTTCTTGTACTATTTGTAGTTGAATTCAACTATTTGCTCCATATATCAGAATTTAGATTTTATGCTTTGTTATAGGGCTCATTTAGCTGATTTGCCAATGTTTTATGGATTATGCAAAAGCATTTGATAAGGCATTATACAAAGAATTGTTTACCTGTACCTGTAACAGCATTCACCCAGGGTGGGTTGAGCTGGCTCCAATATTGGAGTTTCATGGGAATTTGGAATTCACAAGCGGTCCCCAACCCGCATGTATAGCACATGAGATTTGATTATAGTGGTGAAGGTTTCGTGCAGGACCATCCACACTTTTTGAAGGGCCGATTACAGAGACCTGGTGCACTACTTCACTACAAAGAATTGTTTGAACTGCTAAGAAAACTTGATCTATTTCAGAAAGATATTTTAATAATCCAGAACTTATAACAAGAGAAAATTGCCTGCATATGGATAGAAAATTGATTGAATAAATCCATAAGAATAGCTGGAGATGTAGGAAAAGGATGTGTCTTCTCACCAGATTTATTCAACCTTTACAGTGAAGCAATTTAGAGAGAACTAGAAGTCTTAACAGCACAAGGTATACAGATGACACAATGTTGGTAGCAAACAGAGAAAGGAAACTGTATGGAAAAGGTAGTAAAGGACAGAAAAAAGAAAGGATAAAACATTACTTGTAAGAAAACAGAATACATTTTTGGCAAGAAGAATAACCCAAGATGTTAACTGCAAATTAGAAATGCCAAAAATTAAAATTTAAATATCTGGAAAGTGTTTTAACAGAGGATGGAAAATATAACATTGAAATATGAAGGTGCATTGGAATAGCAAAAGATGCCTTCCTAAATCTAAACAAACCATTAAGAAATGGGAAAATCTCATTAGAAACAAAGAAAAGAATGCTAAACTTCTGTGTGGCTTCAGTCCTCCCATATGGCAGTGAATGCTGGATGAAAGATGAAAAGAAAATTTGAAGCAACAAAGATGCGGTTCTATAGAAGGATGCTGAGAATACTATGGGCTGACCATGCAAGTAATGTGGATGTTTTAATGGGACAGATTAAAAAATAGTAGGCTGTTCTCATTCCGCTGACAATCTCTAGTGATATCTCAACTTGTTCTTATTGCTTGTTCAAGTACACACTGCCTGAACCAAGGATTGAATCCAAAATGACTATATCACCTAATTTAAAAAGCACTGCTTTAATCCAGTCAGATATAATCACTGGAATAAGAACAATGTATTAACATAGATTAAATGAAGGGCTCAGTTCAAAATTCCCTGAAGGTTACCCTGATCCATAATAAAGGACACAGAGTAGAATGGTTGAAACACTGTGATAGCAACAAGAAAGATGAGGATATTAGTTTGAATGTAAATAATGTAAACAATCCAACAAGGAAAACCAAAGCTTGTTTTTTTTATTTATTCACTGCATTCACTTTAATGTATTGCAGAACTTCAGTAATATTTATACACTCTTTATAGTGAATAGAAACATTGCTGCTTGGCACAATCAACAACCTCTGTATGAGTTCTCTTCCTACAGAGGTTTCCATTATTAAACAGGCATTATATTTCTATCTGCTAACAAAGTTTTATTATTTGGTTTGATTTGTTTTGTTTTACGGCATATCAATCTGAATGGCTTATTTAATGCCGACAAAATTTTTATTGCTGGTAATATTTTTTTTCAAACATGTATTGCTAGTAATATTTTTCCTTCAAAAAATCTATTTTTCTGATATTTTTGAAAAAAACTATTGCTGGTAAAATATTTTTGCCTAAAATATATTGCTGATAATAATGTATTGTTGGTAATTTTTTTTTTTTTTTTACAAAGTATTTCTGATATTAAAACCCATTTTTACACTCTCATAGTATTTTGACCCCAGTTTGGAGGTAACTATTTGCCCATAGTAGGGACCCTAACATGTGCTACCACTGCAGGTCAGCAATTATGAGGTGGTTCCATGCTCCTCAAAACCTCCTGATCAGAGGCCTTGCTTTTGGATGTAGTTTATCATCATATCCAGGACATGGCTGTAGTTTATTGTCATACCCAGGATGGCAAAGTTTTATTAGTAAACCTGAAAGAATAAGCTAATGGATAATATAACAATTTATTTTAATGTGAACAATGAATGAACCAGGTACTACAACATACAGA
>CAHIKZ030001269.1:4270000-4440000 GCA_903632075.3 Acanthosepion pharaonis | reverse complement strand
AAAAAACAACGCTCAATACAAAAGTAGAGCCTAAATAATAATTATTTTTTAAAAATATGATTCCTTAAAATAATTATAATAATATATATATATATATATATATATATATATATATATATATAAAAGGCAATAAATCCATTGGTATATAATCCACATGGATCCTAGTAATATAAAATATTAAAACTGATCCACAAAAAGAGCTCAACGTATTATATATATATATATATATATATATATATATATATATAGTTTTGTCTAATACAAGTACAGTAGAGAGGAGGGTCAAAAGATTATGTTCCAGTAAACAACCACATCAAAGATTTTGTTTTTCTTGAAAATCAGCATTAAAAAGCAAATTTTTATCTGGACTTGAACACAAACCACTGGTGAGAGTGGAAAATATGCAACTGTTTTAGTTGTCACAGAGATAACCCTTCTGTAATAAACAATTTCATATATAAAAAAAAAAAATGATTTTTTATGCTTAGGCTGATATATTTGCTTCCACCCACCCTCATAAGTGGAGATTTCTATTTCATTAGATATTCCTATCCATTCTTCAAACATTCTCTCTCGTGCTACTCATCCTTCCATATCTATTTCTGTCTATCTATATTTATCCATCTCAAGTATGTAAGATCCATCAGTCAGATGGGAGAGAAGTGGATTACCTAGAGTATTGTTCAAAGAAATGTGGACAGATATTACAAGAATGTGTCATGTAAACAGACCTGACCTTGGATGACGGTCTGCAGTTTAATCAGAAATCACAAGTGAACAGCACTTTTCTGTCTTATTTTAGTTTCCAAAGCTCATCAACTAATTCTTCTTGATTCTTTTTTTTTTCTTTCCTTTATCCCAAACCTTCATCTAGTGACAGCCATCTTGATTACTTTCAACTTGCATAAACTTGTTCCTTTTGGTGTGAAAACATTTTAATCAAGGAAATAGAGAATATATATAACAATCTGACTGAAATACAATATTTATTTTTGGCAGAGTCTTTTTTTTAATATTCTTTTGACTTGATTATATATATTTCATTGAAAGTAAACCATAAACAGTATTTGTTTATTGATCTGAGATTGTAGATTTGAGATATTGTTACAAATTTTGTTGAATAGTCTGATGAATTAAGAAATGATTGAAAAGGAAAATTAAATCCAAATTGGTTTATTTTTACATTGAATAAATACATAATTTTAAATAAACTGTAAACTTCTGTCTGAGTTATTTACATTCAGACTATTATCCTTATCTTTATTGTTATTATACCAATGTTTTGGTCTTTTTGTTCTTTGGTCTTTTTCAAATATCCGTCAATCCAGGTAAACATCAGGGACTTTTAAACTAAACACTTTATTTAATTTATGGTGATAGTGTGTTCTCATTCTTTTAAGTCAAGACTGGGCAATAGCCTTGTGGATTAAAGCATTGGTTTGTGAATTTGGTGGCATAGTGATTATGAGTTCAATCCCAGTCATGGATAGTACAGACTCAGATTCAGTGAAAAGAAGGCAACAAGCAATAAGTAAGCAATACTAAAAAAAAAGAGCAAGACAAGATATCCGTAGACATTAACAGCAGAAAGAATATAAAAGTTTAAATTGAGAAACTGTTAAGACTTTTACATAAATACATTCTATAACCTATAAAAAAAAACTGCAAACATGTATTTAAGAATAATAAAAACATTCAATAAGATGAATATTTTTAAAAAATCCAAACAGGTAAAAACTTTTTGCAATTCATAAATAACCAATGTGAGAAGATATAACAGCTGAAATGTGATAAAAACAACAAAGATGAGGATAATAATCAGAATGTAAATAATGTAATTTTTTTTATCAATTCAGCTGAAGCAAGGCAATAATGCCACTAAGATGCAAGGAAATACCAGGATTGAAAGAGAATGAGAAAATTTTAGAAGAAACTAGAAACCCAATTCTAAACAGGAAAAAGGATATCCCTATAAAATTATTTGATAAATTTCAAAATACCTCTATTCTCAGAATTTAAATTTAAACTCTCTGTAGGGGTACAATTTTTTTTTAAATCTTTAAAAACAGATATTTTAAAAAGTATATATAAATATATATTTTTTTATTTGATATATATCTTTATATATATTTATGTATACTTTTAAAATGTCCATTTTTTTAAACATGAATTTAAAATAATGAATATAAAATATCAATAGTAGAGTGTTTAAAATATTCATTATCAATTTGTTTTTCTTTTAATATAATCCTGGGTATGTTAACTGCTTTAAGACCACTAGAAATTCTTGATATCATTGTTAGTGGGTTTAATTGGAATTAAGTAGACTTTTCATTCATTATTATTATTAACTTCATCTTTAATATTAACACAATATTCTTCTAGCTTCTTCAGGTCTAGTCGATCTTTTCATATTTGTTTTTTTCTGAAGTAGTTGCAAAATAATTCCATTATATACTTGAGAAAAGCCAGACCTTAATAAGAACAAATCAAAAATAAACTCACCAAATAAAAGAATAATGAAAATTCTTCATCTCAAAATTTAAGAAAACCAATACCACTTGCTTTATACTCAATCATTTTGGTGACTTTAAAGAAAAATTGATAACAATTTTAGCAGTCTTTCATTCATGATTCCTTTTCTTTATCAGCCTTACATAAAATAATTGAAATGAATTAATATTTTAATTTTTTTTTTTTGAAAGAGGATGGAAAGTGACAGCAAAGGGCAAAGGTTATCAAAATGGTTGAAATACAAAGAGACAAGTAGAAGAATTTATTTTTTTTACCAAAAACTAAAATGTAATTAAGGAATTTAAAAAAATAAAGTTAGAATTCAACTTAAATCAAGGAGTGACTGACGAAAAATTTCAGAATTTGTTTTTTTTTTTAGAGAAAACCCATTTAGTTGATTCTGATTTCAATGAAAAAAAATTTAGGACCCCAAATCTTCTTAATGATCATAATTTTTTTTTGTTTCACAAGAAAAAACAAAAAGTAAACAAGTGTGAAATGCAATCAAATAAATGTCCCCCACCCCCAACCCCCCAAAAAAAAGAAAGAAAGAGAAAAAATAAAAACAAAAGAAATAACTAAAGCCAAGGAAGAAAATGATGAGAAAGATAAATATATTGGATTCAATACAGAAATATGAACACTGAATAGAATTTGTTAAAGTGCTGTCTATAAAAATACCAATACAGGGGATGTGAGTTCAGGTTTTATTAAAAGCTTCTCTATATTTTATTCTCATTTTGAATGATTTTAAAAGTGAGTATTTTATTCAATCTAGAAAGTTGTGATAAAAAGCAACAATAAGATAAAAAAAATGGGTCAAAATTCAAATAATTTAAAATGATTACAATGAAATAAAAACAGAATACAGTATGAATATTTTGAGCAAGGACTTAGAAATATGACCAACTGTGTCCTGTTCAGGTTTCCATGGATAAGGTATTACTTATAAAAAAAATGAGCTGCTCACACAATGGAACATGGGGTGCAACTTTACATCTTGAAAAAAACATTATTTCATAATTCTTACCTATTGAAAGATATTTGATCAAAGATGTCATGATAAAACACAGCAAATGAGGAAATAACGTGACAAAAATTAACAGAAATGTTAAACAGAAAAATGAAATGGAAGAAAAGTGACAAAGTACATCTTGTTAAGACAAGAAAAAGTCAAGTTCAGCATGTGGATAATTAAATGAAAAAGTGAAATATTAATAACTTAATATTTTAATAAACTCAAAATAATTAATGACTGCCTTTATTACTTATGTCATTGTTACAAGTTTTTTGTTTCTTCTTTTTTTTTACAATAAAGTCTTTTCCTTAGTGATTTTTACTTTTTAAGTTATTATTTACTTCTGATTATGCTTCTATGATTTCATACAAATTTCACTTTAATGCAAATTATCTTACAAAATAGATAAACAATGTAATAATTATAGATACATTATACAGCATAATTTTTACCTAAATTAAAATATTTCTATCCATTTTCTCTCATTTTTTAAAAAATAACCTGATCTGTGACATAGTTTCATAAATCACTCACACCAATACTGACTGACAATTAAAGAAACAACTGGATTTATCCTATTTTTGTAGTTACATTTGTCAGTCAGTTGGCCTTATTAGAATCATCATAGAATTTCTTTGTTTTAATATTCACAAAGAACAAAAATTTATTGTGATTTTGTAAAAAGATATATATCTATTTTAATGAAACCTAATCAATTCCAAGAGTCTATTGCTGGTTATAACAACACTCTTCTCCTTAGATACTTTCAAAAGTTAAAAAAAATATACACATCTGTTGAAAGCCGACTCTAAATGCAGATTGCATACTTCAGTTAAAGTTCTATTTTGAGCAACAGAAATTACGTTTCGATTCAGCCACAAACAGCACTCCAAAGAACTTTGTTACCACTTTTTTCTTTTCTTTTTAAATATATTTGTTGTTGTTGTTGTTGTTGCAAAACGAAACAAAAATTTCTGTGAACAAGAAATAAGAGAAAGTGAAAAGTTGGATAAGCCATTAATTGCTGGGAAAGAGTTTGGGCAAAAAGATTGAATTGGCACTGAATAAAACATGAAAGTAAGGCAAAACAAATCAGGAATTTTGTCGTGCTTCTCTGTGGAGTTTTTTTTTTTTTTTTTATTGAGAAAAGTGGAAGTGAATGATTGACAAATATTATGAGAAAAGAAGAGGGAATTCTCTTGAGAGGGGTTTAGGGTCTGAAAGAAAATCAACATGGGAATAAAGAGATGATAGAGGAAGAATGGCAAAGTGAATGAAGAAAAAAGAAAATAGAAAAATAGATATAGAAAGGGTTAGAAAGATGGGAAAGTGAGAACCTATTTAGGGAGGGAAGGAATTGGAAAAAAAAAAAAAGAATTAGTGATGAGCAGGAAGTTGGATGCTAAAGAAAAAGAATGGGAAAATATGAGAGAGAAAGAATGAAAGTAAAGAAAAGGGTAGTAAAAGAGTGGTGGAGGGGGAGAAAAGTGAAGAGGAGGGGGAGAACAGGTAAATTAAGAATGAGAAAAGTAAATGAAAATTGAGAATCTAAAGAGGATTGGGAAAGTTAAAACAGTGAGAGAGAAAAATAGGAAAAACAAAGAAAAGACGGGGAAAAGAAGAAAAACAATGAGAGGATGAGAAAAAAGATGAAAGAAAAAAGAGGATGAGAAAATGAGGGAAAAAAATAGAGACCAAGAAAAAGAGGAAAAACAGAGAGAGGACGAGAAAGAGAGCAAAAACAGAGAGAGGACGAGAAAGAGAGCAAAAACAGAGAGAGGACGAGAAAGAGAGCAAAAACAGAGAGAGGACGAGAAAGAGAGCAAAAACAGAGAGAGGACGAGAAAGAGAGGAAAAACAGAGAGAGGACGAGAAAGAGAGCAAAAACAGAGAGGAGGACGAGAAAGAGAGCAAAAAACAGAGAGACGAAGAGAGAGCAAAACAGAGAAAGAAAGAGAGCAAAAAGAGAGAGAGACGAGAAAGAGAGAGAGAGGACGAAAAGAGAGGAAAAAAAGAGAGGACGAAAAAGAGGGAAAAACAGAGAGAAGAGAAAAAGAGGAAAAACAGAGAGAAGAGAAAAGAGAGGAAAAAAAGAGGAGGATGAGAAAAAGAGAGAAAGAAAAAGGAGATGAGAAAAGAGAGGAAAAACAGAGAGAGAAAGAAAGAGGCTGAGAAAAAGGGGGAAAAGAGAGGAGAAAAAAGAGGAAAAAAAAGCAGGGATGAGAAAAGAGGGAAAAAAAAGCAGGGATGAGAAAAAGAGGGAAAAAAAAGCAGGGATGAGAAAAAGAGGGAAAAAAAAGCAGGGATGAGAAAAAGAGGGAAAAAAAAGCAGGGATGAGAAAAAGAGGGAAAAAAAAGCAGGGATGAGAAAAAGAGGGAAAAAAAAGCAGGGATGAGAAAAAGAGGGAAAAAAAAGGGATGAGAAAAAGAAAAAAAAGAGGGATGAAAAAGAGGGAAAAAAAAAGCAGGGATGAGAAAAAGAGGAAAAAAAAAAGAGGATGAGAAAAAGAGGGAAAAAAAAAGCAGGGATGAGAAAAGAGGGAAAAAAAGCAGGGATGAGAAAAAGAGGGAAAAAAAAGCAGGGACAAGAAAAAGAGGGAAAAAAAAGCAGGGACAAGAAAAAGAGGGAAAAAAAAGAGAGAGGACAAGAAAAAGAGGGAAAAAAAAGAGAGAGGACAAGAAAAAGAGGGAAAAAAAAGAGAGAGGACAAGAAAAAGAGGGAAAAAAGAGAGGACAAGAAAAAGAGGGAAAAAAGAGAGGACAAGAAAAAGAGGGAAAAAAGAGAGGACAAGAAAAAGAGAGGATGAAAAAGAGGAAAAACAAAGAGAGGGTGAGAAAAAGAAAAATGAAAAGAAAGAAAAGGCTAAGATAAAGGACAATAAAATATCAAAGAAAGAAAAGATCAAAGAAGAGAAAAAGAAAGAGTGAGTAAATGAGGGACAACAAACAAAAAGGGAGAAAATGATGAAGAGAGACAAACAAAATAAGAAAAATAAAAGATCATAATGTTGGTTACTAAACAACTTTCATAAACAGCAAAATATTCTGTTATTCCCATTGCAGTAGTCTTAAAGACATTCTTGCAATTGAAAGAAAGAAATTATTAAAATTAATCATTTCCACAGACAGACAGACACAAAATAAAAAAATGCAATGAGGACAAAATAAATTGCTAAGATAAATGTTGTAATTATTTTTAATAGTATATATGAACTGTTTGCACTCTACTTTGAATCAGAGTCACTCTATGTCACTTGTGCAGAGGATCAGTACAGTAGATGTGCACTCTGCTTAAGTATTTCCAAATTAATTTTACTATGCTTTTCAAGTAGCAGAACACTAGCATAGTGGATACAGCACTTGCCTGCATATTTCCTCGTCAGACATTCAAATAAATGCCAGACTTCTTCATAAAAAATTAAAATTCAATGGGCTAATTTTGTTTCATGTGGTGAAACTTATTTACAATGTTATAAAAAAAAGAACTGATTTTGGTAAAGTGATTTTTTTTTTAAGTCATTGTGCAGAAATATTTTTAAAATGATTTCTAAATATGCATTTCTGCTATAGGTCTTTCTGAATAAAAATTACAAGTGGAGAACAGAAATATACTAATGTTTTCAAAAAGAGTAGATAGATTCACACTCCTCTCTGGTCTTTTGAACAGGAGTAGAGGTTTATCCTTTGTTTCATGTTTAGGACTGGGTTTTCCAGTCCCTTCTAAAGGATTTTTCATTCTCTTTCATTAACAATATCCACTTGCATCTTAGTGGCTTGCTTGGGGTGAATTGATTAAAAGAAAAAAGAAGTTGTCCTAAAAACCTTGATTACGTTAAGTAATTCTATGAGTTAAGAATGAAGCAGTTTATAAGAAAATATATTAAAGTTATATATTCAAATCAAAAAATCAAAATTTTCTGTTGGTCTTAGGCATTAAAGATTACAATTCTTCTCAGAAGTCAGTTTTATGAAGATAGTATTAATACAAACAATAAAGACAAAAATTGATAACCTCCCCACAAAAAATTAAAAAGGGCCTAAAGAGCTGATGTGGAAAAAATACAGAGTATAGAAGATAAAGATTCTTTGATGTGTTCCTTTGAGTGGGTTTTCTACATCAGCAAAAGATTTTTTTTTCCATCAGCCATGTTTTTCTCAAGTGATAGTAATCATGCTACTACTGCTACTGCAAACATCAGGTAATGATTTTGTTTTACATTGATGAACAATATCACTTTTGGAAGCATTTGAATCACAAGCCAAGCAAATCCACTTTATAAATATTCCGCCATAGCAAATCAATACAAAGATTTATTGTAAAAATTGCTTTGGCTCACTTGGGCATTCAAGCCACAAAAAGAGGGCACTTTAAAAGAAAAAGAAAAGATAAATAATCACAAACTTGGTGTATTTTTGCTTTTAGCTGATTCTCTCATTTCAATAGGAAAGGTTTGAGCAAATCTTATTTGAACTAATTTAAGAACCCAAAACATCAATCTTTAAAAGTTGTTTTTTTTTTTTATTATATTTATAAAAGAAACAATATTCACTTGTTTTGCTCAACAAATTTTAAATTTTATTGAAGAAATAAAAAATGAGGAAAAGTTTTTATATTGACTAATTTAAAATATGTTTGTCAAATTCTCTTTGGATTAAACTTGATGAGAACATGTAAATCTGCAAATTTTATATAACATCAATAATAACCAAAGAAACAAAATCGGGTAATTTACAAAATCTTGAGACTGAATATAACAATTACCTTGTAATGACCCTCATAAGAAATTAAAGGAAGTGGTTGATCTAGAGGTTTCTGTATTCAGCATGTAATGAGTCCCATGATTGGTCAATAGACAAGCCAATGACAGCTCTGCTTCATTTCCACCTTGGCAGACAATTAAAACATTTTCTCACTTTTGACTGCAGGTGGTCGACGCATTATGTTGCAAACACCATTGTAAGTGTACAAAATGTGGCTCCAGTTCTAATAACAGGTCATAAGTGGAAGGAAAAAAGAATTAAAATTGACATGAAATTCAATATCTATACATATGAATATCTCTATAAAATTAGATAATTTAATTTCTTATGAGGGCTGCTATGATATCCTTCTTTTCTGAATACATTTGTAGCTTTGTACAGCTGAATTTACCAATGGTGCAATTATCTAAACCACATGCATGGGAAGGTAAATTTCACCTTCAATGAATTGTCAGCTTTGGTGATTTACGCTAAGATAAAATAATTTTAAAAATTAAAAATTGCAAAAGATTCAGTTAATAAATTAAACCTTCATTTGCTTTTGGTCTCAGGCAATTTTTTAGAATCATTTCACCTCAAGTAAAGCACTAAAGCCACTAAGACACAAGGGGTTACTGAGTAAGAAAGAATAAGAAAAACATTATTAAGGAGTGAGAACAATAAAAGATGTGAAATCAAGAAAACTATAGATAGAGATTGATTTAAATTTTTGAAGATCAAAGTTGGCTGGAAAGCAAGCAGTTGGAAGAGAGTTCTACAGGTGAGAAGTGCGAAAAAAAAACTGTTAGCATGGAACTTATGGTTACATCTAGCCTCCTCGACTGTAAAATGATGAAACCTTGTCACCAATCTAGGACTGCACTTAAATTCCTAAAGTCTTGGTACCATAGAAAAAAAGTACATCAGAACAATTACCATGACAATATTTATAGATAAGACAGAGGGAAACAACATTATTTATTATAATATCAAACAACAAACAGAGAAAAAATATAATAACAATTACAATAATCATAATAATGAAGATGGTGTCTTTGTCAGAAGTAATGGTGATAAGGATCATTATAGTATATGTGCACTCTGCCTTAGTTTGTATTTTCAAGTTAATTTTACTATGCTGTTCAAGTAGTGGATACACTATTTACCTGTCAGGTAGTCAAATAAGCATTGGATTGACCCACAAAAAAATAAATTAAAAATAGCATCTAATTGGGTGTTACAACTCATTAACAGTCATGAGTAAAAAAAAAAAAAGTCTCATTTATAAAGAAAAGAATAAAATCCTACAGGAACTGAATAGCATTGTGGAAAAGGAAATAAATAAAAATATGCAAGCAGCAAATGGAATTAAAACTATAGAAAAGGATGCAAAGGCACAAAGGTTAGACAATTTACAAAATTTCTGGAAACAAAAACACTTACATGGCCAATATGCACTCATTACAGATATAAATAAAAAAAAATCAAATGGGAAAAGAAATAAAAAAGCAGAGAAATATGCATTTATAATGGCTGGAATTAAAACTATAGAAAAGGAGTCAAAAATAATAAAGAATAGTTAGACAATTTACAAAATTTCTGGGAAACAAAAAAAGATTTATATTCCACATGGCATTATGCCACAGGCTGAAAAAAAATATGCACTCATCAAAGAAGTAACAATACTATCTGTACTGATATAAATAAAAAGCTAATAGACATTACATAGTGATTAAAGATTACAAACAAAAAATTCCTTCTCCACAGTGCCATCACAAAATTCATCAATGGCTAAAGAGTGCAAGGCTAAAAGCAGAGAAAGAGGCATTTATAATGGCTGCACAGGACCAAAGTCTATTTAATAGGAATTACCAGTCAAAAATAATAAAAGAATAAAAAAGAAAAAGACCTGTAAAGTAGATTATGAAAAACACCATGTTAAGACTATTGACCATTTAGTGTCTGGCTGTTCAATCATGACATTCTAAAGGAATACAAAGATCAACATAAGATTGGGCAATATATTCACAGAAAGATATGTCAGTATTACAAAAAAAAAGATACCAAGAAGAAGAAAGGAAGAAGCCGCGAAGAATGAAGCCAAGATAAAGAAGCAAAGCTTATGCCAAAGAAGCTGAAAAAATGGGATGTGCAAGAAGATACCAAGAAGAAGCCATCAAAGCTGAATAAGGAAGACATCAAAAGAAGCCGACAAAGAAGAATCAAGCTGAAGAAAGCCACTAAGCCATCTTTGGCACTTTACTATCTGTACTGACAGACATAAAAAGCTAATAGACATTACATAGTGATTAAAGATTACAAACAAAAAAATTCCTTCTTCAAGAAGTACCAAGAAGAAGATAAAGAAGAAGTCCATCAAGAAGAAGATAGAAAGGAGAAGAAGATACAAGAAGCTGAAGAAGAAGACAAGAAGAAGAAAGAATATCAGCCAGAAATAAAAGAAAGAAGATACCAAGAAGAAGAATATCAGAAATAAGTAAGATACCAAGGACCTTGGAATCTAAAAAAATGGCACCTAAAAATAAGAAGATACTGAAGAAGCAAAGCTGAAGAAGATCATTGCTATATAATTTACAAAGAAGAAGATTTCAAAAAAAAGCCCAAGAAGAAGAATAAAGAAGTATGAAGCCAAGAAGAAGATCAAAATGGTAAAATAAGAAAGAAGATTAAGATATAAAGAAAAATACCAAAAAGAAGATATAAAAGAAGCTTACAAGCTTACCAAGAAGAAGATTAAAAATACCAAGAAGAAGCCTAAAAGAAGAAGCCAAGCTAAAGAAGATGAAGAAGATAAAGCAGAACTGTTCATCTATTCAAGATACCAAGAACATTAATAATGCAAGAAGATTAAAAGCCAAGCTAAAGAAGATACCAAGAAGAAGCCATGTTACCAAGAAGATATATCAAGAAAAGAAGCCATAAAGAAGAAGCATGTTGAAGAAGATTTCAAAAGAAACAAGAAGATAAAGCTGAAGAAGATACAAGAAGAAGATATAAAGCAGAAGCTGAAGAAGATACCAAGAAGAAGATATACCAAGAAGAAGAAGATAAAGAAGAAGATATCAAAGCTGAAAAGAAGATACCAAGAAGAAGCTGATAAAGAAGAAGCAAAGCTGAAGAAGATACCAAGAAGAAGATATTGAAGAAGATACCAAGAAGAAGATATAAAAGAAGCAAAAGCTTACCAAGAAGAAGCCATAAAGAAGAAGCCAAGCCCAAGAAGATAACCATGATAATGACAAAGCTAAGAAGATAAAGAAGAAGTAGAAGACAAGCTGAAGAAGATTATGATAAGAATAAAAGAAAAAAGAAGAAGCCAAGAAGAAGATAAAGAAGAAGCCATAAAAGAAGAAGCAAGAAGAATAAGAAGATACCAAGAAGAAGCCAAAAGAAGAAGCCAAGCTGAAGAAGATACCAAGAAGAAGATATAAAGAAGAAGCAAGCTGAAGAAGATACCAAGAAGAAGCTATAAAGAAGAAGCAAAGCTGAAGAAGATAAAGAAGAAGCCAAAAGAAGAAGCCAAGCTGAAGAAGATACCAAGAAGAAGATATAAAGAAGAAGCCAAGAAGAAGAAGATACCAAGAAGAAGATATTTCTATAAAGAAGAAGCCAAGCTGAAGAAGATAGAAGAAGATATCAGGAAGAAGCCAAAGCTGAAGAAGATACCCAAGAAGAAGCCATAAAGAAGAAGCCAAGCTGAAGAAGATACCAAGAAGAAGATATAAAAGAAGAAATAAAGCTGAGAAGAAGCCATAAAGAAGAAAAGAAGATAAGCTGAAGAAGATACCAAGAAGAAGCCATAAAGAAGAAGCCAAGACCAAGAAGAAGATATAAAGAAGAAGCCAAGAAGTTTACTGAAGAAGATACCAAGAAGAAGCGATAAAGAAGAAGCCAAGCTGAAGAAGATACCAAGAAGAGCCAAGAGAAGATAAAGCCGAAGAAGAAAGCAAAGAAGATAAAGAAGAAGAAGAAGATATAAGAAAGAAGAAGCCAAGCTGAAGAAGATACCAAGAAGAAGATATAAGGGAAGAAGCCAAGCTGAAGAAGATACCAAGAAGAACCAAAAGAAGAAGCAAGAAGAAGAAGATACCAAGAAGAAGCCATAAAGAAGAAGAAAAGCCAAGAAGATAAGAAGATACCAAGAAGAAGCCATAAAGAAGAAGCAAAGCTGAAGAAGATACCAAGAAGAAGAAGCCAAAGAAGAAGCCAAAAGAAGAAGATACCAAGAAGAAGATAAAGAAGAAGCCCAAGAAGAAGCCAAAAGAAGCCAAGCTGAAGAAGATAAGAAGAACCAAGAAGATATAAGGAAAAAGAAGAAGATACCAAGCCCAAGAAGAAGCCATAAAGAAGAAGCAAAGCTGAAGAAGATACCAAGAAGAAGCTATAAAGAAGAAGCCAAGCTTGAAGAAGATAAAGAAGAAGATATAAAGAAGAAGCAAAGCTGAAGAAGATACCAAGAAGAAGCCATAAAGAAGAAGCAAAGCTGAAGAAGATACCAAGAAGAAGCCATAAAAAGAAGAAAGAAGATACCAAGAAGAAGAAGGAAGAAAAGAAGAAGATGAAGAAGATACCAAGAAGAAGCCATAAAGAAGAAGACAAGCTGAAGAAGATACCAAGAAGAAGCCATAAAGAAGAAGACAAGCTGAAGAAGATACCAAGAAGAAGATATAAGGAAGAAGCAAAGCTGAAGAAGATACCAAGAAGAAGATATAAAGAAGAAGCCAAGCTGAAGAAGATACCAAGAAGAAGCCATAAAGAAGAAGCCAAGCTGAAGAAGATACCAAGAAGAAGCCATAAAGAAGAAGCCAAGCTGAAGAAGATACCAAGAAGAAGATAAGAAGAAAAGAAGAAGATTAAAGAAGAAGTACCAAGAAGAAGCTTAAGAAGAAGATAAAGAAGAAGAAGCAAAGCTGAAGAAGATACCAAGAAGAAGCCATAAAGAAGAAGAAGCTAAGAAGATACCAAGAAGAAGATATAAAGAAGAAGCAAAGAAGAAGATACCAAGAAGAAGATATAAGAAGAAGAAAGATACCAAAGAAGATACCAAAGAAGAAGATATAAAGAAGAAGAAGATACCAAGAAGAAGCCATAAAGAAGAAGACAAGCTGAAGAAGATACCAAGAAGAAGCTAAAAGAAGAAGCCAAGAAGAAGATACCAAGAAGAAGCCATAAAGAAGAAGACAAGCTTGAAGAAGATACCAAGAAGAAGCCATAAAGAAGAAGCCAAAGCTGAAGAAGATACCAAGAAGAAGATATAAGGAAGAAGCAAAGCCAAGAAGATAAAGAAGAAGCCATAAAAGAAGAAGCAAAGCTGAAGAAGATACCAAGAAGAAGATATAAGGAGAAGAAAGCAAGAAGATAAAGAAGAAGAAGAATAAGGAAGAAGCAAGAAGAAGATACCAAGAAAGAAGCCATAAAGAAGAAGCAAAGAAGAAGATACCAAGAAGAAGATATAAAGAAGAAGCAAAGCTGAAGAAGATACCAAGAAGAAGAAGCCAAGATATAAAGAAGAAGCAAAAGCTGAAGAAGATAGAAGAAGAAGATATAAAGAAGAAGCCAAAGCTGAAGAAGATACCAAGAAGAAGATATAAAAGAAGAAGAAGAAGCAAGAAAGAAGATACCAAGAAGAAGCTGAAGAAGAAGCCAAGCTGAAGAAGATACCAAGAAGAAGCCAAAAAGAAGAAGCCAAGAAGATAAAGAAGAAGATATAAGGAAGAAGCAAAGCTGAAGAAGATACCAAGAAGAAGATATAAAAGCTGAAGAAGATACCAAGAAGAAGATATAAAGAAGAAGCAAAGCTGAAGAAGAAGAAGAAGATACCAAGAAGAAGATATAAAGAAGAAGCCAAGCTGAAGAAGATACCAAGAAGAAGATAAAGAAGAAGCAAAGCTGAAGAAGATACCAAGAAGAAGATATAAAGAAGAAGCAAAGCTGAAGAAGATACAAAGAAGATAAAGAAGAAGCAAAGCTGAAGAAGATACCAAGAAGAAAGAAGAAGAAGATATAAGGAAGAAGCAAGCTGAAGAAGATACCAAGAAGAAGATATAAAGAAGAAGAAGAAGATACCAAGAAGAAGCCATAAAAGAAGAAGCTGAAGAAGATACCAAGAAGAAGAAGATAAAGAAGAAGAAGAAGAAGCCATAAAGAAGCAAAAGCTGAAGAAGATACCAAGAAGAAGATATAAAGAAGAAGCAAAGCTGAAGAAGATACCAAGAAGAAGAAGAAGAAGCAAAGCTGAAGAAGATACCAAGAAGAAGATAAAGCTGAAGAAGATACCAAGAAGAAGCCATAAAGAAGAAGCTAAGCTGAAGAAGATACCAAGAAGAAGATATAGGAAGAAGAAGAAGATAAGAAGAAGAAGCCAGCTGAAGAAGATACCAAGAAGAAGATATAAAGAAGAAGCAAAGAAGAAGCCAAGAAGAAGCCATAAAGAAGAAGCTGAAGAAGATACCAAGAAGAAGCCATAAAAGAAGAAGCAAAGCTGAAGAAGATAAAGAAGAAGCCATAAAGAAGAAGCCAAGCTGAAGAAGATACCAAGAAGAAGATATAAGGAAGAAGCAAAGCTGAAGAAGAAGATAGCAGAAGAAGATACCAAGAAGAAGCCATAAAGAAGAAGCAAAGCTGAAGAAGATACCAAGAAGAAGATATAAGGAAGAAGCAAAGCTGAAGAAGATACCAAGAAGAAGATATAAGGAAGAAGCCAAGCTGAAGAAGATACCAAGAAGAAGCCATAAAGAAGAAGCCAAGCTGAAGAAGATACCAAGAAGAAGATATAAGGAAGAAGCAAAGCTGAAGAAGATACCAAGAAGAAGCCATAAAGAAGAAGCCAAGCTGAAGAAGATACCAAGAAGAAGAAGAAGAAGCCAAAAGAAGATAAAGAAGAAGCCAAGCTGAAGAAGATACCAAGAAGAAGCAATAAAGAAGAAGCAAAGCTGAAGAAGATACCAAGAAGAAGATATAAAGAAGAAGCAAAGCTGAAGAAGATACCAAGAAGAAGCTGAAGAAGATACCAAGAAGAAGATATAAGGAAGAAGCAAAAGCTGAAGAAGATACCAAGAAGAAGATATAAAGAAGAAGCAAAGCTGAAGAAGAAGAAGAAGAAGAAGAAGCAAAGCTATAAGAAGAAGAAGAAGATATAAAGAAGAAGCAAGAAGAAGATAAAAGAAGAAGCCATAAAGAAGAAAAGAAAGAAGATACCAAGAAGAAGATATAAAGAAGAAGCAAAGAAGAAGATACCAAGAAGAAGCCATAAAGAAGAAGCCAAGCTGAAGAAGATACCAAGAAGAAGATATAAAGAAGAAGCAGAAGAAGATATAAAGAAGAAGCAAAAGCTGAAGAAGATACCAAGAAGAAGATATAAGGAAGAAGCAAAGCTGAAGAAGATACCAAGAAGAAGATATAAGAAGAAGAAGATACCAAGAAGAAGCTTCAAAAGAAGAAGATACCAAGAAGAAGATATAAGGAAGAAGCAAAGCTGAAGAAGATACCAAGAAGAAGCCATAAAGAAGAAGCCAAGCTGAAGAAGATACCAAGAAGAAGATATAAAGAAGAAGCAAAGCTGAAGAAGATACCAAGAAGAAGCCATAAAGAAGAAGCAAAGCTGAAGAAGATACCAAGAAGAAGATATAAGAAGAAGATACCAAGAAGAAGCCATAAAGAAGAAGCCAAGCTGAAGAAGATACCAAGAAGAAGATATGAAGAAGAAAGCTGAAGAAGATACCAAGAAGAAGAAGAAGCAAAGCAAGAAGATAAAGAAGAAGCAAAGCTGAAGAAGATACCAAGAAGAAGCCATAAAGAAGAAGCAAAGCTGAAGAAGATACCAAGAAGAAGCCATAAAGAAGAAGCCAAGCTGAAGAAGATACCAAGAAGAAGATATAAAGAAGAAGCCAAGCTGAAGAAGATACCAAGAAGAAGCCATAAAGAAGAAGCCAAGCTGAAGAAGATACCAAGAAGAAGCCATAAAGAAGAAGCCAAGAAGAAATGAAGAAGAAGAAGCCAAAGAAGATACCAAGAAAGCTGAAGAAGATACCAAGAAGAAGATAAGAAGGAAGAAGAAAGCCAAGAAGAAGCTGAAGAAGAAGATAAGAAGAAGACAAGAAGAAGCCACCAAGAAGAAGCCATAAAGAAGAAGCAAAGCTGAAGATACAAAGAAGAAGATACCAAGAAGAAGATACCAAGAAGAAGCTATAAAGAAGAAGCAAAGCTGAAGAAGATAAAGAAGAAGCCAAAAGAAGAAGCCAAGCTGAAGAAGAACCAAGAAGAAGCCACCAAGAAGATACCAAGAAGAAAAAGAAGAAGCCAAGCTGAAGAAGATACCAAGAAGCCAAGAAGAAAAAGAAGCTGAGAAGAATAAGAAGCCAAGCTGAAGAAGCCAAAAAGAAGCCAAGAAGCAAAGCTGAAGAAGAAGATAACAAGAAGAAGCCAAAAAAGAACTGAAGAAGAGAAGAAGAAGCCAAGCTAAAGAAGACATCAAAAAGAAGAAACCAAGTAAAAGCCAAAGATACCAAGAAGCCAATAAGAAAAAAACAAGAAGACATCGAAGATGCCAAAAAAGAAGAATCCATGAAGAGTATTTTTACAAGAAATTTAAATAAAAAGAAAAAAGTGAATATAACACCCGAAATAAATAATCTTTTTCTCCCACAAATGATGATATCTGTACAGGCACTGCACAAAAACAGAAAAAAATGTTGAACTTCTAATCAAGAATATTTTTCTTTTTTCATATCTAAATTGGAAATTAAAAAAAAGAAAATTGAAATGACATTAACAAGAAACTGTCTGCATTCCACCCCACAAGCAGCCAGAAATATTGCCACAGAAAATTAGAAGAAGAACTAAGAGAAAAAAATATTTTCCTCAAAATCTATCTACATGCCTATTCCAAGTATGAAATTTCTGATATTCTCCATATTCATCATCAAGGTTCTAAGTGTTTTATCTTCCTTTGTAGAATTTTAAATATAAACTGTCACTTAATCGATGACCAATGGCAACACAATAAACTCATTAAATATAACAAACTGACTTTTTTTGCATCTTTTTTCCATTTCCATATCATACGATGAAAAATATTTCTGGGATCTACAAGATTATTATTGTCATAAAAATAATTAATTCTCCTGGACTTGAATAGAATTTAACTCATTTCTTTTGCCAATTTCTTGAAAATAAACCATCAATCAAGTAAATGAAAAGAAAATGATTTTTAAAAGAAAAAAAAAAAAACATAACAGCAAGTGAGAGCTTCAGCTGAGAAAAAAATCTATTAAAATCCAAATCTCTCTCATCCATCATCAAGGATCAAGTCATGGATCTTAGAGGAATCCAGTTCAATATTTGATACACGGAATCATTTTCTGATATGAAAGTGATCAATGAATAAATGAGAATTTTTTAAAAAATTCTAATCACATGATAATTATTTTTTTTTAGCGGGGGGGTTATGATTTGTTATTTCTTTCAATATTTTTCTGTGTGGGTCCAAAAATTCTCTTCAGATTTATCTTTTAGACACTTCCCTCTGTGTCAATTTTATCTGTATTTACATTAATCTAGCTATCTCTAGCTTATAGCCATATCCCGCTAAAACACCATTTTTCATTCAACCACCAAAGTTAAGCAACATTGAGCCTGGTTAGTACCTAGATATGTGACCAATTGGGATTACTAGGTACTATAAACTTGGATATGTAGATATAGAGGTGGTGTAATGGATAACGGCTCAGAATAATATCAGAGAGCTGAGTTCAAATTTCAGATAGGTTTGTTACATTGATTTCCAGCAAATACTCTTGGGTATTAATGGAGTGGAAAGAGACATGATTACTCAAGCCTGTCATCCCACATCTACCAAGATACATTCAGCCAGTGTGTTAGGGTAATGGTCCATTCCTTTTCATGAATTTGGGAAGAGTTATATCCAAAAATGTGCCTTCACAGGCTGAGAAGAAGTTATTTGTTCATATCCATTTTTTTTTTGTTCATATCTATCTTCCAATCTTTGTTTCTATATATCTTTATAAGACACTGTTCATGTGTACCAATATTTTTCATATTCATATAAATCTGTCTGTAAATATCTATCACTGTTTGCTTTTATATAAGCATAATATCTATGAAGATCAATACCTGTTCTAAGTTCATTCATATTTACACTGAGCAATCAATATCTTTCTTAATCAACTTCTATTTCAGTTTATTTCTATCTATCCTTTAGTCTCAGTTACTTCATGTCTATCCAGTATGTTATGTTCACATCTATTAATCTTATCTAAAACTGTTCATATCTCTCCATCTCCCCGATATATATATATATATATATATATATATATATATATATATATATATATTTGTGTGTGTGTGTCTATGCATGTATGTATACTTTATACTCCTACCTGTCTCTCTGCTGACCTTAATTTTGGCTTAACATTTCATTTTTAAAATTCTGTGCCATATGTCTGATTGTGTCCACTTGATTTAACTAGGAGTAGGGCAAAGTAAATTACCTGCTTCAACAACTTCATGAGTGGTAGGGAAGAGAAAGATGCTGGTGTAGGCCATGGATCTACTGTTAATCATGAAGATATACCAGAAATAGATGTCCACAGGTAGATTAAGCATTAAGAGAAGACCATAGCAAAATGTCAAACAAAAAAAAAATAAAAATAAATAAAAGGTAGTTCACAAATGGCAGAACAGTGGAGGTTGAAGAAGAGAGATGTAATGAACAGAGTAAACCATTTGCTTCAAATAAGACTGAAAAGTCCAAATCGAAGCTGATTGCATTTTCAGATGTGAGAGAGACAAACAAATGTGTGTGTGTGTGTGTGTGTATGTATTAGTTGCATCCCAAAAAGCTATACTCGCTGACAAGATATTTTCTCATGTGTGTATATGTATATAGTTAAACACATAAATATAAGCAGAAGAGAAATAGAAAAGAGACCAAAAAATGAATTAAGAAAGTAGTAGAAAAATTTAATAAAACAGTGAAATAGAAAATTAGCAAAAGTAAATATGATAATAATAAAATTTTCATTACAAATATATATATATATATATATATATATATATGAGGCATGGTGGAGTAATAGCGGCTTGGATTGAGGAATCGCAGAGCCAAGTTTGAATTCCAGTTGAATCCATTATATTCACTTACATGCTAATACCCTTGGGAAAGGTATGAATCCATTTCTTCTCCCTCCAGCTATGGGTAAATAGCAGGACAGACTGGGTTCTATAGCCTTGGATGGCAATTGGCCTAGGAGTAGGACAACTTTGAATTCAAAACCTGCGAAGGATTGTTTGGGGATCTTGTGGCACGTAGTACACCAGGTCTCTGTATTCAGCCCTTCAAAAAGTGTGGTTGGTTCTGCATAAAACCTTCACCAATATAATCAAATCTCATATGCTTATGTTGGGCTGTAAATTTCCTAGGCACTGATCTGCTTGACCCTCATATGTTGAATTCAATGGGAGAGTCGAGAGTGTGTGTATATATATATATATATATATGCTATAAATGGTCTCTGAAATGCCTAACCAAAATTCTGATGTTTGATCCCATTTTGGGAAATGGGTTGAACAAAGAACTTTTAAGCATCCACTTGTGTGTATATGTGTGTGAATATATGATGAGGTGATAAATAGTTTGGGATCTGGCTCACTTCAAATTTGACCAATTACACTAACATATTTTTGGAGAAGTTTTTTTTTTTCTTTTTTACAGGTGTAACTGTAACTTATAATATAAATGTGTGTGTGCATATATTTTACAGAAAGTTTCACCCTATACAGGGCCAGGGAGCCACTCAAGGTAGAGGGTTACATTAAGAGACAATTTGTGTAGAGGTGTATCTTGCAAGTCTTCTTGATAAGCATGTAGGGGTATGTCCAATATAATTATTCATAAATTTGGTTTCATCAGGAACACAGTTCCTTAAGAGGTGAATTCATAAATCATATTAGTTCTCTGTAATTTAGATCTTGCAGGTAAGTTGTTATTGTTGATTATAACGTTAGCTGTTTTAAATATTTTAGAGTAGATAATTTAATTTTCTTGTTCTGATTAACTAGGGTTGTGTATTTTTTTATAATGTTTCTAAGAGAAAATTCATCTTGTTTATAGTTAATGTGTATTTAGCTTTTATAGAAAATGTTAATGTTACTGTTTTTATCTGTATGTTTAGCATTGCTATTAGTTACTTTGGTAAGAAATACTCTGATCTAGTGATCAATGAAGTAGTTTGGAAAACCGATGTTAACTAGCATCTGTTTCACATTATTCAGTTCTTTAAGGAAAAGTGGATGAGAAAATGAATTGACCAATTACAGTGATACCGTGTCAAAAATGGTCTGAAGCATTTTATGCTATAAATAACAGACTCAAAAAGATTTCTTGTAATTTTCACTGAATGAAAGTTTAAAATTGTTTCTTTCTAAAACATTATTTTTCTTCTGCTATAATGATAACAGCCACCACCTCAGTGAAAAAAAAAAAAAAAGAAGAATATATTGATATTATATTCATACAAATTCAAAAACAATTTTTCTTTTTATGCCTTAATAAACACTAAACCCAAAAAAACCTTTTGGAATTACTGTGGCTCCATTTTGATAGCAGAAATTGATAGCTCAGAAGAGATTCTCACTGTCTGTATGTGTGTCTGTGTTTTATCCACATGATAGAGATTTTTTTGTTTTATGTGGGATGGATTTATTTTGCATATTTCTGTAGTCTATCATTATCTTTGTAGATATATTAGTTGAGCAAGACATTTCTTGTAATAATGAAAAATACAATTTAATTAAGATATGTAAGATTAGGTTTGTTAAAGAAAAGAGAGATATAGAGACTGCAAAGGAAGAGGAGAAAGAAAAAGGAAAATAAGGAGGAAAAAAGTAAAAAGAATACAAGAAGGAAAGGAAAGAAAATAAGATAAATAAAAAGGATTGGAGAAAAAAAAGAGAAGAAAAAAGTATTGGGAGAAAAGAAAAGTTGATAAAAAGAAAAACAACACTAAAAAAATTGGAAAGAAAAACAAAGAAAATGGATTTAAGTGCAAGTAAAAATATTGGGAGGAGTAAAGTCTAAAGAAAATCTTGTGAAAAAATTTCTCCATTCCAAAAAACAAAGCAAACAATGAAATGCGGAGAGGGAAGGGAAAGAAAGACAGAGTGACAAAGAAAGAAAAATAAAATAAGAGAGAAGCAAGAAGTGGGAAAGAAAAGACAATGAAGAATGAACAAAAAAGGAAGATCCAGTAAAAGTACTGGGGTGGTTTTGAAAGTCTTGTCACCCCCTATCACTCTTCCAAACTGTAAGAGCTTGTGTCAGCTGTCTGGAATAGAAAACTATATTATATAGGGGGGTAACAAGACTTCAGATCAACCTGTAGTTCCTCCACTAATCAAGAAAACAAAAATAAATGCACATTATTTACATTATTCAGACTATTGTCCTCATCTTTGTTGCTATATTTATCACAACGTTTCGGCCGTTGTACGCTCCGGCCTTCTTCAGGTGGTTGGAATTTCGAACTTAACCCTTTATTTCGCTCACTGGGGTACTGTTCTAGTTCCACATGCCATGTTTGATGGATGTCAGTTATCAGTTATCTCCTGCTTTGAATATTGAACTCACTCTTTGGGTCCTGTCACTGGATCTAACCAATGCCTTTATCCACTGTACCATGTGTCCTTGAGGACATCTGGGTATGAATTTCTGGGTATTATAAACCTAATGTCTTCAGCAACCATTTTTACCAGTGCTCATATTGCAATTTTGCTGTTATCATTGCATATTTTTACCAGAGCTCATATTGCAACTTTGTTGTTATCATTGCTTTTCTCTGGCACTCCTTATTACTGGTTCCCATATTGTATTTATTTCTATGCTTGGTCGGCTCAGGAGATTAATGCCCAGTAAAAAAAATATTGTTTTTTCTCCTGTTCAAATAACAAATTTTGATTTCCTGTATCTTTTTCTTTTAGTTTCCAGTCTTCTTTTGAATTTCATATTTACTTACTTGAACATTAAAAGTGCTTCAGGCAAATGAAAATTAACCAAGAATGGTAATATTAATCTTCAAAACTATCTTGAGATGACTAACAGATATTAATTTGATGCAAAAGTTTCCAGCAGTATCTATTGCATAATGTTAGGAGAAATCTTAGAGGTGTCTTTGGAGGTTACTAAGTTCTTTATTGTTCTGCAGTCATTCAATTAGAGTACATCATTGACAAGCCTTAGGAAAAAAACAAAATCAGAAACTTGGAAAATGTGTCTCCCAAGAACTTCTGGAAAGAGAAATTGATCAATATTTAAACTGATATCTTTCTCTTTTTGCTAAACATAGAAAAAAAAGTCCTTTTGGGACAAGACACTCCATATCAATGAAAAATGGATTCATTACAAGAATCCAAAATAAAGAAAATTATGTTTAGATCCAGCACAAAATTTAGAATGTAAAGCTAATTCTTGGTCATCTTTTTCTGAATCACCATCTTGGTAATAGATTTTTGCCAACTTAATTTGAGGAAAAGATAATTGATTTGAATAATATAGATTAAAATTAGTCAAACACCAAAACGCATACAAAAATATTTCATTTCTGGTTACAGAATTATAATAAGAGTTATTTACATCAGTTTTCCTAATTATATTGAATCAATTATGATTATTTACTATTGTTTCATTTGTAATTTCTCACAAACATTTTCAGCAAGTTAGAATATTACAGTTTTATTTTTACTGGACCTTCTTTTGCTGTTAATAATGAAAAATAATCATATAAAATATAATCAGAAAAAAGTATATCAAAATTTTTCTACATATACTTTTGCATAAACATATTTGATACAATGCTAGTCTAAAACTAATATTCAAACCTCCATTTTAAAAGAGCTACAAAATTGCTCAACATGCGGGTATCAAGATTTCTATTGCAATTTATTGAAAAAAAATTATTAGAAAATAAATGACATGTTTATGGGTTAACTAGAGTGCATAAAAATACTTTTTTAATCCTTTGTGTCAAGGGTGACATAAATAATGTGTTTGCAATGATGCTCTGTTACTTAAAGAAGCCAGAAAATAGAGAAAAAAAATTATACATCAAGCAAAAATGACAAAATTGATAAAGTGTTCAATGCCTTTCTCTCTTGTTCTGTAGACTCACAAATGAATCATGACTTGACCAAGTAGATAATTTTTCATTTCTAATAACTGATAAAAAATTAAAATCATAAAACAATATAAAAAAGACAAGAAAATACAATGAAAAATGGATGACAAGATAAAAAAAAAATATATATGTGGAGGTAGACAATTTCAAAGCTGCAGATGGTAAATCAAATGATTAATCCCCTACCTCATCCACTTTTCATATCAGTTCCTTTTTTGTTTTATTTTTTCCATTTGTTGTTTTTATTCATTTCTTCATTCTTTTTCTTCTCTATTCCATTTTCCCATCCTCCCTCTCCCTCTCTCTCTCTCATATATATTGTATCTCCACTTACATCTTTTATTCTTTTTCTACCTTTTCTTCCAACTTCTTTCTTCAATTTCTAATTTATATATTTTCTACTTTCCTTCTTATTATCTTCCTCATTTTATTTAACTTTCTTTCTTTGATTTCAATCATTTACTCTACCATAAAGAGTATATCAATGCAGGGTGTTATCATAATAAACAATAAGATGAAATAAAATTAGTTATAAAATAATAATAATAATAATAGCCAAAATGCCTACAAATTTCAAAATAACCAACTGTTACTTGAAAGTAAAACAAAAATGGTGTACAATATCAGAGTCAAGTGGCAGAATAACTACAGACAGTAATCTGTCTAATCAGATACACATTTTAGAGCCAAAATGGCTAAGGTGATAACTCCCAAGAAGAATGATGCAAGTTCAAATCTCATCAAAAGCATTTTTTATTTCTAATTTTATACTGTTTGCTCCCACAACTGAAATGATTGTGATGAAAAGCAAAGATAATTAAATGAAGTAAAACTACAAATAAAATAATAATAGTGAATTATTCTCTAGTTTTTCTAGGTATCACTTGTAGAATAATGGTAAGTAATTGCCAGTCGATTATTGCCTATATAGTCAGTTTAATTCTCAGCACCAGGTAAAATTTTATCATATTTAAGTTAATACTTGCATTATTTACATTACTCGGACTGTTATCCTCATCTTGCCATATTCACAATGTTTCAGCTGTTGTACGTGCTGGCCTTCTTCAGGTGATTGGAATTTCGAACCGAACCCTTTATTTCATCCACCGGGGTAGACTGTTCTAGTTCCACATGCCTCTTTTGGATGTCTCAGTTATTTCCCTTTAACTCAACTCTCCAAATTGTTTTGGTTCACCACTGCTGTGGCTTGGTATTGAACTCACAACTCTTTGGGTCTAGTCACTGGATCTAACCAATGGCCACACCCTAACCAGGGTTCAGTTTGAAATTCCAATGTATGAGAAAGCAATGAAAAGGAAAACTGAATTGTAATCTGTAGAGAAAGCAATGGGAAGACAAAGTAATCTACAGAAAAATAAAGAAAAGCAACTCTTTCAAGAGCCATGAATGCCTTACATTTGAAGGAATTGTGAATTTAAAAAGAACAAGAAAAAACTGAAATGTTACAAAAACAGACTTGGAATAAATTAAAGATGTAATTAGCAAGAAAAATGGATTGGCTAGCCAAAAATATTTAAAGAAACACAGGTGTTGCAAATGTTAACAGAGAAAAGAGATAGAATATTAAGGTATATTGTCTAAATACATGAAAGCAATTAAAATATCACCTTTAAGTAAACATCATGAAAAAAAAACAACCTGTAAGCTGGGTGAAAAAGTACATGAAAACTGACATTTCAACAGTAATTTTCACTGATGAATGTAAAGCTACATTGGATGAACCTGATGATTCAACTAGAAGTTGGTTCCTTCATGAAAATAGTCGATCAAATTAGAAGACAACAGAGTGGAGATGAATGATATTATCAAGATAAATTGTTCTAATGAGCTTTCTTCTTTGGTACTTAGACTTTATGAATTTAAATGTATTACACAATTGGTAGAAAACTCTTATCCTACAGATGAAATGGCTAGATGTAACCATGAGTTCTATACAAACATTTACTCATCTCACACTTCTCGCTTTTAGATTTCTCTTCTAGCTTTTTACTTTCCAGTCAAGTTTGATCTTCAAACATTTAAATGCAATGCCACTCATTATCTTTATTAATGTTTTTTTCAACTGTTTTCATTTTTAAGATTATTTTCAATTATTACTTTCTCTTCTCTTCTTATATACATGTCTTTTAATGATGAAGCACAAGATTTTTCTATTCTTTTAATATCTAAAAGGCTAAGGGTTTGGGGATTTTCAAAAGAAAGTCATTAATCTATCTCTCATGTAAACTGTCACATCACATATCTTAAGGTCTCATCACTGGTATGCCATACTGGTTGATAGATGAATGAGCACTTAAACAAATCAATTACCCAGAATAACTGTTCTTGCCTAGGCAGAAGCAGCAAAAGTTGTTATATCAGTTCTCAACTTTGACAAGGTCAACTGTACTGTAAAATAATATATATAATATCATAATATACGAACATCATCATTTAAGATATTAGATATAATTTTAATCAGAGGAAAATGCACAGGATTACCATCTCTCATGTCATGCCATGAGATATAATTTAAGATTATTGCAAGTATGACTAAGAATAAGGAAGTTTGCAACATTATCACAAAATGACATGATGAGGAAACAATCAAAATTCTACAAATTTTCTTCTCATTAAACCTTTTATTAATATAAATTCCAAGAAGATGAGTGTAATTTTAGAATGCTTTGTTAGATAGACAATGTGGAAAAATTAACAAAAACACAAAAAAAAACCCAATGAGGAACATTTTAGAAGATAAATGTTAAAATATTAAATGTATTTTTAGCTCACTTCTAAAGCAGTAATCTTTTTCTCAAAGAATTCCTTCTATCCATTAATTTAAAAATGATAAAAGAGGGTTCTTTTTGACAGCTAACAGCATATTAATAAATATTTCAGACACTGTAATTAATTTTTTGAATGGAACCAAAGATTATGTTAACCAAATGGCTTTCTACTCTAATTCCTCTTCAAATGCTCCAAGTGAAACATTCCTGCGAATGAACAAATGTAGGAAAAAAATATTAAATGAGAAAGTCATACTATGGACCACATTGTCATAATTGTCTATATTAAAAAAAGAAAAAAAACTATTCAATATTGAAAAATTATTAATGTGAAAATATCTTCGAAAGGAAGTGCATGAAAATCTTGCACTACAGTTTTTTTTTTTTACTTCTCCATATATTTACAGATACACCATTAATATTTTTGCACATTTTTTATCCCAAAACCATGAGAAGGAAATTAAAATACCTATTAATTTACAGAGCAGAAATTTATTTCTCCTGGGTATTCAGATTTTGAGCTTAATTTCTTTCTAACAGAAAAAGAGGGTCATTATAGATATATAATGCATCAACATTAGTTTGTATCAATCCAAGAGAAGATGAAACTATCAAAATAAACTAAACCTTATCACTTCCATGCATAAAGTATAAAAAAAAAATTTTTTAAGTATCCTGTTTTATTGTCATTTTCTTAAAATTGCTTAATGCAAAGCTCCAAGATTCAAGCTCACTAACAGCTGTAATAGTCTTCAAGACTATTTGACCAACCAATATTCTATAGCAAGGCTAACTCAAACTGCTGAATTGAAGAGTTATGTAAGTTGAAGAGAAAATAATAGCAAGATGTTGATATTCCACACTACTGCAGACAAAAGATTAGGAGGAAACTCCTAGCAATATTGGAAGAATGATAAATGGACTTTAGAAACCTATTTTTATGAAAAATTGTTTCAATAGAAAGATTTCAATAAATTTCAACTAGCTGTTCAGTTAATGAATGCCAAATGTTTCCTTGCAAAGAAACAGCTATTACCATCATTATATTCAATTTGAGAGCTTCTAAACAATTCCTTCATTTACCTTAGCTGACATTAATGTTTTAACTCCTAATGCCATCACTTCTCTAGACACTGTAGAACCATGCTTTACTCAAAACTAGCATGAAAATGAATTAAAAAATTTTCAAACTATGAACATTAAAGATACATTTTATTCCAGTGGGCTCAGATTTTATAACCAGTAAATAATTATAAAGCTTGAAATTATATAGCTTTTTTTTAAACTGAGATAAGAAAGGATCAGCCATGATCCTGAACATTAATGTCAGATAATCCATTGCAAGATGATATAGGTCAGAGCTTTCAAAATATTATCATAGGCTACACACTTTTGAAAAGCTAACCAAAGACTCATCTAATAAACAGATAGTAAGTTCTTTTACCTTTCTGAAATTTCTGTATAATTTTTTCAGCAAGATATCAATTTTCTAAACTTCTTTTTGTCATTATGCTAAGTCAACTTGAATTTCCTACTCTAGACATAATTATATAGAACTGACACTGAGAGAATATTTGAATAACTTTCTACTGTTTGAAAAAACAATTATTAAAATTGATTTAGCAAACTTGCAATCTTTTTTACTTATTTAAATAATTTAGCGGTTTTAAGAAAATCTAATTAAACAGATTATTTTGACTTATTTAAATATTTTTTGTCCCCATTCAAACTAATTTGTTATAATGTCAGAGAACTACAACAATTACTATAAACATTGAACAAAACAAGATCATAACTATTGTTGCATGGTGTAAAATTATAGAATTTGGTAAAAATTTTAGCATTTTAAAAAAATTATTTATGTCTGCTCCTAAAGAAAAAAAAAAGCCAGGGTTATATTGAATTTTTTTAAAAATGTAAACGCCAATATTTTTTGCTAACTTACAACTGAATTTTGACAAGACAGATATAAATTCTTTTTATTCAAATACAATGACACTATTTACATTATTCAGACTATTGTCCTCATCTTTGTCACTATGTTTATCCCAATGTTTTGGCTGTTGCACACTCCAGCCTTCTTCAGGTGGTTGGAATGTCGAACTGAACCCTTTAAAATAAAGGGTTCAGTTCGACATTGTGATAAACATGGCGACAAAGATGATGACAATAGTCCGAATAATGTAAATAATGTACATAAAACCTCATCTCAGAAATATAGACAGATACCAGGCTCATTAGGAAATATACAAAATGAAGTAAGTCAAAATTAATATAAATTTCATTTGTATATACCTGTGAACATCAAATTAGAATGATACAATCTTTTGTTCCTTTAAATTGTAAACGAATGACAAATAAATCAGTACTGGTCAAATATATAAGGTTGGAACTTTTGATCCCTTAAAAGATCAAATTAAATCTATTACTTGCTACTTAAACAGGTTAACCAATGTATAAGTGCAAATGCATTTTTTGAAAAACCAATTCTACCTAAATCCCACTAATGACTTATAGACACAACAGTTCCATTTTTTGACAGTCATTATTGCCTCCTGTTTGTGCACTTGATGCCATGACTAACAATTTTATCTAAGTAACAAGTCATTTCTAGGAAAACAAGTGAAAAAAAAAACAACTTACAAAATGGAAAGTAATATCTGTGGTCTCTATGTAAATTGGTTTCATGTTTTGCAGGAATCTCAAGTTCTCTCTCTTTCTCTCTCTCTCTCATAATTTTAACTCAACTAAAAAATACTACAAAACATCAGTTGCCAGAATATTAGTGGTGTAGATGTCGGCAACTTTGGTTCAGGCTGTGACTCAGTGACTGGAGCTGACACTGCTTATCTAATTTGTTGTCTCTTCATTCGGAAATGTCTGACAGTTAATGTATGAATAAAACAGTGCATTCTTTTATGACTACTCTTAAAGGTAGAAGACTGTAAATAGAGTGAAAATGAAAACCACACAAGTGTAAATGGAGAAGAGTTTACCATTTGGTAACCTTTTCAAACCATGGTGTCTTTGGCTTGCAGACGTTGCCAAACATTTGTCAGATATGTAAAAGAGAGAATGACAGAACAGAAAGAGCAGCAAATTGTCTTCCCACACAGTGGCTACCATCCAGTAAATATGATTACAACTTTAGATACATAATCGAATTCTCTACAAGGAGTCCCAAGATGTTTATTAAGCAACTGTACATTAAAGATGAATGTAAAATCATGCATTATGAAAGTGTAGGGATAAAACAAGACAAAAAGCACTTAGGACATGACTAAATTTCTTATAAGTCTCACTTGAGTGTGGTTCAAATAACAAAATGACACTTAAAATAACTCATCAAATCTTTACTACAAAACTGTTATTCTATTTGAATCCAGATTGACTGGAACATTAATTTCCAGTAATTTTAAAACTGTATTTTTAATTTAAAATTTATACTGAAAAATGACTGTAGAAATTGTATAACATTCTTCTTCTATGTACCATGTCCCTTCAGGACATTGACGGTCATGGCTCTCCCCAATTTCCTGCCCTTTGTAGCTCTTTGTAAATCTTTTTTTTTTGTTATCTCTCCTCAACTCTGTTCTGCTATCCACAAGCTTGCTAGTTAGGTTATGCATGTTTTACTCTGGCCCCTTGCCTTCAATATGTCCTCTGTGTAACAAATTTTCCAAGCATTCTTTTCTCATTATGTGTCCTATAAATTTCAACAATCTCTTTAAAAGTGTCCTTTTTGTTTCCATTTTCTATAAACCTTTGTCATTTCTCATATTTTTGATCCACAATGTTCTTAGCATCCACCTGTAGAACCATATTTCTGTTACTTCAAATGTCTTCTTCATCTGCGAGGAGATTGTCCAGCATTCACTGCCATAGAGCAGATATGATATTATGTAACAGTTCAGTACTCTGTTCTTTGTTTCTAACAAAATTGTCAGGTTGGAGTACTTATAGATTCCTTTTTCTGTCTTCTATCAATACTGTGTGATTTGCATATCTTATTTTGCTAAGATTGTAGCTGCCAATAATGAATCTAATTCTCTCAGAATGGCCTCACAGTATTGGTTGAATAAATCTAGTGAGAAAAACCATCCTTGTTTTACACCACTTTATTTTTTAAATATAAGGCACTAATCATATAAAACCTACAGTTTATTACTACTGATTGCCAAATTAATGCTGACAATAACAAAAAGAAAATCCTGTTTTGACCAAAGTTGAGTGACTGCAGAATAACAAAGCGCTATCACTTGGTTAAATTTCCTCATCCTTTTATTGCTTGCTATCATGTTTTTGGCACACCCATGCTTCAACTATTATCCTTTGAGCCCTGATCACTGCTTTATCAGTAGTAGAGAAAAATGACGTAATGCCCAGTCACCAGTTGAACAGTGATCGAGAAAAAGGACTTGATGCCCAGCCACCAGTTAAATAGTGGTAGAGAAAAATGACAATGCCCAGCCACCGGGTGAATAGTGGTAGAGAAAAAGGACTTAATGCCCAGCCACTGGTTGAATGGTGATAGAGAAAAAGGACTTAATGCCCAGCCACTGGTTGAATGGTGATAGAGAAAAAGGACTTAATGCCTAGTCACCAGTTGAACGGTGGTAGAGAAAAATAACGTAATACCCAACCACCAGTTGAATAGTGGTAGAGTAAAAAGATGTAATGCCCAATCACTAGTAGAATAGTGGCAGAGAAAAAGGACTTAATGCCCAGCCACCAGTTGAACAGTGGGTAAACACTTGTAACTATTTTTATATCTACCATGAAACATTACATATCAATAACTTCGAAATTTTGATTCAGGAGCTCAGGAGGCAGGGTTAGGGTTAAAATTGTTCAGGAACGCAGGGCTCAAAGGGTTAAGGGTTAACATGAAATTTGAATAAATTTAACACTTGAAGAGTGGCTTAGCCTAGAATGTCGTGATAAAAAAAAAGTAACAAAAAGATAAAGGAAATTAGTCAAAATTAATAATGAGAATAATTCATCTCAAAATCTCAAAACAACTTAGGACTACTGCTATTACACTTGCTTTTGAATAGAATTGACACAAAAACAAAATGTAAAAGTATAATTAGGAAAAGGAGATAATGAACTACTGTTGCAGATAACAAATCAAAGAAAATGAATATTAAATAGTCAAGTGCATGAATTTCTAGCCTGAAATGTGTTGCACTGATAAAATTATAAAAGCTTTTTAATCATCAAATCCCAGAATGTTGATTAAAAGTTATTTACATATTTTGCTATTATCTTTTCTCATTAAATCACGATAACGATAAAGGTTCTCTAGAGATGAGACATGGATTTTTCTACTTTGGGCAATGAAGTTTGAGCTGATGTGAACTTTCAACTCAAAACATATTTTTTATATATTCTATAAATTTTTACTAAGCTTTGTGAAGATACTCATACATAAAATCAGAAAGAGAGAGATGAAATTTCTAAGACCTTATGAGGAAAGATGGCTTAGAAAATATGACATTCACAAGACATATAGAAGGTAAAAAGTGTCAGAAAGAGTGAGTAACCTACCTAAAAAGCATATGCAAGTGGATGGTAGAACAGGGAGTGGGAGAGATGGGGAAAAACAAATATTAGTAAGAGCTAGAAAAGATAGGAATTTGTGGAGAGCCATGATTGTTCACATTCTGAAAGCAGATGGCATATAGAAAAATAAGCTTCATTTATTCCAATACTAGATGAAGTGGTGGTAACATTAAATTATGCTCATCTTTAAAGTGAGTAGGGTGTCTGGCTACCTTGAAAAAAAAAAAAACAGCATTTAAAATATATTTAAAATATATAAAAATATATAAAAATATAAAAATATATATCTAATTCAGTTACTCAACAGGTCTTTAAAATTTTTCATTATAATATATATTAATTATTTGTATTTATTTCTGATATCATCTTATTTTGTTGGTCTTTTGTTGGCCACTGATTCATTTGTACATATTATCTAGATTCTGAATTTATAAAACCCAATTGAATAATTTGAATCAAATGAAATATCAATAAACTAGCATAACTTTTTTGTTTGAATTATCTTAAAGTAACATCATTATCAGCAAACAGAGCAGATCTAGAAATAAAATAAGTATAATAATGTTATAAATACTTTTGATATGACCTATCCTGTTTAAATGGGTTTACTATTCCCTAGTTCTGAATATTGGTACTTATAAACAAACTATAGGACATATCCTGCTTTTATAAGCAGAAAAATCACATACACACAATAAATATATATATATATATATATATATATATATATATATATATATATATATATATATATATATATTATAAAAAGGCTTAAACACTAATATTCCATGGTCATAATTTATTCCATTGGAATCGTAAATTTTTATTATATCCTTGCTCTGTCCTGAACATTGAGTTCTACCTGGATTCTATCCTCTTGGAATTTTTATTAAAAAAAATATACATGTATGTGTATGCACCTATGTATATACATTTATATATTTTGCATATGTATGTGTATATTTACCACTAATATTATCTATCTATCTATATCTATATATGTGCACACACATATATATATATATATATATATATATATATATATATATATATATATATATATATACACACCCATACACACATCCATTCATTCATTCATTCAATGCTATAACTCTCTAATCACAATTTAAGTAATATTCATTTTAAAAAAAATTAAAATATTTCTCGAATATTACTCACTTAATTTTGCTAGACATTGAATTATGACAGTTTTTGTCTTGTACATATTTTGACTGACCCTTCAACCACCTGATGGACATTCATGAACGTTCTCAAATTTAAAAGCCTTGATAAACCAATGACATCATTGCTTTTGTATATGAACACATGCAACAAAATAAATCCTACATTGCCTTGATAAAGTCCCTCAGAGGACAAAACAGATTAGCTAAGAATAGTTTTTTTCCTCATGTCTCATTTTATTCATATTAAATATATATATATATATAAAGACATTTATACTGATTAAACAGAATTACCTAATAAATCCAATCTTTCATCACAATGTTCCAAACAATACCATTCCCTTTAAATCTATTCTGATCATCATTTTTTTTTAATTTCTTACAACATTGCTTTATTGTTGCTAATAAGTCAGTGGCTGCCATCTTTTCTCAAAGGAAAATAAAATGGAACTGTTTTCTAGAAAACTCTACTCATTTTGGATTTCACGTTTCATTTCCCAATTATTTCCCTTTTCTCTTCCTCATCAATCAAAAATCAATGCTAGATGATTGCCGATAACAAAAGCAGATATTTTTATCAATAGAAATCCATTCAGCCATATTCTATATATTTCTGGTTACAAAGTAAGAAGTCACTTAGACCTGGGAATTTGTGTTCCCTAAAGAATCGCTGACAATTGTAAGGAACAGGGGCTTATTTTGTCATTAAAGTCAGTGACATTTGTATTTTTGATATTATTTGAATTTTTATTATTAGCCTAGAATTTTTAATTTTGGAAAGAAAATCTATTTAGAGTTTGATTTTAAACAATGTTCTTTGAAGTGCAGCAAAGCAATTTTTAAGCACTACCTGATGAAAAGATTATATCAAGATTCTTGAAGGATTTACAAACAGAAGAAAATGGATGATTGATAACAGTGGTGGACGTGATATGAACCAAAAAAATAAAAGAAAAACTAAAAAGTATTTTTACAAAAAAAAAGAGAACAACAAGAAGTTAAAAATGTGAGAGAAGAGTTTTTCTTGAAAATAAAATGATGCATTTGTGGTCTTTTGAAGCGATCATTAAGAACAGAAAAATAAAAATATTTTTATAAGATTATTTGTGCATGAAGAAATTCTCCTATCTCTTGTTAAATTTGTGAATGGAACTGAAAAACAGGTTTTTTTTTTTGGTTGTGTAGAGAAAACTAATAAGAAAAATATGGTTGCCAGATGGATAAAATAGTTTAACAGAAAGAATTTAAGGAAATCTATTTGTAGGAGTGGTCATATTCACTGTAGTCATTTAGCAGTCTGTGCATAAGAGCAAATTTGACACAAGGTCAGTTTAATTGTGCAAGATTTTAAAGGTTCATAAAGAGCATCATTTTGTGACTACAAAACTACAAGTAGAGCAGTTAACATCAAATATTGTCTGGCTGGTTTCACATACTAAATAATCTTCCATATCGTCAGATTTTATAGTTTAAAGCAGTAAAAGTATATATTTCTGTCTTATATTTTTTTGGAATGAGATAATATCACAGACCAATTTTAATTTACTGAGTTTGATCCTCACTAAGTACTTTGGTTTTGTACCATCGTTAAGCTTACTAAGCTTAACAATGGTACAAAATCAAAGTATTCTGAGGAAAATACAAATTTGGTCAATAGATTAAAAAAAATGTTCCATAGAATTTTAAGCAAGCATAAATTTTCTGCTGTTTAGTACTTGCAGTGCTGTTGCCTTATAATTTTCATCACAGAATTTTACTTATATTTTAACATGTTTAATGTTTTAATGCACAGCAAATGGAAACAAAAAGGATACTTATACTTAAAATCAGAAAGAGATAATTGAAATTTCTTGAACAGATAATGAGGAAAGAGAGCTTGGAGAATTTGACACTCACATGACAATAGAGACAAAGGGAAGTAACAAGTAACCTACCTAACAAACTTGTGTAAATGGATGGCAGAACAGGGAGTGGGATGGATGGCAAAAGGCAAATGTTACAAAGAGCTATAAAGGATAGAAAGTTGTGGAGAGCTATTGTCGCTCACAACATGAAGAGACAAGGCACATACAAGAAGAATGTTTTAATTTTTTAGTGTTTTTAATATTACATATTTTTTAGCATCATGGTATAAAAAATAACCTTGAAGCATAAAGAAAGTTGATAATGCATATAATTCATTTCTTGTTAAAATTAAAAACATGAAAGACAAAGATAACATTTTAATAGTTTTGTTATTCAACAAACTTGAATGAAAAATTCTACTAAAAGTGTTTATAATTGAGAATTATTTCTCCCTGTGTCCTCTCTGAGGTAAAGTTCAGTGTGATTTAGGTTAGAATAATATTAAATATATTTTGCTTTGATCTCCACCTGTCATCATTGACCATTTTTATTATGACTGCCTGAATAAGTAATTATAGTGGGTCACTCTCTGTGTACTCACTGACATCCTTGATTCTCTGTCCCTCAAAGTATGACATCCTTGATTCTCTGTCCCTCCTAAAGTATGACATCCTTGATTCTCTGTCCCTCATAAAGTATGACTAATAATGGATCAAGGGACAAAAGAAAGTATCCCATTTCTGGAGATATTAATCTAAAACATGTCATGTAAATTTTGATTTACTTCATTAAATTATATTTTTTCACATGGCATATTGTCATCATCTTTTTTCTATATTCCGATGTCACTTAAGTATATCAGGCAATACGTATACAATTTTACATATACAGTGTATTGTCTTTCCAGATATTAAATTAAGTTAAAAACTAATTGCAACTTTAAAAATTCACAAATAGAGAAATTTTCTTATTCAGCTTTTAGGGAAAGTGAAATAGAAAGTTTAAAATTGTTGAACAGTTTTCACATAAAGAAAAAAAATTCTCAGACATTTAACAATAAGAAAGTGAAATTGACAGAAAATAAAAAAAAAAAGAATCTCGTTTTTCAAAATTGTTTAGATATATTGACCAGAGGATAAATTTATAATGGCATGAACAATACTGCATTTGGAAATCCAAGATACACTAAGGACAAAAACTTAGGATAAAATACAAGTTCACTCAAACTGATAAGAAATAAAGAATAAGATATATTTTAAGATTTAGCCAAAGTTTAGTCACCTATAAGTCATACCCAGTGAATCAGGGGATAAATTTGTAATTCAATAAACAACATGTTTGAAGATCCAAAATACACCGAGAAGAAGAGTAACTAATATTTATTAGTCTATTTTAAAAGTCAATTTTCTTCTATCTTACATAAAACTCCATTTTACACTGACCTTTTCTGTTCATCCTACAAAATAAGAGGCAAGATAAGAAAATAGCTTCTTTAGCGTAGGAAACAAAAACTATCCAGCTCCATTTAGCCTAAACAAACATTGAGATAATATTTGTAGAATTAGAGATAGTGCTATTTTTCTGGAGATATTTTCCTGTAAACAGTATAAACATTTCTTCTCCCATATATATATATATATATATATATATATATATATATATATATATATATATGTTTGTGTGTGTGTGTGTATGTATGAACAATTTAAATCTTTAAGTGGATAATTTTACATTCAAAATGACTTATGTTAGCCAACAAATTCTCAAGTAGAAGGCTGACAGCAAAGGATTCCAAAACTGCAAAACCTGGCAAAATGGAAGAACTTGGGAGTCTGCAATTACATTAAGTGCCTCTCTTAATAAGAATTAAAGGTGGAATAGGAAAACATTTGTCTTTGGCAGTTTGTTCATTTTATAACAGACAAATGGAGCCATGTGGCAGATAAAGTAAATCTTGGACAAAAATAAACCATTTTCAGATTCTCTTCTATGGTTTTAGGATAATAACAATGGGCAAAGCTAAATGGATAGAACATTAAACTCGAGGCTTAACAGAACTCCTATTCAATCCTCAAAAAAAATTATAGTCTTTAAATGTTTATATGTATATATTTGCCATATTTATGAGAGAAAAGAGAGTGCTCAGTATCATAGAGCATTGTAGATATAGACATAGAAATCAACACTGCATAGTGACTGTCAGTTTCAGGCCTTAAGTGATCTTCAGACTATCTCAAATGGACAGTCTCCATTTAGTTTTGATTTCTATAACTATATATATATATATATATATATATATATATATATCTTCAACAGATGCACTAAAATGTATCAAAATATTTATGATATCTTAAAAACAACTTGAAAGAGGCTGTCTGACCAGCACAAGTACTGACCAAAATTAACGATAAAAAACAAATGAAAACTACAGACAAAATTCACTTTCTTCAGAAACAGTCATTCACTCCTGTAGTTCACTGCTACTAACGAGCAGGGATTTTTTTCTCCTGATGATGGCCATACTATCTAAAACTAGTCGAGGAACCAAATTGAAATAATAAAACAAAAAAATATTAATATACAACCCAGTGTGTCCGAAAAGTTTAATTTTTTAATATTCTTTATTATTCAAAACATATATATATATAAAATGCTCTACTTTGTATTGAGCAATTTTTGAAAAATAAATGCTAAATAAGTGTGGATTGTTAATCTGACTGTTCTTTCTCTTTATTTGTATGTATATATCTTCCTTCTTTTTCTTTTAAGAAAGCGGCTTTCTCATTCTTAATGTGTTGCTGAGCCCCCACCTTCAAAAGTTTTATTTTCCTATTTAACACTTGAAAAAGTGTTTGTAACAATTTAATGGCCTCTATTTTGTAGTTATGCATAAACATAGCAATATAAATGCTGGGATATATATATATATCTATATATATATTTTAGAGTAAAAAAAACTATAAGTGGAAAAGTTTTCATGTGATGCATTTCATCATTTAAGACTTCATTAGACTAAAGTGATATTTATGCTGATGCAAGTACACATGTTTATGAAGGAGAGGGGATGATGAATGATTTAAATTAAAATTTTTGTTTACATTTAAATTTAAAATACTCAGCATCCCTACTCCTTCATACATATCAACATAAAAATTGTTCTTGATATATAAAAATTTATATAATATTTTCCCATATGATAAAAATATAGTTTTAAGGTATGCTATAATTATGGGTTAAAGTTCTCAATATCAGGGATAGAGGTGTATGTAAATAATATGAACGTTGGCTTCAATGTTCATTTTTATATATATTATTATGGAGATAAAAATGGCTAGACGAGTTTTACCATTCATGATTAAAAAAAAAAAAATAACTTTAAAGTCAATTAATATTTTGGATGTAAAGGATATGATTAAGTGTTCATTTTTAGATATTTTATAATTAAGCATCATTGAATAAAAAAGATCAACTCTTTGGAATTTAAAAACTTGACAAAAATTCTTCCTGTTTAATTTCACATATTTTATCAAGTCCAGTTCAGTTAAGTGGTTATAAACAGCTTATAAAAAGAGAATTTATGCATGCGACAGTGCTTGCGGGTGCTTACTATACAGTAATGGTTAATGAGCTATTTATAGAGTGTATTTGATTCTCTCTGCAGACCCTTACCTTTTGTTAGCCTTGGATGTCAACTAGTCTAAGAGAAGGACAACTCTGAATTCAGAATCTGTGGAGGGTCGTTTGGAGGCGGGGGGCTCTTTTTTATTTCCATAATATATATATATATATATATATATATAAATATATATATATTTACCATTCATGATTAAAAAAAAAAACCATTCATGATTAAAAAAATAATATATATATATATATATATATATATATATATATATATATATATACACACTGAACTTTCCTGTCATTTATCGACGTATGAGGATTAAGCAATTCAGTTCCTATGAACAGACAGCCAGACACCTGCACACATAATTTGATTATAGTGGTGAAGGCTTTGTGCAGAACCAACCACACTTTTTGAAGAGCTGAATATAGAGACCTGGTAGACTATGTGCCACAAGGCCCCCCCCCAAACGACCCTCCACAGATTCTGAATTCAGATTTGTCCTTCTCTTAGACTAGTTGACATCCAAGGCTAACAAAAGGTAAGGGTCCACAGAGAGAATCAAATACACTCCATGAGTAGCTCGTTAACCATTACTTTATAGTAAGCACCCGCAAGCACTGTCACATGCATAAATTCTCTTTTTATATGCTGTCAGTAACCACTTAACTGAATTGGACTTGATAAAATATGTGAAATTAAACAGCAAGAATTTTTGTCAAGTTTTTAAAATCCAAAGTGTTGATCTTTTTTATTCAATGATGCTTAATTATAAAATAACTAAAAATGAACACTTAACCATATCCTTCACATCCAAAATATTAAATGACTTTAAAATTATTATAATGTAATTTAGTATTGTTTCTTTACATGATTAAAATAGACAAATCTATTTTGCAAAGGAGTTTTTTTTTATACCTTCTCTGTATATATTGGCTTTTGGTTATCTGCTTGATTACATCTCGGTTCAAAACAATACAGAACTGGATGTGAAGCTAAGAAGAGACAGAGAAAAGGAAGATATCAGAATGTGGATGCCAATAAATGGTCCCAAATGGTCGACAACCATTACCCTTTATTTTATCAATACTTCTCTTCTACTATTTATAGGACTGATCTGGATTTTTCTGCAAATAAAAATGGAACACGATTTGTTTCAATAATCAAGTTTGGAATAAAAACAAAAAGAAACTCTATATTCCAGTATATCCCTTTTTTTCTGAGAGTATTTCCCTTCCTTCATTACATTTCTCTATTTCTTTATTTTCTCCCTCCTTTTTTTTTTCCTTTTTAAAAAGTAAAAGTATCCCAAGAAGGAACTAGCTAGTTGATCACAGCTAGTAAAAGACTAAGCAGCTATGGTTGACTGACTGGTACCACAAATATACCCTCCACCTACCACAAACTAGTACTGCTTGACCAATAGCAACACACCCTGCCTGCTAGTGGGCCAGGCAACTAGTGAATACACTATTCTGCTAGTCAGAAGTATATTTAGCCTCTCTCGTGCCACTGCTGCGTAACCAGTATGGTTACAACTACTCCCACTACACCTCCTACTTTTACTTTCACAATGCAGGCCAATGAATACACAAGCCAGCCATGCTTCATATTGTTCATTATGGAAGTAAGAATGGAGCCCGTTGTAATGATCAAATAAATGCAGATATGCTGAAAGAGTTCCTACTGAAAGATTTTCAATAAATTTTAAATATTCCATTCTGTCAGTATACGTAATTTACTTACACATGTTGACAAATAGTAGTTTTTAGCATACCTATCTTCATATACTTATGTTTAACTCCAGTGTATGTGTGTGTGAAAATGCTGGCCTGCTAGAATGCATAGATGTACACTTGTGTAAATAATCAGAAGATATTATATTCTGTTCAACGATGTAAGTTTTCAGTTATCTATATGCAGGTCATCACACACACACACACACACATATATATATATATGGTGATTAGAACATCTTACTCAGAGGAGAGAGAGAGACACACACACCCCTCATATCATTTGTGATGGCTTCCATTTCAGCATCCATAGCCTCTAAGATGACTATATAAATATATGTTTTCAACAATAAAAAATATTGAGAAATTAAAAAATTAAAATTTTCAGACACACTGAGTTGTATATTAATATTTTTTTGTTTTATTTCAATTAGATTCCTCGACTAGTTTCCGCCAGCATGGCCATCATCAGTAGAAAAAAAAATTCTGCTTGTTACTAACAGTGAACTACAGGAATTAATGACTTTCTGCAGAAAATGAACTTTATCTTTAGTTTTTATTTGTTTTTATCGTTAATTTTGGTCAGTCATTGTGTTGGTCAAATGGCCTCTTTTAAGTTTTTTTTAAGATAGAGGCTGGATATTTTCATGCTACTCTGAATTCCCTTAGTCATTTTGATAGTTTTATTGGTTCCTGGTGTGTGTGTATATATATATATATATATATATATATATATATATATATATATATCTATCACATATATACTGCTAGTGTTAATAAAGCAGTGCTCAATGTAATACAACAGAACTATGAAGTATGCATTAATAAATGTACATATTATCACTTTTATTTCAAAATACACACTGCTGGTATACTATTCATGTAAAATCTCTTAACATTACAAAATACTAAGTTTAGTAACTGAATATATATATTTAGATTAATGAGTTTTCTCACTCTCATGCAAAATCTTTTTTTTTTAATATGTCTTGTTAAAGATGATCAGCCAATCAGAGCAATATTATTTTCAGAATTCTAAACAATATTTAGAATAATGTTATCCAGCCAACAATTTTAACCAATTCTTTTGGTGCTTTGGACATAAAATTCTTCTGATATTATAAGTGATTGTAAGAATTTTTTTTACTTTTTCTTTGGTTTCTTTTTTTATTTTACGTGATGAAAACCAGGTACATATGATAGAAGCAGAAGTCAACAATGCTGTATAAATGAGACAAGATTTATAACTGTTGAATATTTCTCTAGATTCTTTTTTTTTTTTGGAGAAATTTTTTTTTCCTTTCATGTTTTTATATATGACTTTCCAAACCTACCATGCACACTTGAAAATTTTCCACATAATTTAAATAAAAATTGACTGAATATTGTCATTGTTGTTTATTTCACTCGACCTGTTCACCAATGTTTTTTGGAGATGTTGACCTTTATTCTAGACATAATCTAACTGCGGCTTTCAGGTTGGTTTTCTTTGCTCTAACAATTTTTTTAAATTTTTTTATGTTCATAAAAGGTTCTCTCTCTTTCTGTCAATCTATGAGTATCCCTTCTATTTTGATTACTGCCTTTGAGGATATCTCACCATGTATTATTCATTTTGGACTCAGATTCCTTTTATCCTAATGTCAGTTATTTCTCGTGACAACTTTCCCATCATTTCCTAAATGTTAGTAAACAGTATATAAGAAGTTCAAGGGAAATAAAGAACAGAGAAATATGGTTAGATCTGAATGACTTTAATTGATGGCTTTTGTAACCTAATCTATATGGCAGCTGTCATGGTAAGACATGCTTCCTCTGTGGCTAAAGTTTCTAAGATCAAGTTTTGCTAGATTTATTTCTGATTCATGCTGCTTACAAAAAATTGTGGAACGACAATCTGAATATTGAAAAAGCATTAGAAATTAGAATCAAAGATGTACTCATCACAAATTAATAATAATTGACAATACTTGATAATGGAAATTCAAATAATGTTACAAATTATATGACTGGTCTATCGATTCCATTTTCATTGATTTTTAGGATACAGCAGAAAATAAGTTGTGTTATATTAAAAAAACTATGTTTAAAATATATCCTTAAAAAAGGCTCTCAAGTATTTTGGCAGTGTTTTTAATATTTTTGTCTTTTATAGCACTATTGATTTAAACCTCAGCATACTGAGAGAAAGTTAAAAATACTGCATCACATGATATTACTGCAGTCTGAATAAATTCTTATTTAATAACTAACATATATAGATTATATGATTTGAATTTTGTAAAGAGTTTATATGGCACTTAATTAAATTAAATAGTACATAATATAATCTGACATACACACACAATCACAGATGATACACCAGATAATTAAGCATAAGCTTCATATACTGGATGCAATGGGTAAATTGTTGCCATTTTATATTTTTAATTTTACGCATGTGCGAGGTTTGTTTTTAATTTTGTCAAATACACATTATTATAGTAGGGTCAGTTAGGCACCACTGATGAGAAAAAGAGCACCATGATGCAATTTACTCTGCCAGAAATTTTAAAATGGCATGCTGTACTGCTTGGCATTCATGCCAGAAGCTCCATACAAACATTTCAGAGTGTTTAGATTTCAATCTGAGAACAGTGCAAAGGATTCAGAAAAAGTTGGATGACTCTAATGGTGATTACCAAAGTACAACACCTCGGAAAACTCACTCTTATCATTCTGATAAGAAAAGAACTCTCAAATTTGTTGATGAGAGCCTCAGACTCAACATGGAGGCCTGCATCAAGCATTTGAGGAGGTATTGCTGCCCTGGGTCAAGGCTGTGGCTGCAGGAAAACCCTATATCTGGCAACAGGACTCTGCACCATGCCACACAAGTAGGAACCCAGTCACAGCTGTCAGACAATTTCTGTAACCACATCTCCACTGACATCTGGCCACTTAACTCCTCAGACTGCAACCCACTTGATTATTATGTGTGGGGTGCAGTTGAGCAAGTGACCAACAAAACTCCTTGTATCCTTTTTCCTACGCCTGTGGAAAGTGTCATGCATACGCCCGGTTTTCAAGAATGTGGGTCTGCAATCTTCCCCTTCCCAAAACAGACCTGTTAGTATTATCTGTATCCTTAGTAAGCTTTTTGAGGCCATAATCAATAAGTTCATCAAGTACCTAGAAAAGAACAACTCCTTCAGCAACAAACAGTATGGGTATCGGTCGACCCAATCCACTGCCGACATCCTAACTACCATCCCTGACAGTATCAGTGAGGCTCTTGATGACAAACACACCTCTAGAATCATAGCTATAGATAATTTCAAAGGCCTTCAACATGGTGTAGTACAAAGGTTTACTACACAAGTTCTCCACTTATGGAATCACCGGAAAGCTCTAAAATACTTCCTAACAGGTAGGTCCCTGAATGTAGTTTTTAATGGCCAGTCTTCTGGAGCCGTAGTGGAAAACAGGCATCCCACAGAGGGTCACTCCTCAGAGCAACACTCTTTTTGATCTATATAAATGATCTGCCTAAGAATATACTAAGAACATTTGTAAACATCCATGCCGATGGTAGGACAATATACAGGCACACCTCTAAAACTCTCGATAGTCAGAGATTGGTGACTGATCTCTCTTCTGATCTTGCACAAACTGCCCAATGGAGCAAAAACTAACTGGTTACATTCAAGGCCACAAAGACCAAGCTAGTTACATTCCATCATCACTGATCTGACCCCAATCTATGACCAATCAGGATCAATGGGGGTCCTCTTGGGGAAGCACCATGTCTTAAAAGACTGCTGGGTTTCAAACTCACACCTGACCTCACATGAAATCCATACATAAGAACCATTGCTAAGGATGAAGGTAAAATGGTCAGCATCCCATACCACTCCAGTAAGTACTTGACTTCTCCTGATATCCTCTACCTTTACAGGAGCCAGATCAGGCCAAAAATGGAGTACTGTTGTTATATTTGGGTGGGAGTTGCCCATACCTCTCTAAACTTCATAGAGGGCATCTTCAAGCCCTTGAGGGTGACAAATTATTCTCCACTCTTCATCTCTCTCTCACAGGTGGGATGTAGCAAATCTCTCACTGCTCTACCACTACTTCCATGGAAAGAGTTTGGACAAACTCCAATCCCTGGTCTTGCCAAATCAAACCTTCATGGCAAGAACATGCCATATCACTTACATAATAGCAAACCACCCACATTCCCTCTGTATTCAACTGGTGAAAGATAGGTTCCACTCAAGCAGCTTCTTCCCATGAACCACTGCCCTGTGAAACCAACTCCCAAGAGGATGCTTCCCTGATCACTACAATCTTAAACTGTTCAAGGCTCAGGTTAACAATTATCTTCCACTCCTATACACACAAATGGCTTTCTAAAGTAACCCTCTACCTTGAGTAGACACCAGGCCTTATAAAGGGTGAACATTACAGTAAAAAAAAAACAAAAGAAAACAAAGATGAACTGAAGGAAAGAATTATGGCAAGATTCACCAACTTAGAAAAGGAAACCATGCAGAAGAGTTGCAGGAGATTCCAAAGTTGTCTGGAGGCCATGGTTGAAGCCAATGTCAATTTTATTAAATAAATTTACTCTTTCCTATTTCAACATATTTTTATGTAATTTTGGTAAATATATCTGTTAAAATGAGATGTCAGTGTCATTTTCATTGTTGCATAACTTTGATAACAGTTTATCAATCACACCCTGTATGTGTGTGTATATATATATATATATATATATATATACACCCACACACACCAAAGATTATGTTGTTTAGCCCCAAAATTGATCAGGGTAATTCTGAAAGATAACATTTTTAAGGAAAATAGTCGTTGTAATCATAGTGCTTAATATCAAGAGATAGAGCATTAATAATAATAAATTAGTTAAACCTGTTCACATATCTTATGACAGTCGCTCCTCTAAGTTTTGCAAAATTTGGCTGTAATTCCACAAAATTCAGAGCAGAAACAGTCATAAGCTATGTGAATAGTTTTACTTTATTATTATTTATATACATAAATATATATACATCATGTAAGATGTACAAATGCAAATGCTTTATATTTATTTTATTGGATGCTTGTGGAAATTTCACTCTGAGATGAAGAAGTCATGTGAGAGCTTAAACAATCATTCATCTACTGTTGTATCTATCATGATATGCTTGAGAAAAAGCATTTTGTCAAAGTATCTGGCAATGAGAAAGAAACAAAGAGAGAAGGCGAAGAATGCATTTGTGATTGAACATCAATCATGAATTTTAGCTTTTGTTTGTGCCCCATTGAATGTTGTATTGGCATGAAGAGTTTTAGTGTACAGTCCTTGTTCAAGCTAATAATCATGCCAGATAATGTACTCTTTCTCACAAACTGCAACTAAGATCTACTCAGCATAGCTGAGGGAGAAACAACAGGTGGCCTTTTTAAATGCTGAACAAACAAAAATGTACCTGAGCAGGTAGCTGCAACAGTGACTGGCTAGCTGTCCTAGCAAACAGGTGTGCTCAAAAAATTGCCTTTATATTTTACACACACACACACACACACATATATATAAAATTATATAAAATTTGTCCTTAATTATATGCCATATCCTCTGTGTATGTGTGTGCGTACATATATATATATATATATATATATATATATATATGTGTGTGTGTGTGATTTCTAAAATTTATAAATTGTACCATATTCTTAAAATTGAACAAACTAAAAATGGACTAAATATCTTTCTTTTTTTTTTATTCTACTCGACAGGTCTATAATTTAAATGGTTATCTCCAGAATTCAGGAAAGAAGTTAAAAAAAAACGAGCTAATTTTCTCTGTAATAGTTTCACTTTTATGAATTATAATCAAGCAGTACTCCTACCAGCATGAAAGATAAATCCATATACTAGAAAAATCTGCAGAACAAAAGTGGTTAAAATATCAATTTATTTCAAACTGTTCATATATCCAAATAGCTTAGTCAATTATATATCATGGCTGATTTCCGACAGGAAGAAATGTCCTGAGTGAAAAAATTACTTTTATAACAGACAAGTGATTGATGGAAAATTTCTATTTGTTCTGTGAATATTGTCTGAACTTTATTTGCAACAACAAATCGGAAAAAGCGCTCAGAACTCACAGCCTTCCCACAATGCATCAGTGCAAGTAAAGGAGCTGATATTTCTCAACCTCTACTAAACATCAATATTGATCAATACTGTTCAATACTTTGCCTAGTTATTATATTTTGATGCCAAACTCTTGGAAATGATTTACTGAATTACAGAGAATGTGCCACAAAGATATTTTTACTGAGAGAAATTTGTCAATAAATATAATAAGCAAAAATTATATATGTGTGTGTGTGTGTGTCTATGCAGTCACATATATATGTACATTTATGTGCATATGATAAATATGTATGTGAGCGCATATATATATATATATATATATATATATATATATATATGTGTGTGTGTGTGTGTATATAATCAAGATAAAGAAACACTTATCTTAAGACTCGCTTAAAGTTCCAAAGATACACTGCTTCTTAGGGTCAGCTAAATCTGTTAAATTGATTTGTAGATCTCATATACACTGTATAAAGAATGTTAGTCAGATTCCAAACAAATCTTGTTCTATGCTAAAAAAAATGTTATGTGACAACAATTAAAGCATTATAACATGATAATATTAAACATAAATTGTTCAATTTTTTTATAATTCCACTCTTGGAAAAGGCATTTGTTTAAAAGAAAAAAAAAATTGAGAACTTATTTTACAAAATTTATTTTTACAAAAATTTTTTTATATTTTAGTAATATTTTTTGTTTAATAACATACATATATATTATATATATATATATATATATATATATATATATATATATATATATATTGAAAATAAGTTTAATTTTCACATTTTTTTAAAATTATTCAGGACACAGGCTCTTCACAGATTCAATTTTTTTGTTATCTTTGAATTGCTATAACTTCTTAGGAAAGACAGTGGAATGGTTTCCTGTAATCTTCTTTATTGTCTTCCTTCTGTTAGACTGGTTGCCAGCCATGGCTAGGGAGCCCAACTTACCCTACTACATAACCCATAGCTGGGGTGAAAAGAGATGTATTCATACCTTTCCCAAGAGCATTTGTATAAAACTTAATGCAAGAAGCTAGATATAAATTTGAAACTTAACTTGCTGATTCTACTTTCCACCCTAATAAGTGATATGCAATCTGCATATCCAAATGAAAGATTAATTTATTAAATAAAATTACTTTGTTCAATCATATTCTTAAAATAAAAATCTCCATTTTTCAAAGTGTTTATATAATGCAAAAATAATTAAAAAAAAAAAAATGAAAATTCTTACCTATGTTAACTATAAAAATATATTCTGGCAAAAATGTTCTTGTGTTCATAATCCTATATCAAAAAACCATATTTCAAAATAAGACCATGAAATCAGGCATGGCAGACCATATATAAAAAGAAAAGGACTGCACGGTTTTCTTTGGAATTAGGTACAAAAGAAGCTGAGAAATATAGTGGAAATTGGAGGTGGTGTATATATAAGTTTGTCAGGCAGAGTGTAGAATTCATTATCATGTAGGAATTGGTATTGAAGAGAACACAAATGAACAGAACAATTGCCTGTTATAAGTTAAGTGGGAAAAACTATGTCAAACTATACAAACCAATTAGTATATCACTTTTTTTTTTCAAGTATATAATTTCTTTTTTTATAATGAAACAGACTTTAGAATTTCGGTCATCTGAATGATACTTTGATTTTCAAGTTAGTAGATGAAAAATATATCTGAGGAAGGTTGAAAAACACATCATCTGAAGAACTGAGATAAAAACAAAGATGTGAATATTCATGCAAATAATTCATGAAATAATTGAAATTGGAATTGTTTCATTACTGTAAGGATTTCTACATTATTTTGAAAATTAGCTTTATATAAACTAAATTGCATATGTTCATAGCCAATTTAAGAATTATCAATACTCTTTGCTGTCCAAAAGCAGTTACTCTTTGACTGCAGATTTTAGCAGCATTTAAAAAAAAAAAAAAAAAAAAAATCGAGAGAATGCAATCAAACCTCCAATAAACATTGAAGGTAAAATCAAAAAGCAAGTATACTTAAGGTGGGATAACATCCAAAAAAAATTTCCTCCACTACCCAACTTGCAAATAAAAAAAATCTCTGCAAATTACAGATTAAACTTAATCCTCTTGTTGTCACCTTCTTTAGTCACTAAGAAGATAAATTGGCATTTGGAAAAGCTTTTATCCATAATCAGGCAGAGGAAAAAAAAAAAAAGACTTGGAAACTCTTTAAACAAATCTTAAGATCAAATTTAATCTGTGAGTGTCTCCCTTGGCAGCTTACCTGTATTTTCTAAATAAGTTTCTTCATGGTTTATGTACCTTATCATAGCAAAATACATCTTTTTAGAAGTAGGAGTCTTGTGTTTAAAATTTCATAAATATTTTAAAACCATTAATTTAACAAATTTACTTTTATTTTACATATTTTAAAACAAACTGGTAAGCAAAATATTTTATTGTCTGAATACCTTTATAGACGTATGTCATATACCAACACTAAAATTATCTCTATTTTTTTTTGACACTTTTAGAAAAGAAATTATGAATATTAATCCAAAAATAATTTATACTTATGATAATGTTGCATTTTAGAAATTTATACTAGTCTCTTCATCTTCTAATTCACTGACATTTTTTTCACCATCAAAGTTTTTCTACTCTTAGACATTTATGCTTTAAAATATTTTTTTTGCTTCATTAAACCAAAAAAAAAAATGATGAAATAATACCATATTTAGTATAAATAATGATAGCAACTGAATATTATTTTCTATCATGCTAACGAAAAAACATACTTCATAGTTGGAAAAAAACATTTTTAAAATTATGATACAGATGTATCTCATAGCAGTAATTCAGTTATCTACTATTTTCCAGACAATTATCTTTATTTTTATTGTTTTTATTCCATAACTTATGGAACTATAATTTTCTTATGAAGAGAAAAAAGAAAAATGGTTTGTATATCTTTTTCTTAATTTAAAGCCATTGTAAATTTCTAACATTTTTCAACAATGTATATTTTCCAGGCATAATGACAGTTGAATTGCTTTCATATTGCTAAAAGAATGAAAAACAGGTGTGTCTAAAAACATATTTCTTCAGTTTCAAATCCTTAACACATTAGAAGTGAATGAAAATCATCTTAAACCTTGTATTTCTTTCTTTTTAATCTTTGCATATGGAGTTTCTGTAAAGAAATCTAGAATTTAAAAAAAAGTAGATAGATTTGCTTATCTGGTTTATAAATCCTCCCCAGTCTTTTGAATAGGAGTAGAGATTTATTCATTGTTTCCTGTTTAGGATTCGGCTTCCGGTTCCTTAGAAAGTCTAATTCCACACTATACTTCTAACGTCTCTGACTGAACTCTGAAATGTTATTCACTAATTAAATCTTGACCTCTTCAATTCTAGAGTTTGCCATCATCTTTCCTGCATAGCCTCCTACCTTGAATGGCTCTTGGGCCTTGTATTAGGTGAACATTAGTTAAAAAATAAAAAGAATAGATGTGAGAAAATTTCACAGAAATTTAAGAGACAAATAAATCAGGATTACTGGGTTCAAATGAGAAATTTCAAACACCACATTAGCCAAAATATGATAAAAACAATAAAAATAAGGATACTGTTTATAGATGGAATCCTAATATGCTTCAGTGTTTTAACTGTGAGACATGTTATTTCCTAATATCCTTTGGCTTCCAGATAAAATAATATTTTTCTTTACCAATCTGCTTCTAACACTAGATAAGATGTAGTAACAGAAATTAATTCAATATTTGTATGTTTTATGATTTTCAAACCAAAATGATTAACATCAAAATTCAGTATTGTTTTCATTCAACATGTCCAAATAGTTGGCTCTTTGATCATTGCCTCATCAAAATGTCAATATTTGATTGCATTATAACACTGATGATCTATAATCAACAAAACTAACAAAAATATTTATAGCTAAAAGCTAAATAATGCAAGCCTTGCTAACAAGACAGTCAATACAGTACACATCACAATGTTTCATCTCAGATAAGAGTGAATGCCATTGAATACAGTTTCAGAAAAATATAATTTAAACTAAGACTCACAAAATAAAATAAAGATAATACTGCTGCTACTAATATTAAAAATATGGTGCTGAGAGAAAGTGTAGAATGATGGACAGGTTTAAAAGGTTAGATTTGATCTTCCATGAAATATTGAGTTTTTATTACTCAAGGTAACTCTTGCATTCAACCAATCTTCACTTAAGCTAATGACCATGAGTTCAAGTCTCAACATTTGTTATTTCTTATCCATGCTATTTACTTACGGCTGTAGGTTGGTTATCTGACTGAAGTTAAAAAGATGATGGAAAGATTATTATGAAAGCAAATACTAATCTAAATTTATAATAATAACAATAATAATAATGAACCACAACAAATCTTTGTTGTATACAAATTTTCAGAAGAGTTTTTAGTATAAGAAAAACTTACATCCATAAGTAGAGACTCATTATAATCTTGAATTACTGCAAAATGATTGAATTTGTTGTTTTCATCTTCTTGTGTCAACCTATCATTTTTTTAAGCTTTTGATAGATTTTTCTGTAATGACAAAAGCTTTTTATTCATTATCAAGATTTATTTAAAAACAACTGAATCTTTTTTTTATGTCAGAATCTTGGTTTTCTGAAATTAAAAAACAAAAGTAAAAAGATGAAGAGCTTTTAATGGAGATAGCGAACAACTGTTTGTTTCTGTTAAACTAATGAAAGTTAAGCCAATCCCAATGTCATAAGAAAAACATACATTGTAAATAAGATGAAAAATAATCAAAGGGAAAAATTTTTGTTAAATGTCTTTGAATATTTTTCTAACAAAATAGAATTATTTCTTCTTGTAATGAGGTGAATCAAGGTTTAAATTATTAATTTTATTAACTAAAAGCCGCCCTTCAGGTGGACTTTAGGCTAGCTCCTGCGGACAGCTTTTGAACCTTTGGTCTTTTATATTCAGCATCCTATGCTGTTATAAGAAATTTATAAGAATTTTAAATAAGAAAATTATTTTATTTTTATTTGACACCTTAATTCGGCATAATCTTTCTTCATATACACAACTGATCTCTCTACATCGTTTATATTTATTTTGCACACAATTTTTATTTTCTCTTAACCATTCTTTATGATCCCATTACATGAAGTCACTCTTAAAAGACATTAGGACACACAAACTATGTAATATTTTGGATACATCACAGTGCATGTGCTAGAAAAAGAAAAAAACCATATGAGCAATGTACCATACCCCACTTCAGTTTTAATTCCAGTTTAATTAGACAATATCAGTTGTAATTGTGACAAAAACTGAAATTAAAGTTAAACCTTTAATAAAGAATTGTTTTTAAACCTGTCACTATTAGATATTCAAATTTAACTTTTGTTATAGTGGAACACACCTATTCTATAGTTAATAGACTCTCCCACCTATAATAAGTAGGAGTAGTAGCAGTCGCCAGGCACTCAGTGAGTTGGTCAGCCAGTCGATGTCGGACGGCCGTTAATCGGATATTAAAGTATCAGCGACCATGACTAGATTTCTCTGCGTCATTACCTATTATACCAAGTTCCTAATGTTTTGTATGTCGAACCTATTTTAGGACTGACTTAGTGAAATACAAGCCTCCACTGTGAAACTACTTTATAACAACTTTAAATGAGTTATTTAATTTTTAACCATGTGTAACTACAGTAGTTACAACCTGTTAATTCAGGTTGTTTATGATTCACTGAGATTGAAAAATGGATGGACATACATACACTGTACTTTATTTATATAGATAGAAGGTGTGTGTGTGTGTATATATGCTTGTAATTACTTTGTTATTCATTTGGCTTATATGAGGTATGTAAGATGTGTGCAAAAGTCCTGTGCCCTTTTTTTGAAAGATGAATCTTCTACATACCAGGTTCCTTGAGTCCATGGGCAACCATAGCTCTCCACAAGGTCCCATCCTTGGTAACTCTTAGTTAAGTTTCCCATTTTGCTATATCTCCTAATCACTGTTCTGTCATCCATTTACACAAGCTCGTTAAGTAGGTTACACGCTGCTTTGCTCCATCCATCTTGCCTTTAGTATGTTCTGTGAGTATCAAATTTTACAAGACCTCTTTCCTAATAATTTCAACTACTTCTTTCAGATGCTATGTATAAGTATGCTTTTAGTTTCCATTTTCTCTAAAACTTCCTAGTTTCTCACATATACAGACCATGATATTCTTTGTAGCATTCTGGAGAACATTTCTGTTTACTTACATTATTTATGTTATTTGAACAGTTATCATCATCTTCATTGTCATATTCACAACATTTCAGCCATTGTACGCTCCAGCCTTCTTCAGATGATTGGAATTTTGAACTGAATCCTTTATTTCATCCACCAGGGTAGATGGTTCTAGTTCCACATGGCATAAAGTGTTCAGTTCAAAATTCTAATCACATGAAGAAGGCTGAAGCGTATAATAGCTGAAAAGTTGCGAATATGGTAATGAAGATAAGGATAACAGTCTGAATAATGTAAATAATTTAAGTAATCAGGATACCTCAATCTTAGAGATATAGACTGATAACATTTCTGTTGCTTCAAGTCTCTTCTTCATTCAGAAGGACCAATAAAGCTGAATGCAGAGTTGAAAAAACAGTGTTTTGCTGGAAATTTATGAGGGATTATCGAAAAGCTTAAGAAAATTCCCAAAACATTTAGATTGCACCATTTGTGTACGTGTTTCTAGCAAAGAGTTGATGAAGGATTAAGAAGATTGTGTTATAACAATCTTTCAAGTGAGATAGAATTTGATATCTAAGCTTTTATCTGGGCTTGAACACCGACTACCAGCATTGGTGAAAAGCATTCAACTACTCCAGTCACTCTTATTTTAATCACTTGTTGCAGGCCATGTTGAGAGATAAACATGTGTGTCTCCTGAAATGCCCACAACAAACATGACAGACTTGGGATGTGAATCCGCATAAAGAAACAACAAGAACAACAAACAAATGATAATGTCTTAACAATAAACGGTTACAAATGAAAAAGATGTGTATGTGTCAAATGAATGTGAAAACCTTTTTGGGTCCAAAGTATGTGTAGTGAATGAATGTGTGTGTATATATATGCATTGTTCATGCGTTTCCCCAAGGGAACACATTTTTCCTTGAGAGACTTACATGTTGATGGATAAGAAGAAAGTGATAAAAAATTATCACAGAGTATTTATAGTCCCGGAGAGCGTCCCCTAGTAACATTTTTTAAAATTATGAGGAGGTAACCCGACACACTTGCACTTATATACCGACATATGTGTGTAAATATATAAATGCTACATATCTACATGTATAAGAGGCTTTTTTTTTATTTTTAATCTCTTGGCATTTTTTTTTTTTTTTATCCAAGACTAATTTTCTGATTTTAAATAAGATCTTTTCGATGAGAAATTATGTAAAATTACTAATAAAATATTTAAAATTAAAATAAACAATCATCAATGTTCATGTGGATAAAAAAAGAAGTTACCTCCCTTGTATGTTTACCTCTTAAGTTATTTGTATGCATCCCATCTACGAAATACAATTAATTTTTAAACTGATAAAATGAAATATTTCTGACAATTGTTTTTCCATTTATAGTTATATACATATATAACTATAAATGGAAAAATGGTGACTGGAAATTTATTTGTTAGCTTTTGAATATTTGCCAAATAATAAATCAGAAATGTATGGAGATCTCAACAGGCAAAGAAATGTTGAAATCTATGAGCAGTAAAAAGGCACCCGTCTCTTGGATTTATGCCAATTCAAGACTTCATATGACCAATATCAATAACTGGTTTTAATTCTATATTAAATTCAAGCAGGAAAAGTTTAGAAGAAAAGAAAATGAAGTAATAAATAGGTTTATGATAGTTCAAGTTTTCACTAGATTTAAAGAATTACAAGTATTACTAAATTGTTTTAATCAAAGACTGAAAATGTATCAGTCAGACAGAAAGGCATCACAAAGGCAATATATTTATATAATTATAAAAGCAATAAATTCATATCAGGACATATATAATTATATACATCATATCACTATAGATATCATGTCACATATTTAAATAATTGCATATCATATATATATCTATATAATTATATTCATGTGATATAATGGACTTGCCTTGTTTTTGACATATGAGGGTCTGGCAGATCAGCCCTTAAAAATGAACAGCCAGAATACTGTGATTTGCTTATAGTGATGAAAGCTTGTGCAGCACCAACCACACTTTTCAAAAAAACAGAATACAGAAAAATGGTGCACATTGGATGTGCAGGTGGTGCAACTCTCAGAATGTAAAGTCAGAGAACCAAGTTCACATTTCAGTCAATTTTGTTACATTCACTTAGGTGCATTTACCCTTGGGAAAGGCATGAACCTGTGGTAATAGAGAAATAAATAAATGAAAATAAATAATAACAAGGAGACCAAAATTTCACCATTTCTAAAAATAGATATTTCAACCAACCAATCAGAAAGTTTCCACAACCAAGATGTAAGGCAGCATTGTAATATAAACTGAACTGCACCACATATTTGATTTGAAAGAACCGATCCAACGTGCAAATTTACAGGATTACAACTGAGACATTACTATATTTATTGAACAATTTAGTTCATGCCACATTGACTGATAAACTCCTACAACAAAAAAATTCTTAAATTGCCATATTAATAAAAAAATGCACTCTCTTAAATTTTCAAAAAAATTCAACCTTAGCATTGTGACTGCATGCTCCAAATAACACATTAAAAAAAACAACAAAAAAAAACAAAAAAAAACAAAAAAAAAACAAAAAAAACATATTTCTATTCACATTTAATTTTTTTGTTTCAGATGCTACCTGAATTTTACCAAAAACAAAATAATTTCCATGCCTGAGGATGACTGAATGTACAGTTGAAATTACTGGCATATTAAAGAAAAACCTTATTCAGTTTATAATTTTTAAAACAAGGATCACAACATTCATCGAGTGATTTGTAGGTTAATGCATCTTTAAAATTTTGTTTGCGAAAGGATTTTGCCATTTTATATTATTAACTTTACTAATTCACTTTTTGTATGAATGATTCATTGTAATATAGATTGAACTGCGCCACATATTTTATATATATATATATATATATATATATATACATACAGAAGAGTAACCAAAAATTAATATACATTGGCAGACAATATTCATTCATAAAGGTTTCATTAAATAGGCACAACTGCAATTCAAGTTTTAATTGTTGATCTTTTTTTCTTTTTTAAACAGTTAACAAAACTAAATGTTCAAGAAATAAAAAAAAAGCTGAGTATTGATAGAAATTAAATAAAAAAATCCCTGCATCTGTAAGAGAGAATGCTGCCATCGTACCTCTGATAGTTAATCATGCCATCATACCTCTGATAGGTATCCTTTACACAGATTATATCAACAAAATTCTATTTATTCAATTTCTCTACCATCTGTCATTTCAATAACTTTGTAGCCAGTAGAGTTAATCCTAGAATGAGGAATATGATTCTGCAATCAGGGAAATATAGTTTTAATCATCAACGTCTTCCTCTTGCCAAAATCATTTCCCAAACTGAAACACTTTGTAAACAAAGTCATAAATTCTCAAAGACTTATCCAGTTATTATTTTACTTTATATAAATATTTAACCAGGTTTTGGGGTTATATTTTTTGTGAGTTATCATGTAATAAAAATATAATGTGGAATCCTTCATCTTTGCTACTTTTTTTTTTTTTACCTAAGTTAATGAATTGAAGTAGTAAGAAAGATTTTAGGAAATTCTTTAAAATTATAGACAATAGGATGTGTTCATTAATAGTTTATATGTTAATAGATCAGCTATTATCTTTAAAGCTGGAAATTATAGAATTTCTAAACAATGTGTGTTTTAATAAGAAAGAAAAGTTACAAGGTGATCATGGCCATGTCTGTATTGCAAAAGTGTTTAACAGTAATGAAGAGATGCTTACATTCATTTTTTTTCGCTTTTATTCCATCTTTAAAACAAATCATAATTCTAATTGATAATTCTTTTATTGTGTTACATGATTTATATTGCTGTCAGATAATGCTCTTAAAAGAAGAGATAACATAAAAACCTTGTAATTCATAGCAAATTCTATAATGTTTTAATTTTAAAGACACATTATAGGTCTTAAGCCAATTTAAACTCTTTAGAAATCCTATTTGAGAAATAGTATCTAAATTTATTAGTACATTCTGAATTCTGATCAAGTGGAATAATTACAAGAAAAAGGAACAGAACAACTTTTGATAGTCTGAAGAGGGAATCAGAAGTCATAACAGCACATGGTATTAAAATTTATGTAAAAATTAGACAAAAAGGTCATTGAAAAGAAAAGTGAAAGCAAATATGCATTTTACTGCTGCCCTATTTAGGCTGCGCAATCCTCAATTTCCAGCCTTGATAGACTTGAAAAGCATTTACGTCATTGAGTGAGTGATGATTTACTACTTTGAAATCCCATTCCCACATATGAAATTTTGTAAGCCTCTTGTTATTTTCATGGCAAACAATCCAATGAGATACATGTATTAGTTCTGCAAGTTCAGACCTTCACAGCTAAGACCCACTATGCCACATACACTGGGATGAATCATTCCCTTCATATACCATTAGTAAAGAGGAAGTTTCTGTGGTGTGTAACGCAACAATTCAACTGATGATAGCAGGTAGGCACAAAGAAAACCGGTGTCGCACGTCCAACCTTCTCACGAGCCGAAAGCCCTCTGATCTGAAACAGCAAAAACGAGCCTGCTTTATACAGTTGCGGACTGACCACGATTTGCATGCGAATGACGAGACAATGAGATTTCGCGTTAACTAACCGAGACCGCCCGGCATAAAACGTGGGAGCCGCCATTTTGGGTTTTCTTTTACCGTTGGAAGGACCAGAGTTTGCATACTGCGCAGATTCGAACGCGTTTCCGAGATAAGCCATTTTCACAATTTTCCCCACAGTTTCATTTGAACTGCTTCTACCTGAGAGCCTCTGCTTTGTCGAACAAACACTCAAGTAGATGCTTCCTCAACCAATACAATGTTAACCTCTTCAAGTTTCAGATCAACCATTATTCTTTCCTACATGTCCTCATGATCTGCACTTCTTGTCTCCTCTTCTTATATTCATACAACAACACACTACCTAGAGTGGCTCTTGGGCCTTGAAATTGGTAACAAATTATGATATTCATTTTGTAGATTCTTCATTATAGATTATCTAACAAATTAGCAGATAATCTTATAGATTATAGTTGTGCCAAATATAACCTACTTATTATAGAATCTGAAATTCTTAATAGTTTTTCAGATTCTTTATACAAACAACGCAATGTAAATTTCTTTTGGAAAATCCAATATTTTAATATCTGTTAAGAAATACAGAAAGTTTATTGATTTTTGTTTCCTAAAAGCCATGTCCAAATACAAATGCACGTGTTTTGATTTTTTGAGAAATTGCAATCGACAATGTGAATTAATTTAAGGTTTAGATTTATAGCTGTTTGTTTCTGGAATGACTAAATAAAAATTTTAAGATAAAATTAAGCTATATATATATATATAAAATATATATAAAAGAACCTGGGACAACATGTAATAGGTATAACTCTATAATTTTATTTTTAAAATTGCCCATATTTACCAGGCTTGTGAATTAGAAAATTGTTGGAATCTCATCGAAAAGAAATGGGTTTTGGGAGATTCAAAAAGATTTTGTATATGAACAGATTTTTGGGGAATAGTTTGATGGAACTAAAAAATAGAACAGAAGTAGGAAAGGGACAAAAAAAAAAAAATAAAAATAAAAAAATAAAACTGAAAAATTAAATTGAGACAGTTAAAAAAAACAAAAAAATAATAAAAATGAAAGAAATCATAAACAGGGAAATCATGTAAAGGTGAATGTAAAGAGATTAAAAAAAAATGTAATCCTTTGATTTTAAAGGAAAATATGATGAAAAATAAAAAGTAAATCACAAGCGATACTCAAGACTTGAAGTTTTAAACCACATTCAAATAGACATTGGGATCCATAGCTATATATGCAACCAGTGTAATGATAATGCAACATCGCTAGGTAGAGGGCTTCCTAGAATAAAGTCAGTAGCCAAAATAGAGGGTTTCTTTGATGGAATCAATGGGCATGTGATCATGACTTAAATATGAGGACATTGGCAGGGGTTTGACCTGGAGAGAGATGGGCTCCGTCAGGTCTCACTACACATAAATGAACTTCAGCTTTCAAACCAGATATGTGGATGAAACTGGTCAGGTGCTCATCTGTGCAGCATTTCTACAACCACACCCAGTTATGAGACATGATCATGATGACAGACATTTTAGTGAGGTGGGAACAGGTGCAAAAAAAAAAAAAAATAGTGGGAGAATATATGTTCATTGCCATAGAAATATTGTTAAGCTAATCTACCAGCGAATTACTACATATGAGTACTCTCCTTTCAGGTATCTTGTACCAGACAAAGGTAAACTTAATTAGTATTGACAGTGCATTTGAAGGATCAGTTTCTAATATATTACCCACTGAGAACTAGCAATTAGTGTTCAAGTCCAGGGTTTTAAATGTTTATCTTCAAGAAAGGCTTTCTCTACTTGGAAGATTGATGCAACACATTCTTCTTAAAAGCCATTTACCACTAGTTAGCCTTGTACCAAAATTAAGTTAAATTTTATTAGCTCACTAAATTTAGCATTCTTAACAAGTTTGGATGAAAAATAGAAAAATAAATATAGCATAAAGTATACAGAATAAAACTCAGAAAATAAATATTTTCAAAAATAATATACGAACAACAATTCTTTTTATTGATTGTCTTGGCCATATGGTTCATTCTTTTTCTCTCTTCTTTTATTCACTTGGTTCATTTGTCTATTAATTCTGTGATTCTTAATTCTTTGAATTGTGATCAAAGATTGTATGGTTTTCATGGATGAAAATATGCACAAGGAATGATTAAAACTATGGTGGAAAGATATTAAAAAATTTCAAATGCAGAAATTGTTAGAAAATGAGCAGAAGAAAAAAAATAAAAAGATCAGAAAGAATAAACAGAAGGAAAAAATAAAAAAAAATCAGACGGAAAAATAAAAAAGAACAAAAGAATAAAAAGAACAGAAGGAAAAAAATTAAAAAAGAATCTAAAGAAAAAAACATAAAAAAGAACAGAAGGAAAAAACACAAAAAAAAAGAATTGAAGGAAAAAAAAAGATGAAAGAAGGAAAAATTTAATGAAAATACAAATGTATAAAGAAAGACTAAATGGACTTATTAGGTTGCTTCAATATTGGAAAGACAAAAAAATGTATCATGGATTTTCAAAAATATAGAATATTCCTTCTTCATCAATCTGTCCATATTGATGAATCCTGAAGAAGAGACTTTTTTTTAGTATTGGAAAATATCAATATTTATCTGAAGAATCTGAAAATAAATATAAGAAAAAGTAAAAGCAAGAGCGAAACAACTTAGATGAGCTTCAGTCAATCATCAGACTCACAATTTTAGTCATTCATAATAATTAAATTTATAAAAGAAGAAGAACAATTTGTAATGAAATCCAAGAAAATACTGAACTTATTTTCTCTGTACTGAACACATCAAAACAGTTCATCGTACAGCCTCAAACTTTCACCAGTTTAAAAAAAATATAACACTTACTTCATGATTGATGATGATGATGTTAAATTATAATGAAATAATATTACATCAGTTTGGATTTTGTTAGGAATTGTCTGTTTTATAAAAATCTGGCAGAAATGAAAATTCAGTATGAATGAACTAAAACGATTCAGACAGATGGAAAATTGAAATGTGTAAGAAATTTGAAAAAAAAGGAAACTTGCTGTCATTTGATCTCTACCGAGAACTACTAGTTATTAATGGCATGAAGATTTTATACAATGGTGATGATGATGATGTCAAAAGAGCAGAGTTATCATAAACAATGAGAAGAAACTTTGCAAAATTGTGGATTTTGTCAATCAATTGGATCGGGTAAAAGAAACTGTGAAAAGGCAAATGAATACCAGAACTATGCTTGAGGAAAGGGAAAATTGAAGGAAATATGAAGTGGGTGATTGCTAGTGGCTTTAATCAGTCACTTAAAAGTACCCTGAAGACACCAGTAAAAATAAGTAGGAGAATTGAAATTCTTCAGAAAATTGGAGGAAGACCAAAGAATTAGAATTATTCAGAGAACATTAGTAAATTGTTGGTTCCAAACCAATAGTGAGAATGGTTACAAAATGCTTTCCCCCAATCCCCAATCAGAAGAACACAAATACATGCTGGGATTTCTTCGTAGCCAATAAGACAGGCCACATGTTGGTTTCATCTGACTCAATCCCAGTCTGTCTTGCCTTGAAATCAAAACACTACCTTCACTTATCTGAATTTGCTCGTGTGTCAACATTAATTCTTAGTGAACTTTTTGCCTTATTACTGTTAATTTGCCTTGCATATATTGTTTGTTTGCTTTATATTATTTTTTGTACTGTTCTTTTGTTTTTATTGTTGCTTATTGAAAACTTTGTCAATTCTGTTTGATAGACAGTCCTGCCATGTGTCTACATTTAACCATGGTCACTCACTCTACATAAATAAATCAGCAAGAATTTGGAGAACCAAAATACTGACACTCTCCAATGATGACTGACAGATATTTCTAGTATTAAAAAAAAAGTACAGAGTTTTATATACTTATTGTTAACATATGTCACATGTTATTTCAAATAAGTATAAAAAAGCAATGGTTCATTACAAAAAGAAATAGCTGAAAATCTGGAACATGATCCAAGTCATTTTAATGAAAAGAATCAAAAATCAATGTTCTTACTCTTAACAGAATCACACCAACAAATACACTGATAAAATACAAAAAGAATCGTCTTCATATAATAAAACATTTATCAATGCAGATTATTTTGCAAGTTGCACAAAACTGGTTATATGAAATTTAATATTTTTAAATGCTAGCTACAGGCAAAAACATGATTTATCTCTTTAAAGGAATAAACGTCATGATTTTAAGTAATAAAGGTAAACTATTAATTGGATGGTCGACAAATTGGCTTTTATTAACTGAGCCATCACTATTTAATTGCAATTTTTTATATTGACATTGGAGATATCTGACTCTTACTAATGATCATGGCCATGAGCTGAGAAAGAAAAACAAAACTAGTTTTGTACATTTTTAAAAATAATGGGTTTTATATTGTGAATGTTACCAGAATAAGCTAATTACAAGAGATCACAGATTGTAAAATTCTTTTTTACTTTTCACTTTCTTGTACTTGACTTCAGAACATCTTTGGTTCACAAGTGTCTATCAACTAGTAACACATTATATTGGGAATTTAGTAAAACTAACTGTAAATACTATATACTGTTTAATGTTGATTCCTAAATACTTGGAACATTAGCTGTTTGTTTAATGATAATGGTTTGTTTTGAATGTGTTGCAAAACTAACATGTACCCTTGTAATATTTAATGAAAATGGGCTTTGATCTTTTTACTGCCTTCACCAATAACTTTTCTCTTGAGACAGGAGGTCCTTCCTCTAGACATCACCTCATCATTGCACTGGAACTTATCCTGATGTTTATGACGAGAACGAAGGTGTCCTGGGCACCAATCTCCATGGAACATCATGAAGGTGCTTGTCTTGATAATGTGTGTATAATGCTGGCATATAATTTTATTTTATTGTCTTGTTTCTTTTCCCAAATTTTTCCATTGTGAGAGCTTCCCCTCTTTTTTCTTTCTTTTTACTATTTACTTGATTGGAAAGAGAAAAAAAAAAACCTTTTCTCTCTTTACATACATGATTTAAATTGTTTTCTTTCTTTACTGATTTTCTAGCCATATACATGAAAATAAATTGTCAAAAAAAAGATATGGATATGTTTACTCATGCACAATACATTTCACATCTATGTACACCCTTGTGAAAATTAATAGAAACAACTACTTTAGTTTCCTAGCTTTCACCATACGGTCATTTTTAGTGATTGTCCTGATGAGCTTCTTCTTTTGTACTTTGACTTCATGAAGTTAAATGCAGTTTGCAATTGGCAGCTAGGTCACATCATTTTACTGCTGAAATTGCTAAATGTAACCCTAAGTTTGATTCTAACATTTTCTTCTCTTGCACTTTGCCTATGAAATGCTCTTCCAGCTTCTTGCTTTTCTCTCAACTACACTCACCAAAAATTTAAATGCACAATCAATCATCAACTGTCTTTTTTAAATTCTATTCTCATATTGTCGTTTCTACTCCATAACATTATCTCAGTTTCACTCTCAATAACACTTTGCATTTTAATGGCTTTATTGCCTTGCTTGGGGTGAAATGAGTAAAAATAAATTTAATTTTAAGTTTTTAGAAAGTTTCAAAACACAGTTTTATGATATGTGTTAGTGAAAGTGGCACTTCATGAAAAATAATCATAACAGCAAAAAAGGTGTTATAAAAATCAGTTGTTTTTTTATTATCATGTTACAATAACAGATGAGAAACATTATGTGTGTCAATGTATTATGGAAGATGATGGTTATTGTTAAAAGCAGACAATGCAAAAAATTAGTTTTATTGTTTTTGATATTGAAATTAAAAAAAACAACAAACAAAAGCACTAAATTTTAAAAAGTCACTTGCAGCATTTTTATCCTAAAACGTTTGAAACTTTAAATAAAGATAGCAAAAGAAAAATACAACATTCTTCAGGACTAAAGAAATATCAGAAATCTACTCATGGCCAAACACTACTACCGAGATTATTTACATTTGACAAAGTTACCATAACAATGATGCCGAGAAAGTTTAAAAATCAAATCATTGAAATACCAGTGAACAACTCAATCTTGATTTTTTTTCCAATTAGCATTTTTATGCTGAAAGGAAAACCTAATTAGAGAACTTGGAAAGAGAAAGCATAAGAAGACTGAGGTCAAATGTCAGAAAGAACTTAGAAAATGTTTCAATGGACATTTAATCCTTATTAAAATGGATACATGCAAATATTTCAGAGACTTGTTTTACTTAATAGTAAAAAAATTCTCTGACATATTTGCATGCATTGTTTGAATTGTTGATTAAAACAATAAAATGACTTGGACACAGCAGTGAAATTTTCAGAAATTACCAAAACATTATTTACATTCGGACTATTGTCTTTCTTTGTTGTTCTTATTATTACCACATTTTGGCCATTGTGCCCTCTGACCTTTATCAGGTGGGTGTTGATTCAGGTAACCTTATTTAGACATTTTTAGATTTCAGAATTAAAAGAAGTGAGAGTTCTAATTATTGTGACAAGCTACAATCACTTTCTCAGATGTAATGTGGCTTCCCTCAGCCTTTTCTACAAGTATTTTCATGGCAACTGCTCTGACAAGCTACTTTTACTGGTATCCCAACTGGATGAATTTAAGCATGCTACTAGCTTGGCATCTCGGTCCCATCCTTTCACTGTCGAAATAGTTAAATATAACTGCCTCTTCTACTCCAACATCTTCTCTTTCACTTCCCAATAGTGGAATTCCATTCCTCCTACTTAATTCTTTGATAGCTACAATCTTCAAATATTCAAGTGTAATGTCAATTGACATCTTCTGATGCCTTAATCCTGATCATCGTCCTTCTCTATATCCTTTCCTCAAACACCCCTCATTAGTCTTGCTCTCACTCTCTGTAACCCCTTGCATACTAGTGGCACTCCCGCCTTGCTTGGGGTAAAATGCTTAAAAAAAAAAAAAAAAAATGCTTCAAATATGTTAAGCCTGATTGAGAACATGAAGTTGGCAAAGAAAATTGATAAATATTAGAAGTTGACTTTTCTGTAACTAATACGTAAACAGTATGACCAGAATGAAGCACATGGAAATTTTAGAAGATAGAGTTGAAGAAGTATCTAAGTTAATTACAAATCAATTCAATGCATTGGGCTATTTATACTTTGAAATGAGCAGTAAGAAACAGATTGTCATGCTAATGCTCTCATCAGCAAGTAGCTGTTAAAATTAGGACCCCTAAAACAGATGCTATTCTGCAAAGATATACTAGAAAAATAAAAGGAACTATTTTGGATCAAGCAACATACCAGGGTGGAGAAGCATCTGTTTGAATTAAAAGATCTGGACAACATAAAACAGGTAAGTCAGAAAGTCTGCTTTCTCATTCTTTTATTGTCACCAAGATATTGCCAGTCTGAGCATTTAACACCTGGTAAGTTCTTGCTTGAGTGAAAGAGCTTAACGTATCACTTGAACAAAAGATGGAAGATTAATTGCTGATAGCATTGTAACTTCAAAGAAAAAAAAAAGTATTCATTTGCTAGATAATCAAATCCTGTTAGCTGCTATTTACGTTGAACCAATAAATTATATTTTGTAGGACAATGATCATCAGGTCTTAAGAGAGTACTGAGCCTCAAACTCACACCCAACATCAAGTGGAACACTTATATACACTCCATTACTAAAGATACAGGTAAAATGATTGGCTCCTTGTATCACTCCAGTAAGTATATGACTCCTTATGTTATCCTCTACCTTTATAAGAGCCAGATTAGGAGTACTGTTGTCATATTTGGGTGGGAGCTGCCCGATCCTCATTTTCCAATCGTGATGAAGTTCAAAAGCATATCCAAGTCCTTGTGGGAGAAGAATTATTTTCCACCCTCCAACCTCTCTTTCACAGTCAAGATGTGGTGAGTCTTTCACTGCTCTACCACTACTTCCATGGAAAGTGTTCTGATGAACTATATTCCTTGCTTCCACTATGTCTAACCTTCATGGGTAGGACCTGCCATGCCACATATCTAATAGAAAACCACCAATATTCTGTCTGTATTCCATCAGCAAGAAGTAAGTTGATAAGAAATAAGATGAAACTAAAAGCACCAATAAGCTAGAATCATTTTCATCAAGTTTCAATGAACTTTTAAAACTTTCAAACTTGTCTAAACAAAATGTTCAAATTTAAATAAATGCTGCTTAAGAAATGTTCAAATAAATATGTCAGCAAGAGATTGAAAGATTTTTAAAAAGTAGTAGTGCATGCTGGATAATCTCCTCAAAGTTGATGAAGAGACTTGAAGCAACAGAAATGTGGTTCTACAGGAGGATTATGAGAATACCATGAATCAAATATGTGAGCAAGGACAAAGTGGAAACAAAAAGGAAACTTATACTTAACATCAGGAAGAGACAGTTGACATTTCTAGGGTACATAATGAGGAAAGAGGGATTGGAAAATCTAATACTCACAGAACAGATTGATGGGAAAAGGGGCAGCACAAAACAATACATAACATATTTAGTAAGTTTGAGTAAATGGATGGTGGAACAAGGTTTAGGAAAAATAACAAAAAGACAAAATTTATTAAGTGCTACAAAGCACAGGAAATTTTGGAGAGCCATGATCGCCTGAGGGGACACAGCACATAAAGAAGGTCTATTCATCAACTATAGTAGAAGCAAATCTTGTTTATCCAGAGGTTGGTAGTGATGTAGCTTGAATTTTGAACAGCAATGTCACCTACCCAAGTCAGTGTTAAAAGACTGTTTCTAGTAATGAGAATAGTCAAATCAGATTTACAGGCATAACCAGAATTTGAACACTGCTAGGATTTGCTGCTAGCTGAATTAATTTAGACTTTTTTAACTCGTTATACCAGAAAATATTTTGCTTACAAAGAAAAGGAATTAATCTCTTTAATTGATTTTATTTTTCAATAAAATGTCTCAGTAAATGACAGCTTTGAATATTACTGCCACATTTGGTCCAGTTGCCTCTCTTTGCCTTTTCTATAAATACTTTCATGGTAATTGTTTCAGATGAGCTATAGTGCCTGGACACTTTGAATTTAAGTACAGTACTAGACTGGTGACAAGGTCTCATCAATTTACAGTTGAGTTGGATAGATGTAACCATAAATAAGTTTTTTTTCACACTTCTCACTTGTGGAACTCCCTTCCATCTCTATAGTTTCCAGCCAACTTTAGTCTGCAAAAATTTAAATGCAATCTCAATCTCTGTCCTCCTGATTATTCTTCATTTGTTCTCGCTACTTAGCAATGTTCCTGTTTCTAACTCTTCCCCACCCAGTAACCCATTGTCGCTCGGTGGTTTTACTGCTTGCTTGGGGTGAACTTGATTAAAAAAATAAATAAATAAAATTTCTCCATAAATGATGCAAGGTTTCTTTAAATATTTTGCTGGGATCATTTTTTTGTTGTTTTTTTACAATAGAATTTTTATTTCATTTAACAAAGTTTCCTGTTCAATGCATTTAAATTTTATATTTAAACAATATTTTAAGGAAGAGAATAAGTAGAGAAAGATGTTCTATATTTTCTCTTATACTTTGTTTTATATCTGATTACTTTATACCTTCTGGCATTTTGCTAAAAAAATGTAACTTCTTGTCTTTTATTTAAAATTCAAAAATGTTTGTAATGTCTTTAATTAAAGAACCACAAATGGAATAGACTTTATGAGGTTACGGTTCTAAAAATGATTTGATGAGTCATGTGAGTGGTGATGAAATGTCTTGAATATTGAGTGTCTTAAATCAATATAATAAATAAATAATTAGTACATTTATTTCCTCAGAAGGTATATGCAGGGAACTACCTTGAGAGTGTAAATCACTAAATGACAAAGAGGAACAATTTTAATTATTTCCTTTATTTTCTTTTATTCTATGTGTCATGTTCTGTCAGGACATTGGCAATTATGGTATTCCAATTTCCTGTTATTTGTAGCTCTTAATAAATTTTATCTTTTTGCAATCTCTCCCAAACCCTTCTCCATCATTCATTTACTCAAGCTCACCAGGTAGGTTGTGCATTGCTTTCCTATGGCCCTCTTATCATCAATGTCTTGTGAGTATCAAATTTTCCAAAGCCTCTTTCCTCATTATGTGCCCTAAAACATTCAACTCCCTCTTCCTGGTGTTAAGTATAAGTGTCCTTTTGTTGCCATTGTCTCTAGAACTATATTTTTGCTCACATGGTCAGTCTATGTTATTCTCAACATCCTTCTGTAGAAACATATTTCTGTTGCTTCAAGTCTCTTCCACATCTCTGTGGAGAATGTCCAGCATGCACAGACAGAGGCTGATTCCTACTGACAGATAAAAATTGGTAAAACACATAAGTGCATCTCTCCATTAAAAAAAAAAATATAATTCTCTATGTAAGGAAATCAAGAAAGGACACAAAGCCTATTTTTTTCAATGCTGTTTAACTTCAAATTCTGGTTTCACTGCCCAAGACTTAAGAGTTTCTGTGTTGCTTTAAGCTGATCTTCACAATTTAAATTGCCAGATAAGATTATTAGATGTACTGAGAAAAATGTGATTAAAAGAAAATTCAATAAAAGATTTGATAGAAAAGCACTAACAAATAATGAATTAGAAAACATTTATTCTTTTACTGTTTCTCTTTCCTTTAATTTGTTACTTTTTTGTACTTTTGGTTCCACTCTGTTTAGGAATGACTGAAAAACACTTAACCCTCCCCAGTTTATAGGCAGAATCAGACAAACATATACTGAGATGTTTTCCTAGTCAATAAAATAAGCCAGTTCTTGGTTTCATCTAACTCAGTCCCAGTCTGTCTTGTCTTGAAGTCAGAATGCTGTGTTTGCTTGTCCAAACTTGCTTTTCTATGTCAACCGCAAGTCTTAGTTTGTGAAATTCTTGCCTTATTACTGTTAATTTGTTTTGTATATATTGTTTGCTTGCTTTATATTGTTTTTTTTTTTGTCCTATTCTTTTCTTTTTCTTGTTATACAATTCTGTCACTTATTTTACATTTACCAATGGCCACTCACTATGAACACAACACTCATTTTTACATTGTACAACTGTTAAGCACAAGTCAGGATCAAGAAACATTTTAATCAAAATTTTTATTGTATTAATAAAAATTTATTGCATTAACTACTGTTTGTAAAAGTCTACTGTGAGAATTACTTGAAGACATTAAAACATTACCTACTTTCCTACAGAATAATTCAATGTTGTTACACACTTCTTATTAAATATGTGATTCAGGGTAGATTTTCTTGATTTATTCAATAAGTTTAACTGTTCTTTCAGGCTTGAAACAGGAAAGAGGCATTTCAAGCTTTAAAACATGTTACACATATTACAATAAAAATGAATACAGAATTACATTTTGTTTTCATTGTTTAACCTTTTGTTGCCATTAAGTTATTACTAAGTTTATCTCAACTTGATGCAAAGTAACGATTAATTCTCAAAATAAAAATGTCTGAAGACAAACTGATAAGTGCAAATGTCAGTGAATGTTAATAGCCTTCATTGTACAACAGGGACACTGTCTCTGAGGCAAATCTATAGTGCTGAAGATATCAATAATATAGTGGGTTTTCCTATTTGAGTGAAACTAATGAAAAAACCAAGCAGTTTATTGATTACTCTAATTTATGATGAGATATTCATTGATATCCAGTTGAAAGTTCTGCTCTCATTGACAAAGGCTAATAATCTTCTATCACTTTTGTTTTCAAACTAGCCACAAGCAATTACACATCCACAGTCACTAAAACAACAGTGATCAAACCTGAACCAAATTTATTAACCTGCATTTGTGTAAAATTTTTATCTTTTTTAAAGCTATATTCAATAGTCTCTGTTGGAAACACGTTATTCATTGTCTTTCTATCAAGTATTGAACAAAAACATACTTAGCAATTCAATTAATTTAAAACCAAATTTATAGCCTTTAAAATATCTGAGATGGGTAAAAAGTCTATCTGGGTTATGACTTGTCAATGTCTAAATTTACATTTCATTAAAAAAAATATTACTCCCTGACCTCTGAAGAGAAACAGAAAATCCATATTACTCCCTGACCTCTCAAGAGTAATCAGAAAGAAAGTCAAAAAGAAAATGTTAAGTTCATTTATAAATCCTCTATGTTATGAAGTTATTCTAAAAATATAAACTGTTTTGTAGCAATCCAGTTGTGATTTGCATTTTGAATAACATATTTCTGTCTTTCATTTCAGATAATATTAATCAGGTGTGACAGACTCAGGTATAACTTTGAAGCCTTTGATCTTATTTCCACAGGGACACAAATCAAATGTAAATACTATAGAATAAGTACATGTGAACAGGTACAGCTCTATAATCTAAAGCAATTAGTAAAATAATTTTTTCCTATCTCTGGTTTAAGATTCAATTCTAGCATATTAAACTCACATTAGTCTTTTATATGTTGTAGCATCTTCATTCAGATTTGAACATAGAATTTATAATTTTTTGTTTTACTTAAATAGAGGAATGGTAGAATTATGTTTAGTGGCTTGGATTGAGAAATTGGAGAGCCAAGTTCAAATTCCAGTTGAGTTCATTATGTTCACTTACATGCTAATACCCCTATAGCCTTGGATGGCAACTTCTAGGAGAAGGAAGCTCTAAATTCAAAACTACCTCTGAGAGGAGGGTCAAAGTAATCTCAACATCCCCGATGCAAAAGAAAACAGCAAACCATTGCACTATTCTGTCTTGAATGTCACCACAAACCACAAGTGTGAAATAGAGGAGAGTGTTTATCACAACAGGACAAAAAGGCACCAACTGAATAAAATTTACTCAAATACAGTTGAAAATTTGAACTTGGCAATATCATTAAATATTTATTAAATATCTATTAAATATAATTAAATATTTATTAAATATCTATTAAATATTTATTAAAATTAATTTTCAAAGAAAAAATCTTGTACCATTCTTGTCCTATTTTTGCTGAAATTTTTACTGAAAAAAAAATATTAGACAAATTCTAATAAACAATTTAATTTCTTTTGTTTGTAAGTAAAATATTTTCTGGTATAATGAGTTAAAAATTTATAAATTAATTCAACTAGCAGCAAATCAGAGAAGAGTTCAAATTCTGATTATGACCGTTGATATAACTAACATAATACCCCCAGGAAAGGCATTTCAACCACCTTACATCCTGTCATATTGTCAATCATCTTCACTACTGTCATGTTAAATTACTATCGTGATGAAAGTAAAGATTGTGCAGTGAAAGTATCCATATCTAATAACCATATACATATTTCAAGGCTGTTTTCTGGGACAGGTTCAATGAGAAAAGAAAATGCCAACACCCCCCACCTACCAAAGTCCTGTCCTTAATTTTGTCCAGAAAATTTCCCAGGAGACCAAGTTAATCTGGCATCAATTCATCAGAGGAAAGTCAATTAGATTTGGAAATGTTCAGAACTATTTATGGAATGCTTGCAAACAGTGCTCTAAGGAAGGCTAGACTATTGACATAATTGTTCTTCTAGTATTGTCGACAATGGATATGTTTTGGTCACTGGCTAATCATTCAATCATCTTATTCATTGTTGTATGAATTTCAACAAAAATGTTACAAAATACAAGAAAAGAAAGATAGAAACAAAACTTTTGTTTAATGTTAAGGTTTCACTCATTTTACAAGCTTTAAAACCGACAGTTTTATAAAAGATAAAATGATTAATGGTAATAGTAATATTAGCCATTTCCTTATAAGGAAATATCTGGAATTCTTTGACCAAGTAATCAGTACTGTTATCAGATGAAATTTATAAAATCTTTCTTTTAAAACATTTTTTTTTGAAAAATGGTTTGTCCAATCTCATAGCTGCTATCACTCTTTCTGGTACTGATCCAAGATTCCTTTCTAATCTGAAAAGTGAAACCTGCAATTTGATTTAATTAATTTTCTAACTTATTTTTAATCATGTCACTCCAAGCAAAGCAATAAAGCCATTAAGACACAAGGGGTTACTGAGTTTGAGAGAATGAGAAAAAATGATTAAAGAGTGAGAAAAGGAAAAGATAGTAGATAACGATTGACATTGCATTTAAATTTTTAAAGATTAAAGTTAACTGGAAAGCAAAAAGTCAGAAGAGGTGAGAAGTGTAAGAAAAGAAATTTATGGTTACATCAAGCCAATTCAACTGTAAAATGATGAGACCATGTTCACATCTTCTACTGCAAGATGAGATGCTTAACCAATTTGAGGCTGATTAGAACTTCTAGCACTTTCCCAAAAAACAAGTAGAAGACTAATAGGCAGATAGAAGGATCAGATGTAACAGAAGTAAAAGAAATTCAAAACAAATAAAATTTCCATTCTTATCATTTGTTCATTTAAAAGTAAGGATTGGAATCCTGTGCAAGATATGTTTGTTTCTGATGTAATGGAATAACCAGTCACCCCCATGAATGATTACACTATAGGTAGTAAGTATCTATAACGTCAACTGTTCACGAGAGACTGGAGGAAGTGTGAGAGAGCACGTCCAACCTTTCAATTAGTAGCACTCACTAACTAGATTGACCTGCGTGTATAACTGTACTGTATTTCATATTGTACTGGTTGTGTACAATAAACCTTTCTTCTATTATTTCTGGTACTAAGTATTTATTCTTTTAGCTTGGAATATAAGTTTCATTATTATCATTATATTTAATAAATCACTACTGAACAGAAAGCTGAACATTATGGAAAAAGAAATACCCATTATTAAGCATTGTGAATAGTTTACGTGGGCGATATGAAAGTTTTCTTTTGAAAATAAAAATAGAGCATTTGTTTTTTTCATTTTACAGTTGGTTCAAAAAAATCTTGTTAGAACTTAAGCAGTTCATCTGATGATAACCTACTGATGGTAATAGTCTAGCAACAAGAGAACCACCAAGGAATTTCTTTATTGTGGAGTAAAAGGTATGATGAAAAATCTCTCTGCAGGAACCCAAATAGAGGAAGGAAAAATTAAGGAAAATTTGCAATATTTTTTTAAAAAATATAAGGAAGGAAAATTTTCAATGTTAAAAACACACAATGGAAGAAAGAAAATAAATGAATTAAATTGTTTTTAAATCTGATTTTAAAGTGAAAAGTAATTCACAATTGATCAATACCAAAGATTAATTTGTGAAACAAAAATTAGTCGTTGAGAAAAAAAATTTTAAATAATGAACTGTTGTAAATCGGAAGTTTTGTGCTTTGTCTAAAATTAGTTGACTAAAATGGAAACACATCTAATTATAGCTCTCTCTTTCCTAAAACAACTTGTTTGGCAATAACTCCTATTTTAACCCTGCCAGGCATGGAAGAAAGAAGAGGGAAAAGAAACCATACAAAAATGGTCGCAATATGATATATTTAATCTGAGTTTAGAACAAAATTCACCAAATTAATGTATGAATATTATTGATTACAAATATATCTTATGATACTTATAACAAAGTAATTAAAGGTCATCTATACAGAGAAAGGTCAATAACCAGACAAGGCTTTAAACTATGCATATCAGAGTTTTCAACAAGAAGATTTATTCTTGTCCAGAAACTCAGTTATTAGTTCAAACTTGATAAATAATTTCAAACACATAGTGTAACTCAATCCTGCACAGTGAATACAAGCTTTACAAGGCGCTCATTGCAGTATCTTGAAATCAGACTCTAAACTTATCGGCCTGTTGTGAATGGCTGAATTAATTTCTTTTCACCATCCCTTCCATCCCCTGCCCTGCCATCCATTTATACAAGCTTTAGGTTAGTCACAGTTTCCCCTCTGGCCTTCAGTATGTTCTAGGAGTGTCAAATTTTCCAAGCTGCCTTTCCTTATTATGTGTTCTAGAAATTTCAACTATTGTGGAACTCTCTTCCAGCATTTGGCTTTATATGTTGATCTTCAAAAATTTAAATGCAATGTCAATCATTTTCATCTGTCCTCTTAATTCCTGTTCTTTACTGTTTTCTCTCCCTAATAATGTTTTTTTTTTCTATAATTCCCTGATTTGGTGGCTCAGCTTCAGTCAACTTCCCACCAACATAATGTTGCCTCCCTTTGCCTTTTCTATAAATACTTTCATGGTAATTGTTCAGATGATTTCTTCATTATGTTTGTTATAGAAGAAAGTTAAGAACTGTAGATAAAGAAAGACAATATGGGGGGATGAATTCGACCTGAGCAACAAAACATTTGAACATAATTAAAATAAAAAATTGAAATAATTATTTTTTGTATTAATACTGAAAAATTAAATTTTTTAATGCTTAAATGTGATATAAAATTATATGTGTCACTTTCAAGCAAATATCTATTTTAAAATATAAAACAATATGTCATGGTCTGATCTATAATTAATGAGATATGCCATAGTTATGATAACAAAACTTTATCTCATACCAATATTTCTATATGCATTTTGTTGACATAAAAATGGAATATCTCTTTACTATAAAAAAGTTACTAATACACAGATTTTTATTTATTTTTATTCTTTTCATGTTACCTTTCTTTTGATATTCCTTATTTTTTTTTAACTTTAAAAAGTGGAATACTTTCTTTCATGTGACAATAGACTTAGGTGTACAGATCAAAATCCTAAATTATACAAAAATATAACCAATGTAGTTGCTAAATTACTTAAAATATTAGTCAGTTTTTAAGAGTAAAGATAAATAAATTCCAGTATGAAGAAAAGATAGAAACTGAAAATTTCCATTACTCTACATCAAAGTCATTTCCATTTTCCACCTCCAAAATGCATTCACTTCATTCAAGCAATACTACAGAAAAAAATATAACACACTTTAACAACATTATCAACTTTGGCTAATTATAAAACCTCATACACTTTATTTTATAGCCAATCAGCATTTACTTTGCCAAATCTGTCTTTTGATCCTAGCAATTCATACAAGGAATAGGGTCCCAGTATAAAATCTTCAGTTAACTTTCTCTTCTGTCCAATTAACTAACTCATATACATGAGATGCTGATTGACCACTTGGAATGAACTTGCTATGACCATGCTCATTAGGTCACTGTTACAGCAATTAATACTAATAAATTGATTGGGACCTTGCTTGTCAAGCCATTATTGTAGCAATTCTTACCCAATATAAAGTACCTGTTAGAAACTTCAAATGTATTTTTAAGCACAAATTAACTTTATTAATACCAGATTAAGGTTTGTTCATTTTTTCATGACACTGTAGTCTGATAGAGTTTTTTAGGAGTTCTACATTTAATTATTTATCTATAAACTAATCCCTGGTAAAAGAACTTTAATGTATTCAAAGATATAAGTAAATTTCTAAGCCCTATTAAATAACAAAGAAAATATTACAGGATGAGATGCAGTTCTCAGAAAGGATGGCAATACAAGCGCCTTTTGATGAAATGTCAAAAGACCTAAAGGACCATTCATTAATATTTACAGAATTTATACTAGTTATTATTCCAATAAGGAGTTGACATTTACAGAATCTTAGAGGAGACATGAAGGAGAATGAAACTGAATGAAAATAATAATTCTTGTAGATGATTAATAATAATACTGTTAAAAGTATTAATATATAAAAACTTGTATATGTTTTTGTGTATATACTTTTATATTCAAAAGGTGTATATATCAGGAGTCAGTGAGGAGAGTATGCATTCAAATGTTTGAAGATAAATAAAATCAGTGAGTTTGATTGCTGGTATATAAGACTTACATTTAAATAAAAAATATCATATGCAAATTAAAACTTAAAAAAGAAAAAATTAACTTAACCAATGCATTTTGTCTTCCTAGGTACTTTATCAAGGCAAGTGTAAAAGTTTTTATTTTGTGACAAATATTTATATACAAGACCAGAAATGTTATTGTTTTTTTAAATATTTTTTTTTCATATTATGGCAAGGAATCTGTCAGCAAAAAATCGAAATAGACAATTAAGGAAATTCATCAGTCACAGTAAGTAATCAGATTCAATTCCCACCACTTGTAAAAGATATCTTATAGGATAGTAAATACATTAATTTATAAAATGCTAAAAAAAAAGTTCTTCAAAAGAGACAGAGAAATCAAAATCAAACATGCTTAATTCAATTAAATATTTTTTTTATTTTAATCATTTTTTTAAAAAAATTATTAGTCTCTTCAAACTGACTGGGAAAAAAAAATCAGTGTGTCAAAAGGATGTTTTTTCCCTTGGCACTGCTATTATTTTGTACTATTTTCATTCACTCATTCAATGTTTATTTACAGGATTATAAAAATATGTGGACCAAGTACAGTGTGATATCTATTATTTACTTTTTATAAATATTCATTTTCCTTTTTTTTTTTTTTTAATAAATATCACCCCATGCAGGGAAATAAAGCCACTAAAACACAAAGGGTTATAGGATATGAAAGAATTAGGAACAGAAATATTAATAATGAGCAAGAAGAGGAAAGAGTAATCAGGACAGTAGATAGTGATTGATATTGCATTTAAATTTTTGAAGATTAAAGTTGGCTGTAAAGCATGGAACCTGAGAAAATATATAAATATTTATAAAGAAAATTTGAAAAATCTTTTTATACAAAAATTTATAAAAACATACAAAATTATCAAAACATGTAAACTAACTAAAATGCAATATTTATTATTTACCATTTTATAAAGAAATAAATGTGAAAAATCTTTTTATTCAAAAATAAAATAATTTTACAAAATTATCAAAATATGTAAACCAACTACAATGCAATATTTATTATTTACAATTTTATAAATAACTATGAAATTTAAATATACAATCTAATAAATTGTGTTTAACATTTTTGTTGTAAATTCTCAAAGAACAAATAAAATGTATAAATTCAATTTCATGTGTTGGGGTTTTATTAAAATTCTAATCATTACTTTTTAAAATAACAAACATTACCAAGGGAGTGAAGTTAGTTAAAATAATAGTGGTGCACAGGGAGTGAAGTTAGTTAAAATAATAGCAGTGCCAAGGGAAAAAAACAGTCCTTTTGACACATCATTTTATTGCCAAATAAACAATCAATATTAGCATTTTAATGGTGTAATATCAATCTTCCAAACACAGATGACCAATTTATTTGTTCTACAAAGGCAAAACACTAACAATTTATTAAAAGGATCTTCTGTTTATCAGAATATTCAGGAAACCAGATATGATTTCATCAACAATTCCTAAGTAAAGAGTTCCTTGTTCTGTATAGAATTCCTTCTCATAATGTCAGGAAAATTTTTTTAAAGCATGAAACTTATTTCTGACATCACAGGAAAATCTCATAAAAATACTTTGTAAAATGGGAAGCAATATTTCTTGAAAAATCTGTTTCTCTTCATAATATTTCACAGACATCTACAAAACAGCAGTTTTCAATTATTATTTATTTTTGTAACTGAGAACTTATTTTGGTCTAGAAATTTCCTCCTCATGTGGATACTAATGAGTCTTGCAACATGTTTCAATAAAAAAACAACAGATACATTTTTGTTCAGTTTTTGTAACTTTGGTTTGTCTATAACACAAGTTTTAAAAGAAAGAACACCACTTAATTTCCTTTAATGCAAGTCATATCTTTTTGAGATAGTGCCTCCTTTGAATAAAAGATAAGTAATAAAGGAAATCATTTATTGGGTAAAGAGCCAAGTCAAGTAGTTGTCTGTGGGCATTTTCTGGAAGGTTACCTTTAAGTGGGGTGATCAGAATAAATTTTGGCAACTTTGCAAGATTTCAGCCTGACTTTTAAGTAAGGGAGCACAAAATGATTTTCTTGAAAATGACATCCAAGATAATCTAAGAAAAAGTAGACATTAGATTCATAAATATTCCTATCTATCTATCTATATTTCTCATGTTGTCTGTCTGTGTGTCTGTCGTGGGGGTTGTTACCTTGCCCAGGCCGCATTTCTCACCCGATTTCAATGCAGTTTTCAACACAAGTTTGCAAATGCCTGCTGTAAGGACATGACGGAGCCCGATTTTTGTGTTCGGAATCAGGTTCCAAAAAAAATCGATAATTGAAAAAAATCTGCTTACAGAAGGAATGATCGCATTTCAACCAAATTTGACACCCTCTTAGAGTCTACCATTAGAAGTGTTGTCCAGACGTTTCATGACCACGGACCCCTAAACAGCACGGAAAATCGATAAAACCCAAAAACCGATACGCCCAGATTGCGTCTGAACCACATGCCGGTTTTTAAGCGAAAACCGAGCGGATTTATGAAGAGGCCATTGGGAGTCATCATGTGAAGTTTCAACTCTGAGCACCCCCCAAACAGAGTGAAAATCGACAATCGGTCAACCCTTAAAAATGTTTTTTCCGGTTTTTTAAAGCTGATCATATTGTGTTTATTTTGTTTAGTTCTTTTTTCATAACAGATTTAATGTTTACTATAGAGCTTAGAAAAAGTTGGCAGTGTGATATAGGCAAGAAGTAAGGCATCTAACAACATCAGCACGGCAAAGGGCACTCCTCTAAAGGCAAGGAAGGGCAAAAATATTTTAAGTCAAGTGATAGCGATTGCTGTATGAGTTGTACTATTTTTGAATCAAGCACAGGCAATGCCGGGCCATGCTGCTAGTCTTCTTTATTGAACTGCATTTATTTGACAGACAAAATTCAACAGTTTTTTTTTTAAATTTACAAACCTAACTGTTCTAAAATTCTACCATTTACAAGTGATGACCCTAACCTGTGTGGCATGAAAAAGTTTCTTTGTTTAAAAAGAGATGCATTCCTTTCTTTGTTACAAAAAGGATTTTTGATAGATTCTTTTTTACTTATTCCTTTCATTAAACACATCTAAAGCTTATATACTTTAATTTATTCAAACTATTGTTCTTATCTTTATTATTATAGATGTGATTACATACACAATGTTTTGGCCAAGTACTTTCAGATCATCTTCAGGTGACCATTGTTTTGCTGATATCTGTTGATCATCTGATGTCTAATATTTTCATAGTGAAATATCTTAATATTTCACTATATTTCTTCACATTATTTTAAATATCAAATTGAGTAAATTAAAGAGTAAAAATTATTTAAAATTATTATAAATTATCTCAGTTTAAATTAACATTTCAACTATAAAATAAAAAGTAAGCTTTTCAGACTTTCTTGTATTTTATCATTTTTATATTTATCTTCTAATATAATTTAATTTCTCACAACTCTAAGATGTCACAAAATAATATATACTACAGGTTTTGTTAAAATAAGGTCCATCAAAAAGGTTAGTTTTACTCAAGCAAATTATTAGTAAATATAATCACTTTGGATTTTAAATTTAGTTTCTCTGTTGAAAGAAGACCCATTAAATTCATATCTTTCTTAGTTATTGCCCTCTTTGAATGAAAGATAAGTAATAAAAATAAAGAAAGAAGAAATTCAACATTTTGTCAAAATTGTTGCATTTGCTTTTCTTTTCTATATTTTTTTTGGCTTGATTAACAATAACATGATCACATTTGTAGTTTGTTCCTTTGAAAGGCCATCTTTCTTTTATAATATTTTGATACAGGAGAAAGTACAGACAAAAGTAAAAAGAAAAAGTTCTAAGATTCTTCGAACTCAAATATTTGCTTCTCATATGAGTAAACATGCAAAATAGTGAATCAAAATTGCCCCACTTGACAACAACACTGACAAACTGCATCCAATGCAAAAAACAAAAGATGATACTATTATCTTTCTACATATTAAAAACACACACACATATCCCCACACACAAAGTGGGGGTGGCACTCTAAAAGTAATGCCTCCTATTTTATTATACTGGTGGATGTTAGTAATAAAGACATAGAACATTTCGACCAATAATTCATTTTTTTTTTTTACTTTGTGATAGATAGTAGTCTGACAAAATGGCATCTGACATGAAAGTAGAAGTCTATCATTTTTCTATAAAGAAAAAAAAATGTCCAGCCACTGATATTCATCAGCACTTACTAAATGTTTACTGAAACCAAAAAGTGAACTTGAACAGTTAGGCAGTGGGTAATGTATTTCAACAGTGTAGCCAACAATTCCAGGATGTGGTGCTGCACAGCTGACAACTCGGGAAATAATGAACACCTAAATATGTGGAAAAATAGTGTTTTCTAGCTTAAAAACTCATTCTCTCCAGTAATATTATAATACCCCACCTATATCTCTTGTAGTCTCCATGGAAATAAATAGGAGGCACTACTTTTGGTATATATGTCTATGTATATAAATATATAACATTGGAATGATAACCGAGGAATTTGGAGGGGGGGGTTGTTTTGTACATATAAAGCTCTTTTTTGTAAAGTATTTAATAAATTTCCTTAAAAGAAGTTTTCTGTTTTGAAAAATGGTAATGAATACAGCCCTGTCAAGCCCAGAAGGTTATATTGTAATTTTGCTCTTAAATTTGTTAATATTTCTTTTTAGAAATCTGATACTCACCATTATCCGATAGAAATCCACCAGTAAGGCACAGAATTAACACAATCCATTGAATAACCCTTTCTTCAAATTGGTGCATTTTCTGTAATGAAGAACACACAAAATAAAATTAAATATTGCAAAACATATAAATAGTATTTCACAACAAGTCAATAATTTAATTGTATTTATATTAAGAATCTATTGTAATATTTTTTTCTAAACTGACTGGACACTAGTGTAGTTTTCTGTTTATATAATATAAGCAAACATCTGTCTGAAAACATCTTTTCTCTTCATTAAAAATTGTCAGCATACTTAACCCTAGAAAACTAACCATCAATTAAAGTTACACCACTACTAACCATGGGTATATCATACCCGATTTTGAAAATATCAAAAAAATATTAACTATAAATCTTTATTTGAAATATTTTACATGCAGGCACTTCAAACTTTGTTCTTTGAGTTAACATGAATAGGAATTGAAAAACATTATTTAGGTAAGAAAATCGGGTATTGAAAATTGTAATTAAAAATAGGAAAATTTGCGCTGGGTACTATATACCCATGGTTAATGTTCTAGGGTTAAAAAAAAAAAAAAAAAAAAATTTAATGCAATCAAACTTTGTTATAAACATTTTTGCAAAGTCATTTCTTCCCAATACAAAACAATTTCTGATAAATACACTAATTTACTTTTCTCTCTTGCTATTTAAAAATTATTTATACTTTAATTTTTATTTTTTATCTTTTACGTGACTATTACATTTATCTCTTGTGTTTCTTACATAATTAATGAAATAATTTAATTTCTTTCCTTAGTTTACTTCAATCAATCAAAATATATATTTGTATATATTGTATATTTTTGTTTTGTTTTTGTCATAACTTAAAATATATTTTCTATTCTTTTCTCTGTACACCAACACATATCTGCATATATGAAAGTGAATGTAAAGCAATTTTCTGTCTACTTTGAAAAGGTTATTATTTGAAATACATTCTTAAAAATGCATATATGTTTGCTCTATTGCTATTTCCATGGAAAATGCTCAGATGAATGACATTCCTTGGTTCCTCAATTCTAAACTTTGCAGTTAGGACCCACCATGCTACACACATTCTAACAAACCACCTACATTCCATTTGTATTCCATTGATGAAAAGTAAGTTCCACTCCAGCAGCTTCTTCCCACAAACTACTGCTCCATCAAACTGACTCCTAAGAGGATGTTTTCCCCCCCAATCAAAATTCTTAGTTCTAGCCAACACATTTTGTTTTCCAACTTTAGCAAGGCAAGCAATGAAATTTTTTTCCAAATTGTCATTTTTAAACAAATTTGTCTTTATTTTTAGAATTATTTAAAATAAAAAACAAAATCTTAGTAAAAAGGAAATTACCAATATCTAGAAAAGGGCTTACACAGGAGCATTTCTTTTTTAAATTTTGGATTTGAAGTAATTATAGCTACAAAACATTTCGCTTCTATTGCTTGTCTTGATAAAGTCAGAAGACAAAATGTGTCAATCTTATCTTACTTATTATAAAACGCAAGTTGTGTGTGTGTGTGTGTGTGTGTGTGTGTCTGTACCGTTTATATGTTGGATCGAATTTTTTACATTTTTTAGCCGATTTCAACAAAACTTAACAGGACTACATAAAATTACCTTGTGGTGGTTCTAACGGGATCGAAAATGGGAAAAACACAGTTGTTTTTAATAAAATCATTTTGAAAACACGATTAAGACACATCGTGAGAATGAAAGGGGAGAACTCACCCATGAAAATGTAAACAAAAAAGCATAGCATGATGAAAAAAAAGACGCCGAACTTGACGAAAACAAAATTTTATCGTCTAATGTTCATATTATTATTAAAGAGGAAAGATCAAAGTATTTTGGGGGTAATTTTTTACATTTTTTAATCGTTCCTAGCACGTCTGAAATTTTCGTTACTTAAAAATATTGTTTTTTTTTTTTTTAGTCAAAAAAAAAGGACAGAATCATTTTCAATCATTTTTTTCGATTTGATAAAAAAGATTAAAATCTTACTTTGATATTCTTTTAAAAATCAATTATCATTTTTTCAAAACTGATTTTAATAAAAACAGAAATTATACTGTTTATTTAAAATATTTTGAACCAAGCTTAACTTAGCTTCTGCGCCGAAAAAATGTAATTTGAAAATAAAACAAAGCAGGTTATAACCTTTCGCGTCGCTTGACGAAAGGCACATTCATGACATTTAGATAACTTACGGGAGGATAATTCTTTCTATGGATGGAAGGAAGTGAAATTTTTTAAGTGAACAAATTATTTACCTTGTTACTTTTAAGGAAAACTTTCAGCGCTCTAATTTTTTATTTTTTATTTTTTTTTTGTACTTAGCTTTCATTTTTACATTTACGATGGTTTATGGAAAATATAAAGAAATTAAAAAATAAGACTGTTAATAGTGAGATTAAATTTCATAAGAAAAAGGTATCTAATTAATTTAGGTACCTTTCTTATGAAATTTTATCAGAAGTGTACATAAAATACTATAATTTTATGTACATTTATTACATTTTACTGTGTTATTTGTATTTCCATTCATTTTATTAATTTTGATATTTCATTTATGGAAAAATGTCATAACTGAGATTAATATAAAAATAAGATCATATAAATTAAAGTTTAGCAGTAGTTAAATTTCATAAGATGATACTGTTACTTGTAGGTACCCTTCTCAGTTGAAATTAAAAACTCAAATTAACTTCTCCATACGTGTTTCACAAAAGTAAAGGGCTTAACAGCGGAGAACAATGCTGAACTCAAATAATGCAACTAAATTGTATTCTGGTTGGTCTTCCGTACTTGATAATTACTGTCCGACTATAAACACAAAAATTACATTTCTTAATTACCATGGCTAATCTGATTGGTCCAAATTATACAATTTTCAAAGCACTAGACAATGACAATCTCACACGGACATTTTGAAAGGTTGATGTTGCTTTTAACTAATGTTAAAATATTTTTAAAAATTCAATTTAAACATTTTTAAAAAAATCTTTTAAAATTAAAGAAATAAGAAATAATTGTATTAAAAATTCAATTTTCATTGAAAAAATTTTTTGCTTTCAGAAAATATTGTCCATATTCATAAAAACAAATTAAAACAAATAAAAGCATTTGAAACTAAATTTGTTTTGAGTTTTGTATGTTACAATTCACAGCTGATTTTCAGGTACGTTGGCCAAAAAAAACAAAAAAAAAAAAAACATGATTTGTATTCTTCAAAGCATTGTGCTTTTTTTAACTATTGTAATCACTAAAACCGATGGTCTCAATTTCTAGAGTTTTTCATAAAATTAGTTATGGGGTGTTAATAAATATAAAAAAAATATTTCTGCCATGACTTTAATAAAAAAAAAAAACATATTTATAATAATTTCGATCATCTGTGAATAGTTTCTGAAAGTTTCATTAACATCTGACAATTATTTTTATTTTTGCAAGATTTTCCAAATTAATGTGTGTAAATACAAAAAAGCGCGCTAAAATTATCTATGTTATTTACTACCCTTGTTGTGACAAAGAGAAACAAGGTTTTTTTTAAAATCAAAATTTAGAATATTCTAAAAAGATGGAAAAATTTTAAAAAATAATTTTAAAAAATTTAGTCTATCCTCTTCATAAAAAACATAAGCATTTTGACGATAAAATTTTGTTTTCATAAACTTTGGCGTCTTTTCATCATCAGACTATGCTCTATTTTAGCGATTCCGTGGAGTGACTTAGGTTAAAAACCCAGGTTGTGTGTGTGTGTGTGTGTGTGTGTGTGTGTGTGTGTGTGTGTTTCCTTTATATGGGATCGGATTTCTTACATTTTCAGCCGATAAAACAAACATCCACTTTTTTTTTCGGCAGGTAGTATTTCTTATTGTCTTGCACACTTTTTTCTTTATTTACATTCAGAATGCTTTAAAAATTCCATTTACAAGACAATTGTTTATAATAAAATTCTATTCACCAATTGATAGACTCATAATGATTGTAAACAATGTTTTTGTTTGAATTTGGCTTTGACCAATTCGTAAAAAAAAAAAACTAATTAAGACATGCGTGTCCGTCAACCTTAAACAATAATCTTTGTCAATTTTATTTTTCAGTCTTTATGATGGTCGATACTTGATCTATCTCTTACTGTTACATCCCCGGGCAACACTGGGCTCTACTGCTAGTAAGAACTAAAAATTATCCCAATTGTCATTTTTAAACAAATTTGTCTTTATTTTTAGAATTATTTAAAATAAAAAACAAAATCTTAGTAAAAAGGAAATTACCAATATCTAGAAAAGGGCTTACACAGGAGCATTTCTTTTTTAAATTTTGGATTTGAAGTAATTATGGCTACAAAACATTTCGCTTCTATTGCTTGTCTTGATAAAGTCAGAAGACAAAATGTGTCAATAAGAACTAAAAATTATCCCAATTGTCATTTTTAAACCAATTTGTCTTTATTTTCAAAATTATTTCTGGGAAATTTAACTATATATATATATATATATATATATATATATATGTATGTATATATATATATGTATGTGTGTGTGTGTGTTTCTAAAAAAAAAAAAAAAAAAAAAAAAAAGCAATTATTCTTTCAAAATCATACCTACTAGACATGTGTGTGTGAACAAGTAATTAGGAAGGTTACAAAAAGAAAAAGCATTTTTTATGATTTACAAAAAACCATTTGTAGTTAAGCTGTCACAGCAAATATACAAAAATAGAAAGAGGCATAAGGCAAGGATGTGTCTTCTCATCAGACTTATTCAGCCTATACAGCAAGGCAATTCTGAGTGAACTGGGGAATCCTACTAGGATTCATCATTGGCAGCCACAACCTTACCAACATAAGATACGCAGATGACATGGTACTGATAGCAGACATGGAAAAGAAACTACAAAACCTCCTAGCGAGGGAGAGCAAGAAGAAAGGACTAACAATAAACTACAAGAAGACAGAATGTATGACATCAGTAAAAGGATGAGCCGAAAATGCGATTTGCAGGTCGGGGACACTAAAATCAAACATATGCGGAAGTTTAAGTATCTGGGAAGTGTTCTGATGGAGGACGGTAGTTGCGACGCTGAGATCCGAAGACGGATTGGGATGGCCAAAGATGCATTCCAGAAGTACTGTGGAACAGGAGGATTTCTATGGTGACAAAGAAAGGGTACTGAGCTGCTACGTCACATCTTTCCAACTATACGGCCGTGAATGTTGGACGGTATCCTCAAGAATGAAGAAGTGGTTCTATAGGAGGATATCATGGGCTGAGCATGTGAGCAATGATGCAGTCTTGGAGAGGATGCAAACAAGAAGGAAGCCTATGCTTAACATAAGGAAGAGGCATATTAAATTTCTGAGACACGTGATGAGAAAGGAAGGCCTGGAGAATCTGGTACTCACAGGATGAATAGAGGCAGAAAGAGACAGGGGAAAGAAGCACATGACATACATGGCAGGCTTGGACAGGTGGATGGCAGAGCATGGTCTGGGAGAGTTGGCAGAAATACAAAACCTGTTGAGAGCCACAAGGGATAGGGGGGGGAAGTGGAGGGCCATAATTGCCAACATCCTGAAAGGACATGACACATAAAAAGAAAGAAGGCTGCTGCTCTTCAAAAGAACCTCCAATCTGTGGTTAGCTGGGGCAGGAAATAGCTCATAAATTTTAATGCCTCCAAAACTAAACTGCTTTCATTTAACCACCATAGAGAAACTTTCCTGCCCACTATTAGTATGGCTGAGGCTAGACTCATGGAAAGCAACACGCTGCACCTTCTTGGCCTCAAGTTTTCAACTGACTTGAAGTGGAATGACTACATCAATTCAATAACTGCATCTACTGCAAAGAAAGTTGGGTCACTGTGTCGTGCCAGAAGGTTTTTCCTCATCAGTGCTCATCTGGCACATTTGCAAATCTGTCATTTGTCCATGCATTGAATAATCTTGCCATATCTGGTCTGGTGCCCCTGCTACTCATCTCAAGAAGGATCTGCAATGTAATCTATGCTGACTTGGCAACTTAACTTCAGTCTCTTTCTCACTAATATGGTGTGGCTTCCCTCTGTCTTTTCTACAAATATTTTCATGGAAACTGCTCTGACAAAATTTTTCTCTGGTGCCTGGATTACGTAAGTTTAAGTGTGCTGCTAGATTGACATCTAGGTCCCACCCTGTTAATGTTGAATTAGTTAAATGTAACCACCACTTCTACTCCAACAGTTTCTTTCTCGCACTTCCTGCCTGTGGAACTCCCTTCCACTTCCTGGTTTCCCTGATAACTGCAATCTTCAAAAATTTAAAAATGCAACATCAACTGCCATCTACCTTCTTGAACCCTATTCAGCTTTTATCCTTTCCTTGGGGTCCCATTTATACTCAGTCTTTTTCTCCCAACTTCACCCTCTATAACCCCCCCCACCGTGTACCAGTGATATTCCTGCCTTGTTTGGTGTGAAATGATTAAAAAAAAAAATAAAAAAGAAAATCACAGAATTGTCTAGAATACAATTGTAGAAAGTTTAGTACTAAAACTGTAAACTAAGCAGTGAACAATTTTAAAATAATCTCAGTTCCAAAACCTTATTGCATACAATTTCTCGAAAAAGGGAGATAACTATGCATTATTTTTTCTTTAGATTTCACTTTTGTGCAAAATATTTCACTCTGGCAATAAAAAGTCTCACCATAGATTGGTTAAGATCTCAAGACAATTAGTTTCTCTCTCACAAATCAATAAGAATCAGAATACTCTTGGGTAACATAATGAACATTGTCTGGCCTGGTAAGAGTTACACCTCTCCTCCCCAAAATGGAAACAGTATTCCTCAATACCCACCTTCAATATATTACTAAGAGATTGTTTGGTATATAGGCATATATTTTGCAAGTTTGCTTAAAATGGACCTTTATATGAATTCAGACATATATGAATGCTTGAAAAAGCATTTTATAATGTTAACAAGAACTAATATTATGAGAATAGTTTTAAACAATTTTATGGAGTATGGAATTGATAACTTTTTAATCTAACTAAAAGATTAATATTTTTCAGCTAATTTGCAATATATGACAAGATTTATTTCAGCATTAATTAATAAGGTGTAAATAAAACATGAAGGTCAAAAAATTCTGGTGGTATATTTGTATATTTCATAATAAAAGTAAACAAAGAGATTTAATTATTGAATATAAATAAAACTGAAAATTAAATGGGCTGTTATTTTTTTGTTATACCAAAGCAACAAAATAGGTAAAAAATTGAATTTCTAAAATTTAAACTGAAAAGCATTTAGGTTTTTAATATATGAACCAAAATAATTTCATTTTTAATTTAGTGGAGTATTTTTATGGTTTTGTTGATAAATGATAACATCAAAATATCAAACACTATTCATTTTCATTAGAAACTATTTATGCAAAATACAATATATTCTGGCATCAAAAGACCAATTTTTCTTAAAATAAACATTCAAAATTTTACCATTTTCAAGGATAAATATTGAATTGTACCTTCATTTTTAGCATTCACTTGACACATATGCGTGTGTTCGTGTATATATATATATATATATAAAGTTGAAAACAGTGTCTTTAGAAATCCATTGGTAATAGTTTATTTCACAGAACCAGATCAATTCCAAATCAGACCAAGAGATTTTACAATAATAAATGGATGTAAATTTATCCAGACTATATATTATATATATCTTGCTGATCATTTTTTCTATTTTCACTGTTTTACATATAAAAACATTTCTAAACATTTCTCTTTATCAGTAAACTTAACCTTATGAATCATTTGAAAGCTTTCAAAATAACTATTAATGTGAGATTCTGAAATTCACGATACTTTGTAGAAATGGCTACCATTTGTTTACATCTGTGCAGAATGAACAGGATTTTCATCTTAGTAATGTTTAGAAATGTTTTTACATAAAAAAAAACAGTGAAAATGGCAAAAATGATTAGCAAAAACCATTGAACTCTGATGAAATTTATTGAAAATCCAGGATGACACTCATGCAGATCTGATAAGAGAAACTTGAAGACTTACCAATCTGTGTCCCATATAAAGGAACAAATTATTACAAGATCTGTCTTTGACAAGTTTTTTTTTAAGTATTGTGGCAGTGAGGAAGTGTCAGAAAGTGGAAACTAAGTGTTAGGTCAATCATTAAGCCATCTTTAAAAGAAAAGAAACTAAAATGAAGATGAAGTGGGCAACAGAATAAATGTTTACCAATTCTTTAAGCTTTTCTTTTCATTGATTAATGCTGCGTTACTCTATAGGAGCATAGTCTGAGTGGCTATTGGTAAAAACCACCTCCATAAGTTGAAAAGTCGACACGGTAGCGGTGATGTGATGTTTTCGAATGAGATTATAGATTAAGTGGTGAACCCATAACAAGTTTTAGAAAGTGTTAAGCTGGTACCAAATGAAATAGCAATAACAGGTCAGAAACAGGAATATACAGAACAGATCATACAAAATGTTGAATGATATATATTGATGAAACATCTAGAAATCTAAAAAAAATAATGGTATGAGCATTGAAAGATCATACTTCTGTTAATTCAAGCCATTTGCAAGAAAATAAGCTGGATGAAATGAACATTCTAAGAATATATGAAGTTAGAACATCAATGGAGTCACTGGATCTTCATGATAAAAATCCAACAAAAATGGTAAGGAACAATATGTTTTGTCACAAAGGAACATACACAAATCACCTGCATCGATTACTATGAGATATTTTCACTGCCAACATGTGTTACATCCATCTGAGCATTAATGCAATTAGCTGTTCAATAGAGTTTGATCATTGTAAACTGCATGTTGAATAACCACAAGGTTGTACAGTTAATAGCAAAACAGTGACAAACTAATAAAAAAAAAAATGTCTGAAATAGATTGCACTCTTATTTTACTAATCAAAATTTCATCCAATCACTTGTCAATGTGTCTTTAAACATGTCAGAGATAAAATTACAATCATTGTTACTTGGGTTGGCAATATTACTCCATCAAACCAGTTCTTCACTCACTGATATGAAGAAGGATATGAGTCATAGGTAAGTTAAGAATGAAAAAAAAAAAAAACGTATAGAGAGAGAGTTCACCCCAAGCAAGTCAGTAAAGCCACAGAAATGCAAGGGATGTGGAAGAGTTAGAAACAGGAAGATTGCTATGGAGTGAGAACAGAGGAAGAGTAATGAGGAGGATAGCAGATAGTGATTGACATTGCATTTAAATTTTTTGAAGATTAAATTTGGCTGGAAAGCTTGGAGCCAGAAGTGCAAAAAAAGAAACTTTTAGCATAGAATTTACAGTTACATCTAGCCAGCTCAACTGTAAACTGGTGAGACCTCATTGTTAGTCTTGTACTGTGCTTAAATTTAAAGAGTATATATGTGTGTGTGTGTGTGTGTGTGTGTGTGTGTGTGTGTGTGATGTTTACAAGGGGATGGTAAAAAAATTCTTGGACCAATTTCCCCAAATCAGTATTTAAATGACCAAATATCAAAATATTGATTTTGGGAAGTGGTGTAAATTCAAGAACTTTTCAGCAACTCCTCATGTAATGGATAAACATGACATTCTGTTTATGCATATTTCGCAAATCTGGCACATAAATAATAATATTTAATCTGGTCAGAAATGAGATTATCAAGTTAGCACCAATATCAAAAAATACTTAAGAAAATATTTAGATTTCTCACCTGTCATTGCTGTCATTCTTAACTTGCAGAATATTTATTTTGTATATAAATATACATGGGTGTGTGCTTGTGTATATATTAATATATAAAAGTAAGTACCATATCCATTACAACAAGAGATGCATGGGTACATAAAATGTACTAAATAGTTGAGGATACTAAGTGAAGATTTCAGTCTACAGCAGTTAATACTAAATAAGTATCACTTTCGATATAGAAATTATGATGATCAATTAGTAAATTAATTATTTTTTTTAATCATTTCATCTCAAGTAAGGCAATAATGCTACTAAGATGCAAGGGGGTTACTGAGAATGAAAGAAACTAAGAAAACATTATCAAGGAAAAGAGACAATAAAAGAACAGGCTTCACAAAAACAGGAGATGCCAACTGACATTGCATTTACATTTCTGAAGATCATAATTGACAGGAAAGCAAGAAGCAGAAAGAGCATTCCACAGGCAAGAAATGCAAGAGAAAAAACTATTAAAATATAAATTATGGTTACATCTAGAATAGTAAAATAATGAGACCTAACTGCCAATCTAGTACTGTGCTTAAATATATGAAGTTGAGGTACTAAAAAGGAAAGCTCATTAGAACAATTGCCACAAAAGTATTTATAGAAAAGCACCGGGAATATATATTATGATGGTGGGAAAGTGACTGAAGCCTAGATGCCAGATCAGGATCTATAATATAGCAGATTCTTCTTTGGATGTTAAGAATTTCTATATGCGTATCATAAGAACCAGAACATTCAATGAATAATATGAACAGTAGACTTATAAAGATGCAAGATAGATTCTGGTAAGAAAAACTGTCTAGCACAACACATTGAACAAATATTTCTTAGCAGCAGAAAATTCATCCTATATTTTACTAGATATGTTATTTTGGATATTCACTAAAATTGTATTATTTTCATAAAGGAAAATTGCTTCTTTGATAGACATCTTTCCTGTTTAAAAATCAGCTTTTTTGTTTCTTATCAAATAAAGCAAAAAAAAAAAAAAAATCTTGAAAAGAAAAATATATCATTTTATTATTTTCTATTGTGTCTGAAAGAAATGGATGGAAAGCTATTTTTTTTCTCTCCTGTTCAGGTGAGCTTGCATGCATTGACTAATCTTAAGAATAGTATTTTACCTGCAAAATGTTATATACCGAGATTTATTTGCAGATGGAGCTGATGTTTGTGATTTGGTAAAAGATATGAATTGGTGCGTTTTTTTCTTTTCTTTTTTTAAAATGAAACTAAAAATCTTTTTAACAAAATAAACATGTGAGCCTCCAGAAAGGTACTTCTACTGCTTTTGTTTTTGCATTGAAATGGTGTTGGTGTGTTCATGTAGGTGGACAAGTTAAAGATATAAAATATAAAAGTCTCTTCCTGAAGACAGAATTACAAATGGAAAAATAGAAATACTTCAAAGTCAGTTCCAGACACAGATGCAATTGGTAGATACAAATGAAAGAAAAGTTCTTTAACTTGTGTTCAGACACTAAAAAAGATCCATTGATTTTTATGAGGTAGGAAAATCGGATTTACTTTTGATTCTTACGTTTTCAGTTTCTTGATTTTTTAAAGTTTTAGTTAAACTGATTTTTCTCTTCTGTTTTTTTTATTTTCCATTATAATACAGTAATGAAAATATGATTTTTTTTTTCTCAGATCAAATTTAATCAATGTACCTTCTTTTTGATTTTGTCAGATTTCTGAAGAATTGTTAAGCATGAAATTGGTGGGTTGTATCTTCTTGTAAAGCAATCTAGTTCTTTCAACAGGTTCTTTGACAGCAGTTCTTTCCTGCTCAGAACTATCCACTGACTGCACAGGATTAAATTCTTCAACATTCAAATAACATAATGATCAATAATTAACTGCTTTAATAAATACAGAATATTCCAGGTGAAAAAAATTGAAAATTCAGTGATAGTGAATCTGCTCCATGTCTCTAGTATTTATTTGACATTCTCATTTTAATATGTCACAAGGCAGTTTTAATAAGTTTTCACAAAAATACTTTCCCACAACAAATATTAGTATGTTCCAATTATATTTCATGCAATGGGGAGGTGCTGTCTAGAAGAAAAATCTCCAGTCTTCAAACTTAAATATCGAGTCATTTCTATGGATTGACACATTGTATAAAGACAGAATAGCAATGAAATTTGAATCCTCTTTGCTGTTCCCCAAATGAATTCAACATGTCTTCCATAAATTATTTGAACTAGTATCCTCATCCTTGTTTTAATTATGCCATTTCAAGTGTTATGTAATCCCAGCCACCTTCAAATGTTAACGTTAATCCTCAAAATGTTGTCACAGTTGTTTTAGGGTTGCTCATCTTCATTCACAACCCAGAACAAATTTTAAACGCAGCAAGAATATCTGAAAAACATGTCAGTGACATGTGTGAACAGGTTATATTGGAGTAGAGGAGCAGGGATAGAGGTGAGGTGTGGGGGAGGAGTAGCAAGTAATTATGGATGAAATTCAAAGAATAACAAACAAAACACATTAAGATTAAAATGTAATAATGAAAGCAACAAGAATGAGAATGTAACACATAAAATAATAAAATGAATAGTAGATAACTTTAAAAAAAAAAAAAAAAAAGTACTAAAAACTGACACTAGTACAGAAGACGTGAGGTGTAGATATGGACATCTACATACTTGAATATGGAAGAGAAAATTTCATGCCTATGTAAACATGTAATACACACACATTTCCTAAATAGCCACATAAACTATATTTCCTTCCTTCCCTTATGCTCATATATCATACAGTAATCCTATAGCTTGAGTGACTCTTGGGTTTTATATTGGGTGAACATTGATAAAAAAATATATGTGTATACAATATAGATTCATTTTTCCACCTTGTCAATCAATTGCCTCATTTATGCACACTATTTTTTTAAAATTATTCCAAAGTGGTGTCTAATTTTAAACTTCCAGGAAATTATATCTGTATGTATGCATCATTATTATTATTATTATTATAATTATTATTATTATTATTATCATCCATCTTCTTGCTTTCCACTCAATTTTGATAGTCAAATAATTAAATGCAATGTCAGTTGTTATCTTCTGTCTTAATTCTTATTCTTTTATTGTTCTCTCTTAATAATGTTTTTTTTTCTATTTTTTCATACTCAGTAACCTTTTGCATCTTAGTGTTTTTTTTGTCTTTCTTGGGGTGAAATGATATATACATGTGTATAATGTAATGTAATGTAATGTAATGTGTATCCACTACAGATACATATTAAATGTAACATTTTTGGCAACAAGATATAATGCCAGATTAAACAAATTCATTAACTGCTTAAATATTTCCATAAATATTTATAATTTGCCACATCAGATACAAAACCAATTTAAATAGCAATAATTAACCATGCTTTTATTTGTTTGTTAATAAAACTGTTGATTATTAATTTGTTTTGCTTTTATGCTCTAAGTTTTAAAATTGTCTTTTCAATAAAAAAACAATTTCAGTTAATTTACATATAATTTTTCTAGAGATGCAAAGCAGAATTATCATACAAAGTTTTAATTCAGGTTCACTTTGTATAAATTGTCTATAGGAAAGGCTTGAATACCTTTCTTCCTGTGTCCATAACACTAAATATCTTCACAAAATATCTTGTCACTTGCATATCATAATGATGTAAAAGAGAATTAGAATTTTTGTAAATAACCTGTACAGAAAACATATAAATTGCATTGCTTCTCTATCATTTTTTTTTGTTTTGGCAAAAGCATGTCAGAAATTTAACATGATGTCAATTTCTTAGAAATACAACAGGTTCACTTGTGTCATAAAGTAACAATTGACCAATCAACTGAGATTAAATAAAACCTCAAAGTAATTGACATGTAAGAAAGTAAAAACTTGACTTTTAGCACAATAAAGAAGATGGCTTTTCAGCAAAACGTAACTGGTTTGAGGTAACAACAACTCATTTTTTCAGCAGCTGCTAAGAAAGTTGGTTCTGTATATTGTACTAGACAATTTTTCTCAACAGAATCGATCTTACATAATTATAAGTCTACCATTCATCCTTGCTTTGAATAGTGCTGCCACCTCTGGTCTGGTGCTCCTGTTATATATTTAAAGATTCTTGATAAAATCCAAAGAATAATTTGCAATGTTATTGGTCCTGACATCTCACCTTCAGTCACTTTCCCATCACCATAATGTAAATGCTTTGTGCCTTTTCTATAAATACTTTTATGAAAATTGTTCAGATGAACTTTTCTCTATGGTATCTAGACTTTTTTAATGTAGGCACAGGACTAGATTGAGGTGAGATCTCATCATTTTACCGTTGAAATGGTAAATGTATCTGTAAGTTCTATGCTAACATTTTCATCTATCACACTTCTTACTTGTGAAACTCTCTTTTGGCTTCCCAGTCAACTTGATCTTCAAAAATATAAATGTAGTGTCAATTGTTATCTTCTGTCTTAATTCTTTCTTGTCCTTTCAATTATTCTCTCTCCTTAATAGGTTGTTTTCTCATATTCTCTAACACTCAGTAACCATCTGCATCTTGGTGGCTTTATTGCCTTGAGGTGAAATGATTAAAAAAAAATGTTGTTCAAACTTTCACACTATTTAATCCATGTTTAATAATAGTGCAAACACTGAACTTACTGAGATAAGTCAGGCTGATCAATAATATTGATGTTCTACCGTGAGAATGAACTTGCTAGGACCATCATCTTTTCAAACACAATGTTTCTAATGGGAAATAGTGACCCCTGTCTTTCTGTATTTCTTTGAATTCAATAGAACAAAAGTTTGGAATTTAACAAAGGCAAGATACTTTTTCTTTGTTTTAGTAAGGATTCTTGTTAGATGATCTCATTATCTAAAATGTTGAATAGATTTTATGATGAATGTAAAATGTCACAATTTGAATATGACAAGGTAACCATTCATTGATTGGAATCACTGAATGCAATATTCAATGCTTCTTCAACAAAGAAACATTTTTTTGCAAATATTTTACAAGAAAAAAATGATTTTTTTGTATTACTAACTTTTGGAAATATATTTCTTGTTTCAAAGATACATATTCTGAACTTCTGATTTTATTTCCATTATACCACACAATTTTCAATGCCAGTGGGCCACTAGCAGGTTGTGTGTAAGATAATGCCACTAAGACATGAAAGGTTTACTGGAGTGAATGAAAATGAGAAAATATTAGTGAGAAGAACAATAAAAAACAGGATTTAGGAAGACAAAAGATAGTTATTGATGTTGCATTTAAATACTTGAAGATCATAGATGGCAGAAAAGCAGGAGATCACAAGAGATTTCTACAAACAAGACAAGAATCTATTTAGAACAGAACTTATGGCTACATCTGTTTCAACAGTAAAATGATGAGACCTAACTGCCAATCTAGTAGTATGCTTAAATTCATATGATTGAGGTGCCAAGAAGAAGTCATGGTGTTGGGAAAGTGACTGAAGTTAAGATGCTAGGTTAGGACTGATTACATTACAGGACCTTCTTTGGATTTTGGTCAGGTCATAAGTGATTAAACTGCTGAAGATGGTGGCTAAAACACTCAACAGAATTAAAAATAAGACCACACAAAGAGCAGCTGAAAGTTCTTGTAGGATCAATGCTCATCTAGCACAATAGTGTAGACTGAGCTATTCATACAGCCGATGCGGTGATGACAAATCATAGCTAGGTGGAAGGCTTCCTAGCCAGCATGGGGAGTTATCCTGATAGAATAAGCAAGCAAATTTTTCTGGCCAATACAAGTTTTCAAATTGGAGGATATTGGCTGGGATTTGACCTGGAGAAAGATAGGATTTGCTATCTCTACTTACCAAAGATATGCTATACTAAAAATCTCTATGGCTTTCAACACAGATATCTGGAATGAACTGGGCAGATGATTAGCTATAGAGTGACCCTATGACCACTCCTAGTCATGGCATTGAAGATGATGATGATGCCAGATTAATACTTAGTAAATATCAATAAAATTGAAGTACTTGACCCCTCATCCTATTTAATAGTTAGGTTTGTATGTTGTACAGGCATATTCCTGAATTCTGATTGGTTGTTCATTAAATTTAGAGATTTTTTTTTTTTATCTTTTACAAGAATGAGTTAATCCTGCAAAACAGGATTCCTTATTAGTTCTATGTTTAACATGCTCAGAAATGGGACACATTAAAATCAGTTCTCATCCTAACAGTTGCAGGATTTTTTTGAAGTGAGGAAATCATTTTTTTTTAATTTAATAAAAAAAATTCTATCAAATTAAGCAAATCAAACCTTTGATGTTTGGATTCCTTAATAATTCTGAAGCTTGCAAGAAAATTTGGACAGAATATTGAAATTGATTTGATATTTACAATTGACTGTTCTTGTCTTTAGATGTAGAGAACGGATCTTCTTATTTTTTTTACTGCCCCCCCCCACTCAAAATAAAACTAAATTATATGAACTGAAAAAAAAATTAAAGTAACAAAATCTGATTAAATGAAGTAAAAAGATCATAAATCTGAATGATAAAAAAAAATGTAACATTTGAAATGAACAAAAAATAAAAACTGAAATGAAAGTAGTTCATATCCTTTTGCTGTTCATTAGCATTTCCTTCCATTTTGTGCCTGGAATCCTTATTTAGGCTTATTTCTTCCAACTTATGGAACAAAGAAATTCACTCAAGACAATCATAAAAGAAAGAATCTTTCTCTCACTCTCTTCCAATTTTTATTTCATTCCAACTTTAGCAAGCCTTCTTTATAATGAAAAAGTCTTGGAGAAAGATGGAGATGAGATGGATCTAATTTGGCATCGTCAAGAGGTGTCTATCCCCTGACTCCCACCTTTGAGCAAAAATGAATGTCATTCCTAAATTATTGTTCTAGTATTTGAAGCAGTAGTAATAAAACTAACAGTACCACTTGCAGTAACAAGTCTATCTAAAATGCACCATATGCCTGTGTCAGTTTTATTGTATGTATGTATGTATCTAGGGTCGAAATAAAGATATTATCAAATAGATGCTTGTAGAATTTACAGCAGAATTTACAGAGTGTCTACAACTAGGCTTTACTGGATGACTTAATTTCAGAACTGAAATTGAAACATTAAATCTTCCCATTTCCCCCTTTTTAAAATTGAAAAAGGAATAAAAGGATCTACAAAAGAACTTTCAAATGAGAGGAGGAGGAGGAAGAAAGCAAGTGTTAGGAAGGGGAAGAAAAATGGAGATGGTGAGAGAGGGAGATAAAGGAAGGTAAAGAAGAAAGAAAGAAAAAGTAAGGTAGAGAAAAAAGAAATAAATAAAGAGGAAGGAAAGGGAAAGAAAGAAAGAAAGAAATAAAAAAAAGAAATAAATAAAGAGGAAAGAAAGAAAGAAAGAAAAGAGGGTGGGAGAGACAAACGGTAATAGGAAGGGAAAGACAAAAAATGGAGGGAGGAGAAAGAGAGGAAGAGAAAGAGTGAAAGAGAGAGACTGGAAGGCAGAGAAAGGGAGAGAGACAAAAAGAAAGGAAGAAAGGGAGAGAGACAAAAAGAAAGGAAGAAAGGGAGAGAGACAAAAAGAAAGGAAGAAAGGGAGAGAGACAAAAAGAATGGAAGAAAGGAGAGAAAGGACAAAACAAAAGAATGGAAGAAAGGATGACACAAAAGAAAGGAGAGGAAGACAAAAAAATGGGAAAAAGAGAGAGAGAAAGACAAAAAAAAAAGGAGGAGAGAGAAAGAGACATAGGAAAGGAGAGAGAGAGAAAGAGACATAGGAAAGGAGAGAGAGAGAAAGAGACATAGGAAAGGAGAGAGAGAGAAAGAGAAAAAGAGTCAAAAAGAATGGTAGGAAGGGAGCAAGAAAAAGAGACAGAGAGAATGGTATGAATGAAGAGAGAAAGAGAAAGAACAGTAGAGAGGGAGAGATAGGGAGAAGAAATGGTGGGGGGGGGAGAGAGAGAGAGTAAAAAATGGGAGGGAGAGAGAGAGAGTAAAAAATGGGAGGGAGAGAGAGAGAGTAAAAAATGGGAGGGAGAGAGAGAGTAAAAATGGGAGGGAGAGAGAGAGAGTAAAAAAATGGGAGGGAGAGAGAGAAAAAATGGGAGGGAGAGAGAGAGTAAAAAATGGGAGGGAGAGAGAGAGAAAAAATGGGAGGGGAGAGAGAGAGTAAAAAATGGGAGGGAGAGAGAGAGAAAAAAATGGGAGGGAGAGAGAGTAAAAAAATGGGAGGGAGAGAGAGAGAGTAAAAAAATGGGAAGAGAGATATATAAAAATATATATATATATATATATATAAATATAGGAAAATTGTAAGTAAAAAATAGAATTGGGAGAAAAAAATGGGAGGGGAGAGGAGATAGACAGAAAAAATGGGGAGGAGAGAGTGAGAAAAATGAAAGGAAAGAGAAAGAAAAAGAGGAGAGAGGAAATTAAAAAATGGAGAAGAGAGAGAGAGAAAAATTAAAGAAGAGAGAGAGAGAGAAAAATTAAAGAAGAGAGAGAGAGAGAAGGAAAATGGGAGAGAGAGAGAGAAGGAAATTAAAGAAGAGAGAGAGAGAAAAAAAAAGAAGAGAGAGAGAGAAGGAAATTAAAGAAGAGAGAGAGAGAGAAGGAAATTAAAGAAGAGAGAGAGAGAGAAAAAAATGGGAGAAGAGAGAGAGAGTAAAAAAAGAAGAGAGAGAGAGAGAAGGAAAAAAAGGGAGAGAGAGAGAGAAGGGAAATGGGAGAGAGAGAGAGAAAAAAATTAAAAAGAGAGAGAGAGAAGGAAATATATAGAGAGAGAGAGAAAGGAAAAAAGAGAGAGGGGAGAAATGAAATTAGAGAGAGGGAGAGAAGGAAATTAAAGGAGAGAGAGAGAAGGAAATTAGAGAGAGGGAGAGAAGGAAATTAGAGAGAGGGAGAGAAGGAAATTAGAGAGAGGGAGAGAAGGAAATTAGAGAGAGGGAGAGAAGGAAATTAGAGAAGGGAGAGAAGGAAATTAGAGAATGGAGAGAAGGAAATTAGAGAATGGAGAGAAGGAAATTAGAGAAGGGAAAGAGAGAGAAGAAAATTAGAGAAGGGAAAGAGAGAGAAGAAAATTAAAGAAGGGAAAGAGAGAGAAGAAAATTAAAGAAGGGAAAGAGAGAGAAGAAAATTAAAGAAGGGAAAGAGAGAGAAGAAAATTAAAGAAGGGAGAGAGAAGAAAATTAAAGAAGGGAAAGAGAGAGAAGAAAATTAAAGAAGGGAAAGAGAGAGAAGGAAATTAAAGAAGGGAAAGAGAGAGAAGAAAATTAAAGAAGGGAAAGAGAGAAGAAAATTAAAGAAGGGAAAGAGAGAGAAGAAAATTAAAGAAGGAGAAAGAAAATTAGAAGAAAATTAAAGAAGGGAATTAGAGAGAGAGAGAAGAAAATTAAAGAAGGGAAAGAGAGAGAAAAAATTAGAGAAAGGAGAGAAGGAAAAATTAAAGAAGGGAAAGAGAAGGAAAAATTAGAAGAAAAGGAGAGAAGAAAATTAGAGAAGGAAAGAGAGAGAAGAAAATTAAAGAAGGGAAAGAGAGAGAGAAGAAATTAAAGAAGGGAAAGAAGAGAAAAAATTAAAGAAGGGAAAGAGAGAGAAGAAAATTAAAGAAGGGAAAGAGAGAGAAGAAAATTAAAGAAGGGAAAGAGAGAGAAGAAAATTAAAGAAGGGAAAGAGAGAGAAGAAAATTAAAGAAGGGAAAGAGAGAGAAGAAAATTAAAGAAGGGAAAAGAGAGAAGAAAATTAAAGAAGGGAAAGAGAGAGAGAAAAATTAAAGAAGGGAAAGAGAGAGAAGAAAAAAAAGAAGGAAAAGGAGAGAGAGAGAAAAAATTAAAGAAGGAAAGAGAGAGAAAAAAAAGAAAAGAAAGAGAGAGAGACAAAAATTAAAGAAAGGAAGGGAGAGATTGACAAAATGAATGGAAGGAAACGTAGAGATGGCTAGAAAAAATGGAAGGAAAGGAGAGAGACAGCAAGAGTGGGAGGACGGGAGAGATTGATAAAAAGAGTGAAAAGAAGGAAGAGATTGACAAAAAGAGTGAAAGGAAGGGAGAGATTGACAAAAAGAGTGAAAGGAAGGGAGAGATTGACAAAAAGAGTGAAAGGAAGGGAGAGATTGACAAAAAGAGTGAAAGGAAGGGAGAGATTGACAAAAAGAGTGAAAGGAAGGGAGAGATTGACAAAAAGAGTGAAAGGAAGGGAGAGATTGGCAACAAGAGTAGAAGTAATGGAGAGTGAGAAAGAAAGGGTGGTGAAACTGAAGGATGAGAAATAGATGTTGAGAGTGATGGAATGGTGGGAAAGAAAGGAATGGAGAGAGAGAGAGAGAAAAAGAAAGGAAGTGTGTCAAAGAAAAAGAAAGGTAGGGTTTCAAAGAAGAACAGGAAAAGAAAGAAAAGGAAGTTTATAATGATACATATCAATGAGTCCACAGCATGATGCACTGCTATAAGATGAATTTTAATAGTAGATACCTCTAATAAACTATACATTTTTGGGCATTTTTTTCTGACCTATCTTTGTAGCCAAGAACCCAAATTTATACAAATTAGTTAGCTTTAGCTTATCAAATGGTCACCATGTGACAAGATTTCCATCTTTGTGATTAATACATTTTAAAATGAAATGCTTAAAATTTGATTCTCTCTTTGACCATTATCTTTTTCCTTTCTCATTCAAAGGGACTCATTACCCTAATTAGTACCTAGTTATTGCACTAAAAGGATGAGAGTCTGTGTTATTTCTTCATACCTCAAAGGCAAAGCTATCAAAGGAGGTAATATCTATCCCATATCTCATGTATTATAGAAGTTCCCAAAATAAAAAATACCTTGTGCAAAATGCCAATCCTGTGAGAGAATGAGTAAACACATAGCTTCTTAAAATGTTTTGTTACACAAAAGAATTTTCAAGGAATGTAGGCAGATTATTTCATTGCAATAGCTTATAGGATATTAAAACTTAAATAACACTATATAGTTTTACTGGTTCCATCTATCAATCAACTACTGCAGTGATGCACACTGTAGATCAAATAATCATTTGCTACAAAATGCCTACTGTTTAAATATAGGTTACATTGTTCATCTATAGCTTGAAGGTTAATATTACAACTGCAAATCAAAGAAAAAGATTTGTTTGCTTAATCTGAACCTTAAAGCATTTCTTGAGTGCAATGGGTTAAAGTAAATGTAAAAGAAGAAGACATTTCCAGCTGCTCTATCTGAAAATATCAATCTTAATACAATTTGATGCACGTGTTTGCTTAAAGAAGAGTGTGATTCATAAAACAAAAGAAATAAATTGGCCAGTCAATATTTCTTTGCAACTTGCTTAGAGAAAATGCAAATTGCAGAGAGTTGTGAATTGCTTTGCACACCAAGTGTGGAAGCAGATGAAAATTGGCATTGAAATTTGTCACTTTTATGGGCAGAAACTTTTCTTTTTTTTTTCTTCCCCAAATTCTTTTGACAGCATTTTTTTCTATCTTCACAGTGCAGTGCTTTTGGTAGTGGGAAGGTGACGACACACTTTTTCTGCTTCAACCAGAAAGATTTCAAATCAATATATCAATATTCAGATAAAATTATTTCTGTAGAAGTTACTTCAAAATGCTTTCAAGCTGTTGACTAAATCCTCATGAACTTTAGCTATCAATATCAGGTAAAGTCAATATAATGTAACTCATTGGCTAACTGGAAACCCTTTCTCTTATTAAGTAACTCCACATTGAGTTCAGTTAAAGGAATTAAAATCAGTATTTAAAAGGAAATTAAGAGAAAAAATATTTTCAGATTGTAAACTAACTAAAAAAGATTAACAAAAATTACAACCTTTTATATTTTGGAACAAATTTTACTGGTTCCAAAAAGTGAGATATGATTGCTTCTTATTTCAAGAAAACTAGTATTCATTCATGTGAAGATGGCTCTTTGGCATTTAAAAGATATTCACAAAGTGATTAGTCTCTGTATAGAGCATTTGTCTCTCAAAGAGAAATGGTAACTTACCACTTGTGAAAGCCACTCTCCTATAACTTAACCAGGTCATTTGTTAAAAATCATTTCAGCACAAACAAGGCAATAAAGCCACTAAGACACAAAGAGTTATGGAGTGTGAGAGGATACGAGAAAAAGAAAACATTATTAAGGAGAGAGAACAATAAAAAGGACAGGAATTACTTTTTTAATCATTTTACCTCAGGCAAGGCAATAAATCCACTAAGATGCAAGGTAGGGGGGTTATTGACTGAGAAAGAATATGAGAAAAAGAAAACATTAAGGAGAGAGAACAATAAAAGGACAGGAATTAAGAAGTCCAAAGATAATGACTGACATTGCATTTAAATTTTTGAAGATTGTAGTTGACTGGAAAGCAAGAAGCTGAAAGAGAGTTCTACATGTGAGAACTGCAAGAGAAAAAACTGTTAGCATAGAATTTAGTGTTACATATAACTATTTCAAGTGCAAAATGATGAGACCTTGCCACCAATCTAGTAGTAGGCTTAAATTGATAAAGAGTAATGCTCATCAGAACAATTGCCATGAAAATATTTATAGAAAACCACAGGGAAATGACATGATGGCAGTAGGAAAGTAATTGAAGCTGATAATAGCAACAAACATCTGTTACACCTATTGTCTTCTATGTCATAATAAAGACACATAAGCAATATAGTGCATTTGATGCTGCTGCTGCTCTTGTTAGCCTTTACAAGAGTCAATCATTAGGAATATTATTTTTCGCATAATTTTATTTTTTTCTAACATGTTCATGTAGCATTTTAATTTAATTTTTATGTACACTCTATATACAGAAGCTAACCAAAATTTTAGGGACCTTATTAAAAAAAAAAAAAAAAATAAGGTTATTACATTCATGGTGGATATATTTCAAATGCCCATCAAGGAATGATTGGTAACTTAACAGATGAAAATTTGATTAAATTCCCTGAAATTTTGGGGATGGGGGTAAAACACAATTTAATATTGATGGAATGTTGGATAAAGTGGATATTTTTTTGTTTTCAAAAATTTGTTTTTACTAGTCAGGAAATAGAATAATTTTGACCAGCTTGATTTATTTCATATTGGCTTATTCTGATTAATATTAAAATTAACATTTTTAAAATATGCTGATTTACAATTCAAGTGACAAATTTGAGAATCAAAAGTCAATATCCCAATTTTTTTTTTTTTTTATTTTCTTTCATTGCAAAATACAAAGTATTTTATCTGCTTTCTTTTCACAAAGATATTACAGGATGCAATTAAAAGTTGCAACCAGGATTTTTTTCTTCAAATTAATTGGCAGAAATGTTCAACATCTAAGCAAGGAAAAAGGTAATTTTTTTCCTTGCTTTGTCAAAATTTTCTACAACATATTCTAAAGCAAAAAAATTATGTCTAATTTATACAATCCTTGTCAAAAGGTCAGGAATTATATAAAAAATGCAGAGGATCTCTCTTTTATACTATGTATTCAGCTAAAATGTGACCTTTTACATTATTTCATGCTAGTGTTATGTTCAGTTTCAATAATGATTTCAAAATTAATACAAAACATTTTCAAAATCATGATTTTCTAGAGAAAACCATGCAATGCAGGAGAAATTCAATTTGAATATAAATGCACATCAAAATTTATTTCTTTTCATCAAAACTCTAGTCCACAATTTCATGCATTCATAGTATTCAATATTTAAATATATGAATCAAATTTCATTTTTATCCTTTGTGCATTTTTTTCATTTTTAAATAGGTTTTCTTATTTAATGTTATTTCTTTCTGGTTAGAAAGGAACGTTGTAGATAGAAGCTTTGAAAAGTGTGTCTTTGATCAGCACAGAACTTTCAATAAAAATCTTCCATATTTAGCTGCAACCCTCAGATGAAAATATTCTAATGATATGGACTTGGAAAATGAAATGTACATAAAAAATTTTTATAAATTTGCGACAAAAGATCTATCTTTTGAAAGCTAATTTTAAAACTAGTCACATACATAGAAAAAAAATAAAGAAAAAGCCATCAAAAATATCTTGTCAGTGCATTATATAAAATAATATTTGAATATATGTGACATTAGTAATGCAAAGATGGGAACTGGTATGAAAGAGTGCAAATTAGACTTCAATTCTGAAGAGGTACATTTTTTAAGCTGCTCAATGAATATGATTGGCTAAGAATTATGAAAATATTTTTGGCATGCCTAAAGTCCAGTGAAGGTAGAGAAAACAAGAATATTTAAAGAAATATTTAAAAAGAAAATAGGAATCTTTTTTAATCAAAATAAAAGCAGCAGCTAACTCAATTCTTTTAAAAATATCAGTAAAAAGATCTTCTAAAAAAAACACACAAATACCTTTACTTATGAAGTAAAAGCAGACAGAAAAAATATTAGAAATTTATAGAGGAAGAATTTCTTTTTTATTATTCAAAGAATTACTCAGACTAGTATTCTAATCTTTGTTATTTTTATAACAAATTTTCATTTGATAGAAGAAAGGGGACCATAAGTGCCAAAAAAGAGATTAAATAAATAATCAGGGTGAAATGAAACTTCATATAGAAGGAAATGCTGAAGTGAGTAATATTTGATTATTAAAACCTTCCATACCAAAAATTAGCTTGCTTTTTGTTTTGTCATATGATTGAAGTTTTTTTTTAATCAGTTTAGTGAAATATTTTCTAAAAAACAAAAGGTGAATATATTAGGTTTAAATAATTCGTAAAATAACTTGAATTTTGCATCATCCATATGAGTAATGGATTTAGTCTCAATAAATGCAAAGTCAGGAACTATAAAAGTTGTAAGTAAATAAAATAGGAAAGATAAATAATAAAAAAAACAAAAAATATTAAATCAACAAAGTGCAGAAATAGAAAAAGTTGACACCAAATGCCATTTGAATGAAGCCTACTATAAATTGATTAATTCATTCATTTTCTATGGCTTATCAACCTTTTCCAGGTTATTTAAAGCCTGTAAGAATTTTTTGTGAGATAATAATGCTTAGGAATACAAGTCTTACTAATTAACCGATAACTGGTAGAGAAAAGAGGTAGATTCATACCTTTTTCAAGAGTATTTGTATGTAAGTGTATATAACAAACCCAACTAGAATTGGAACTTGGCTCTCTGATTAACAATTCCAAGCCATTATCCATTACACCACCTGCACATCCAAGCTTACAACACCTGGTATTCCCAGTTGGTTACTCATCTAGATACAGTGACTAACTTAGGTAGTCATATGGGAACTGGTGTTTTCAACATGATGTGACCATAAGTGTCTACATTTAAAAGGCAAGTGAAAAAACATTTTTATAAAAACTCATTTGCAAACAAATTTTTTTTTTATTACATTTTTATTAAAAATTAGTTCATCAGTCAACTATGAATGATCTACAACTATCTTTGACAGAGTTCTTTCACATACACAAAGTTCTGAAATTAAAATGGATTTAAATATTCATGGTTTTCTCTCTTCTTACTATTATCATTAACTACTTATTCTAAAGAGAGAGTGAAATTCATCTTAGGTAACCATAATGAAATAATGAAATCGGGTATGGCCAGGTTAATATGTGAAATATGGATGACGTGTGTTAAGAAAATGGCAGAAACAGATCAGAGAAAAACAAGACAGGAAAACTTTTAGTCAAGTGTTTATGAATTTTTTGCACAAAAACATGGATTTGAATGTTCTTCACAAGATGGTTAAATTTTCCTGTTTTCTAAAACCCTTAATATTTTGAGTAAGTCTTTTATATGCTGTCAAGTGCAGACAGTATGTTTACCTGAACAATCTACATTATCTATTTGGTATAAATATCGTGCTCTGGCAATCATGAGTGAAAACTTTTTTTTTTTTGCATGGTGAATTGTCTTCAAGCCCACAACCCCTTCCCCACTGATGAAATGTCGTAAACTTTCTGCTACTCTATCGCTATTTCCATTGCAAATGTTCTTATGAGCTGCAAATTCCTTGGTTCCACCAGCCTTTGCATTTGGGACCCACCATGTCACATCCACATGGTTGGAGCATCCTCATTCCCTTTATATTCCATTGGTAAGGAGGAAGTTCCACTTAGACAGCTTCTTCCCAAAAACTGCTGTTTTGTGGAATAGACTCTCAGAAGGATGTTTTTCCCAATCACTACTACCTTAAATGGCTCTTAGGCCTTATAGTGGGCAAACATTAGTATAAAAAAATCTCAGGAATCAATTTTGAGTATATATTTGTACTAAAATAAGTGTAAGCCACAATGATAATATGAGAGATATATCTGACAAAGAGATAGTGCAGTGAATACTTTAATATACAGATATATAAAGCATCTGCTTATAGCACAGTAATCCACATAGTCAAATGATTTCTGGTCTCAAAGTCTTATTTTTCTGGTGTATATTAGGGCAGGTTAATTTTTCACTTTCTTTAAAAAATCAACATTGCACCCTGTGCAAAAGCTGGGGTTTAATGTAATAAGTACTGACACCAAAACTTAGATTCATATATTTTACCAATTTTTGAGCATTTGGCTTTAAAGATCATCTAAAAAAAATGTACAGAAATACCTAATTTCTACAGATTTTTGCTTACAAACTGATTTCGAAATTTGACTATTTCAAAAATAAACCCAAATATAGTTGATATTTTTTATATTAGATACATTGAAGGGAAAATATGTTCAAACCAGAATTCAGATTATGAATCACCACAAGCAAAATATGCAATTTTTTACTTTATTCGCTAAGTAAAGTGTAAAAATTCTAAAAGATTACAAAAATAGCTACTCAATAAATAAAATTTTACACCATTTGCTAAATCAGAATTAATCAAAACAAAAAATAGGTAAGTGTATATAACACCATAATACTGCTGGACACAAATTATAAGACAAATGTTAAGTTACATCATAATATCACTACATTCTTCAGTATAATTTCCCTTTAAAGTAAATGAAGGTCTTATTTGATGGCAAAATGATTTAGTAATAATGTACTTGTGCCTTATTTCTTGTCCATATACAATTTGTAAAGCTTCAGGAAATTATAAATTTTATAAGGCTTTTACTGATCACCAGAATGAAATTCCAATCCTACAATTTTGAAACTAAACTTAATCTTTAAAACGGTAACAATTTGGAAAAAATCTTTTGTGCCAATATTTATCATGTGAAATCCCAACTTACAAATTGAATGCAATAACAAGCTTCCAAATTCAACCTGCCCTAGTGTATATACCTAACTCTACTAAAATGGTTGTGCGATGGTGAAAGAACTATCAAACACAGAGAACAACTTGCAGCACACTAGCCTGCTATTGAACTGATGTTACAGAATCTTCTGAATAAAATAAATAAATAAATGCTAATGCTTCTTGAAAATATTTTAAGAAAGAATATGCAACAGAAACTGATACTTAACTATCAGTATTTTATAAACAATAAAAGACTATTTACAATTATTCACCAAAAGTTATATATATGAGGATGGTTGAAGAATAAACCTGCTGAAATATTGTATCCAAAACAACAAAGATGGAGATGTTAGTATGCATTATGTAATAATAATAATAATGCTTTAAAAAAGAAGATTTGTGATGAGAAAATGTATATAGTAATGTAGATGTTTCCTTTTCCTATTGATAAAAATTTCTAAGACTGAGAATTAAAAATTGGAGAGCAGAGTTCAAATTCCAGTTGGGTTTGGTACATTCACTTATGCACAAAAGTCCTTGGGAAAGATATGAATTCATCTCCTCCTCCCAGATATGGATTAAATAGTAGAACATGTATCTTGAAAAATCTTTGTTATTCTCAAAAAAAAAAAAAAAAAAAAAAAAATCTCACAATTCAGAATATGCTTTGGCTGTAAATAAACCACAAAGGGTTGATAATCCTTAAAAAAAAAAAAAAAACACCACCACCACCACAACTACTAATTAATTCTAAGACTGATGATGGGCTGAAGAAATTTTTCAGGATGTTGATTGTGATCCAAATTCTTGATTCTAGATCATGATCATTTTGTAGGTTGGATGAGCTGTTGGTGTGTGGGGTTCAATGGGTATAACTTCTCATAGAAATGGGACAGTTGCCGAAGTGGTTATAGAGAGATTGGCAATGCAATAGTTCAGAATTTAAGTAAACAAGATTGTGATGTAAGAAAAATAAGTATGGAAGCCAATAAGTATCAGAACTTATCTAAAGAAGTCAAATATGAAAAATAAATAAAACTGAAAAAGAAATGACTGTGTCAGACGTGGTGGTTAGTAAATGGCAGGAAGGTTGAAGACTTATTTGGCAAATGGAAACAGGAGATGAGAAAGGAATAAGAAAAAAACTGATTGGTCAAGGTGGGGGCATGATGGATGATGCAAGGAGAGGGAAGCAAAACAAAGAAAAGAAACACTGTACTGAATTGGTTAAATGAAAAAAAAAAAAATGAAAGAAACTAAATAATTTTAGAAGCCAAGGCAAAAGAGAAAAAGTGTGGAGGAGGAGTGAGAGTGAGAAAGGAGACAATGAAGAAATAGTGTGAGAGGGTATTACAATGAGGAGGAGATGGAATGAAAGAAAGAGAGGGGGTGCAATGAGGAGGAGATGGAATGAAAGAAAGAATGGATATAATGAGAAGAAGATGGAATGAAAGAGATAGAGGGGGTGCAATGAGGAGGAGATGGAGTGACAGAGAGGAGTAAACAGGGGAAGGGGAGTGAAAGAGGTGAAAATGATATAAGAGAAGTGAAAATGGTAAGAAGGGAGTGAAAGAGAAAAGAGACAGCCAGGAGAGGGAGAAATCAGTAAAAAGAGAGAAGAAAACTCAGAGGGAAAAAGTAAAGCAAAATCCCTTTAAAAAAAAAAAAAAAAAAAAAAAATAGCTGAAGAAATTTAAAAAAATAAAAAGAGAAAACAATAAAAAGAAAGAAACAGAAAATAAATTCATTTTAAGAAGGATGTGTAATTTCATAGAAGAATGAACTATGAAATGTAATGGTTATATTAACTATTTCTTTATAGCAAAACATTCAGCATTTATTGACCGAGCAACCAGTGCTACCATCAGTTGAAATTTATAAAACCTTTCTCTTAAAGCAATTTGTTCAAGAGAATAGTTTTCTAAAGTTGGGTTACTTTATTGCTTTTTGCAGTAATGATGGGGTGTTGTGGGCTTCCCTTCTTAACCTTTTATTTCAAGTGGTATTAACTATCAACATCTTGATTCTGTCATTACTCTTCAAATTACATGTGTTATCCATTTTAGTTGAAGCTGTTGTTAAACATCTTCAAATGATGTGGTTTCTGTTAAAAAAATTGAAAATAAGGATAACCACATAAAATATTTATTAAGCTTAGAAATAAAAATGTGTATTGAAAGACTCAAGTGGAGAGAGCCAGCTTGCTTGCCTGATTATATTAAAATCTGCATTCAAATCCTAACTTTTAATCATTGACCTCTCATACCAATTGAAAACATAAAATTACCAGAGATTCTCTTTTCCTTTTAACCCCCATAAACAGACATTCATGAAGAAGTAGAAAAAGAAATAAGAAATATGTGCATGTGTTCATATATATATATATATATATATATATATATATATATATATATATATATATATGTATATTTAGGCAGCAATTTTTCATTAATTAATGTATGTTTCATTAAATAATATAGACAAGTTTTAAGTAAGTTCCTTTCATATTGTCTGATAAGCTTAATCACATTACCGTTGAAAGACGAAAGGAAAACATCATATTGATACATGTTTAAACTCAATGTAAGCTTTCGGCTTACATAAGTCATTATCAAAGATGACAATTTCAATAAATGAAACAACACACGGACGAAACAACCATGGTAGTCCGCCTTTGCTGTATGAAAAATTTCCAAGTAATGACAAACTCGTATATACAAGACGCGGAAATGTGAGTGAAAAACAAGAAGTATTAAGTACGGGAAGCCGTTGGTATAAATCAATGGCTTCTGTTATAAATTATAGGCATTTAAGGATATTTGTGGAAATTTCATAGTTTATTTTGTTCAGGTTAGGTTTCAACTGTTTTATGTATAAAGCTTCAACAATTTTTAATTTTTGTTTATTGTTTTCATGTTTAAGTATAGTTGTGTTGTCAACAAGGATTTTCCAGAATTGAGTACGCGGGCAGGCATGTTGTTTTAAATGTCTAAAAATGTTAGAGTTATCATTTAAATGTAGAGTCAAGCGCCATCTTTCAACGATAATGTGATTAAGCTTATCAGTCAATATGAAAGGAACTTACTTAAAATAAATAGACAAAACTTGTGTATATTATTTAATGAAACATGCATTAATATAAAATTTTTTTATTATAATAAATTACAATAAAAACATTTTACATTGCTACACAAAAACTTTCATGTTTCAATCATGTGTCCATGAAAAAAAAAAAATCAAATAAAACCCGATTACCTCCCATGGGTCTCATTTCTATTTTTTAACATAGAAAAGTGACAGGAAATAACCCACAAATTTTTTTTGTTCCTTAACATGTGTCTTTTCCTATAAAATATAAAAAATGACAATCAAAAAATATCAACAGTGATGATTATGCTTGAAGAATCAACCTTAGCTTCCTTGAGGTTATCACAAAATTGATTAAATACTGTTATTCAATATGTTATTAAGTGAATAGTCATCATTTTATCCTATTAGTTGATTATTGCACACATACACACACACGTACATAAATGGTATGAATAAATTGTGTTATCTAATAGCTTGTTTCCTTAATTTGACATCACTTTTTAGGTGGCAATTTTTATTCCCTGATTAGAAGTTAAAAGTTTGGTACAATCAGTCAGAAATATTGAGTCCTTTAATTTTAACAAAATAATCATTTCATACCAATTCAATAACATGTAACAATGTGGCTTTTCAAGAATAGAGCAGAAAATTGATAGATATAAATATATTGTCACATATCAACATCCTAGTTGTTATCATCATCGTGTACATAAAATATTTTGATATACCAACATAAATTTTTACTGCATTGACTGACAGTGGATACAAAAGTTACATGCTGTTGTCTTTATAAATAAATACAAATAGATGACAAATATATGCATTTACTTTGTTTCTTTCTCATTGTGGTATGCTGATCACACAATTGTATTAAGATGATTGTCATTAAAACAAGAGGTTTGGGTATATGCCTTCCTATTAAGACAAAAGTGACATCAGTCTTTGTGTGTAGAATTTGAAATAATTCATTTTTACTTGTTGCCAAAAATATTTGCACAAATTTAACAAACCATTATGATATTAAGAAAATAATGATGAGAGAAGAGGTAAGGAGTAATATTATATTAAAAATCAAAGCAAAACAAGAAAGAATTCACAGTTCATTGAAAACTAGAAGAAAAATAATTCTATAAAGCTAATAAAAGAAAACTGAATATTTACAATGTTCAAAATGGTGGAAGATGAAGAAAACTTATTGAAATTCATGAATTTTGTAATTTTGTTTTTTAAATTGATGAAAGTTTTACAGCGGGATTATGGTTTCAGTTTCTGCTATAAAAGTTGTTATTTTCTCATTTCATATCTTATCACAACCAGCTGACATGAGTTCATTCAAAAATGCTGAATACATTTGTTAGATAGACAAGTTGCATATGTTCAGAGAATGAAAAGGGAGTGAATTGAATACCAGAGTAAAAGAGAGATAATTGAATGAGACTATTTATAACTGAGAAAGGAGATGAAAAATGAAAAAGTGAGAAAGAAGGTTTCTGATTGGTTGCACAGATAATGGCTTCATGTACCTCAAAGGTTAAAGAGTTCTATTTTTCTTCTTCCCAACTACTGATGGCAAAAATAAACTAACAAACAAGGACACAATCCATAAGTTAAATCAACCAACCAACCTAACCACTGTTATTAAGTAGTGAGTTTGATCCTCACCGGGTGCCTCCTACAAAATTCAACATTAATAACCCAACAAGTTGACATGCTGTAAAATTAACTTACCTACAATAAAAACTAAGACAAGCATTCAGACAGAGAGATGAGGATCATGAACAACCCAAACTAAATGTTTCTGGCTTATTTGTTACATCTGTTATGTATTATACAAGAGAGAGTTTATGAGTTGTACAATCAAATGTGGAAGATAGAATATACAAATCTATATATCAGATATATAGATTTATACACTATATAATCCAAAAGTAGATACAACAATTAGCTTTAAATTTAGATTTTAAAATTTTCAGTATCTAATGTATGTAGATGCATCACCTCACTCAGATTTCTATCACTGCTGTCTTTTTAAAACTACTGTTTTTTTAATATTCCACATTGTAATAGTAGAAGTTTTGAGGAAAGGAGGTGTGTTGTATGATCCCGGATGTAAATTTACCATAGAAAATTCTGAAATTAGCATGCTTTCAATGAATTCTTGTCAAAATAAAATTACCTTCTCTTTTCTTTAAAACCGTATTCTTTAAGTAAAACTCATGGTCAGACCTATTACAATGAATGACTAATGAACTGAGTGCTGTGGTTTGGGTGGGTAGATGTCTGGAATTTGGGCAATGTCCTTGGCCCATCGATGTCAATGGGGAGTCATAATGATTTCGAGACTCTCTTTCTTTGCAAGGAGGAGAACTCTGTTGTTCTTGATTTGATCCAATCACATATTCAGCAAGAATTTATGAAGTTACATTTCATGGAATCTTTCAAGTTTGTGCAGGTCTCTTTCATAGTGTACCTAGGTCTCACAGGCATACAGAAGAATTGAGAATGGCTTTCCATATGTGGCATTGGCGAACTTGATTCAGTTATTAACATCTTTTTCAATAGACACATTTGATGTTACTATGCTACCAAGTTACAAAAATTATTCAACATTTTTTGGGTCCAGTCCACTGATGTTGATTTTGACTCCAGGTGGTGGTTGATGTCCTGGTCATGGTTGGAGCAGGACCTTGGTCTTTGCCATATTGATGGTGAGTCCATAGTATGCTCTGGAGAAGTTGTCCACCAAGTCCTGGAAGTCTTTGAGTGCATGAGCCAGGGTGCAGTTGTCATCACTGTATTGCAGCTCTGTGACTCATGCATTTGTTGTTCAAGTCCTGGGCCAAAGGTGAGCTATGTTGAAGAGTCGCCATCAGGATGATATTGAAGATCAATTCCAGGGTTGTCATCTGGAATCTCATGAAGCATTGCTGCCAATTAGATGGAGAAAAGGGTAGGAGCAAGTATGCACCCTTTTGCATTGAGTGTATTGTTTTGTAAAAGATCCCTTTTATTTTCATATAATTTTATTTAAATTCCTATATATTCCTCTGCATTTCCTTAAGAGGATTGATCAAATTTTTCAAAAAGTTGTAATGTATGGTCTAAAAAATGCCACGAAGTTCAATTCACTCACTCACAAACACAAAGGGAAATTTACTACTAACTTGTGGTAGAAAATCATCAGTTTTTAAAATAGTTTTCTCTGCTTCTGATGTTTGCGAATGGCTAGGAGTGAAACCGATTTGTACATTTGCTGACCTACAATACTAGCTTCATCCAGTGGTGAGGCATTTTCTCACAAAAACAGCATGCAACACAAGAATGCTTTGGCCAATGAGGTTAACTGCCATTTTCTTCTGGACACTTCTGTTGTCATGATTTTGTTTTCTATTCATTAAATCTCTTATTGTTTTTGAAGTAACTGTAACTAATTTTATATTAAGTATAAATTCTTTTCGATTGTAATCATTGCTAAGTTGCTTAGGTACCTAATTTTATCAATAATATTTATGCTATTTTCTTTTTTAATTCTTAGAATTTGGTAAGCTTTCTGTCTAGCATTATATTTGAAATAAACAGGATACTGGAGGAGTTTAAAAGTATTTTCACTGTATTTCTCCACATCATGTAAATACTGAGGGCTATACATTTTAAGTTCTCTTAAATAGAATCTGATAATTAATCCATATTCTGAAGAGAAATTTATAAGATTTGTTAGTGGATTTTTTATATATGTTTATTTTTAGATAATTATCAATAGTTTAAAATGATATTAAAGGAATGGAAATGTATTTTTTCTTTATATTTCCTAAGCAAATTCTATTGTATTTTCAATATTGTTTAGTTTATTTACAAAATCAGGCAATATTGTTTTGCAGAGATACAATAAGGCTTTATCAAAATATTGGAAATATGTTGATTGTTTGGGTGAAATAATTTGAAAAGGACCTGTTTATAGAATTATAAGAAAAGACAAAGCAAAACACTGCTCAGATGCGATCCCATTAGTAATCATTTGTAAATATTTTCAAAGAAGAGGTAATGAAAGAGAACAATTAATAAGAGAAAAAGAGAAAATAGGAAGATCAGTCCTCTTAACTTTAATTTGGCTACTTTTTTCATGTAATAATGTTGGATTTACTCCCAACTGATTCAAACAGAACTTGGAATCTGATTGATGTCTTCATTATCTGCCTGTAACTTGCCTATTCTTTGATAAACTTTATTTTCAAATTAATTTCACTTATTTTAATATTTTCATTAGAGAAAATGAACACGTTTCAATTCAGCATTTTATCATTAGATTTTCTTTTTCCTTTTACAAAGCCCAGGGAGTCACTTGAAGTTGAGGGTTATGTATGGAGGCCATTTGTGTGTATAAGAGTGGAAGTTAACAGTTAACACTAGCCTTGAACAGGTTAAGATTATAGTGATCAGGGAAGCATCCTGTTAGAAATCAGTTCCATAAGGAACTGGTTCGCAGGATGAAGCTGCTTGAGTGGAACTTACTTCTCACCGATAGAATATGGAAGGAATGTGGATGGTTTGCTACTATGTAAGTGGCATGGCATGTTCTTACTGAGAAGGTTTGCCTTTACAGGATCAGGAAATATAATTTGTCCAAGCACTTACCACAGAAGAAACAGTAGAGCAGCGAGAAGCTTGCCACATCTTGCCTATGGGAGAGAAGTTAAAGGGTGGAGGTTCAATTGGTACATGTAGTAATAATGTTAAATAAATTCTTAAGTTTCAAAAAATACCTGTTGTGTTTTACAATATGCGTGTTAAAATAGTTAGTTTCCCCTGGGGTCAGATGTCAGTGTTTGAACCTGGGTCATGAATGTTGACAAGCCTATCCAAATTTGGAATACTGGTGTAGCAATTGCTATCTGCTGACTTGGTCTTGTATTAGTTAATTTAGTAAATGTAATTATGAGGAGGTGCTGAACAGGATGAGAACTTTTCAGCACCCTCTCATATTTTTGCTAAAATTAAAGTGTGAGTTTACAAACCCTGTCAACATCTTCAAGTGACAAATGTGTATGTGTGCTTCATTACAGTGTAATGAAAAGCAAGATAATCTCACAGCTGTTAAAACTGTAATGAATTTCATATTCATTGGGTGTTTCACATCTATGGCCTTTTGCCAGACTAAGCTAAAGTAAACAGAAAATTATTTAAATGCATGTAGGTATGTATGAATGAGTACATGATTAATCATAAGCATATATCATAGTATATTTGCATTTATTATGTACGCTGATGAGCCAAAAGATTATGACCAGTGACATATGTCAAAAATGATCGGGAGAATAACTGAGCATGTCAAGGTCAGAGGTATTTAAGCAATTAAGCTGGTCTCTGAGTAATTCATTTTGATGTGTTGATAGCCACAAGTAGAATGACTTAAATGATTTTGATAATGGCCAAATTGCTATGACCAGAAAATAAGTTCAGACTATTTCTGATTTGGCAGGACTTACGGTCTGCTCGTGTTCATTTGTGTTAAATATCTCTCGGCAGTTGTGTGAGGTGGAGAAAAAAAATATCGCCAAATCACTGGGTGTATGATTTTGCATGGCAAGAAGATAATTCTTCTGTCAAGTACAAACCAATAGAAGGAATACTGTGGCACAAGCCTTTAATCAACAAGATGCCTTGTGGGCACCGTGCCTTCACAAATTTAAGCACAGCAAAGACTTGGAAAATTTAACACTCACAGAAAAAGAAGGCAGGAGGGGGTGAGAGAGGAAAGCTGGGAATAACCTACCTAATGAGTTTGTGTAAATGGTTGGCAGCACAGGGATTAGAAGAGATAAAGATACTAAGAGCTACAAATTACAGGAAATTGTGGAGAGCCATGATTATCCATATCCTAAAGCGAAATAGCACAAAGATATTAAAGATTGACTATTTCCATGAAGAACCCAGTTATCATCTCCATCCAATGTACTTATACTTTGAATAAGAAAGAGACAGCTGAAATTTATTGGGCACATAATCAATAAAGAGGGCTTGGAGAATTTGACACTCACAGGACTTATTGAAGGCAAGAGGGCTAGAGGAAAGTATTGAGTAACCTACCTAATCTTTCTGGTAATAAACAAAAGCAGTGAATTTCTGTAGAGATGTAATAAATGAAATATACAACAGTGATGATATACCAGAAGGCCTAAGTAGATCCATTTTCATAGCGACAAAGGTTTAGAGACAACAGAAACATAAAGGACATTTTTATTTAGCATCAGAAAAAGACATTTGGAATTTCTAGGGCACATAATGAGAAAAAAGGGCTTAGAAAATTTAACACTCACAGGAGAGAAATATAACAAACTTGTATAAATGGTTGGCAGAACAGGAATTAGGAGAGATAGTGAAAAGACAAATTTTACTAAGATTTATAAAGGTTCATTAATAGAAAAATTACTGTTACCTCGGCCATCAAACTCTACATATCTCAGTCACATTGAGCACATATGGTATGTGTTGAACAAACAAGTTTCTTCTGAAGAACCTCCACCATATAACTTGCAGCAGTTAAAAGAACCTACTGTTAAAATCTTGACACCAGATCCCTGAGAAAACTTTTAGAGGTCTTGGAGAGACCATGTATATATGTGTGTGGCAAAGTGATTAAAATATTCACTTTCTGACCATGGGGGCCAGGTTTTAATTTCACCATGGTTGATATGTCTGGAAGGTGACTTCTTGATGATATCAATCTGGTGGGTTGATCCCAGTGTGTGGTACCTTTGCAAAGTGCCTGAGAACCATACCATGGATTGACCGAAGCCATACAAGTGAAAGTGGGTAGATGGATATGTTCAGAACACAGCAATGTTGTTCTACTGACTGCTTGAGAATACCAGGTGATATTAGTATGGGTGTGCAGATGGTGTAATGAATAACAGTTTGGTATTGGAAATTAGAGAGCAGAGTTCTGATTCCAGTTCGATTTGATATATTCACTGACATGAAAATACCCTTGGGAAAATTTAATCCACCTCTTCTTCACACTCCCAGCTATGATTTAATTAGTAAAACTTGTATCAGTAAATCATTATTATCTTCAAAGAATTCTTACAATCTAAAATTATTTTCTGGCTTTAAATAACCTGTAAAAGGTTGATAAGCTTTAAAAAAAAACAAATCAATCCATCTATTTGCTGAATCTGTTTCTTGCTTAAATATAGCAAATATATATAAAATATACCCTTTGAGTGTTAAATTCTCTAAGGCTTCTTTCTTTGTTTTAAGTGTTGCTAAAGATGTTTTCCTTCCACTTCTGAGCAAGATTATTTTTGTATTAACTTTGTATAAAAATAATTATAATTTTTGCTACTTAAAACTTTATGCCTATTTTGGAATAAACCTAATTAACCAAGTCCATACCATCTACCATTTTACTACATTAATTAATGTTTATTAATTAATATTAATTAATTATACTCTATTGATTTACATTAATGGTTTATTGTTTATTTAAGGCTGCCAAATAGAAATTAAGGGATTCTATTTGATGAGTTGATATCAATCAAGTATTTGATCTGAGAAACTGTTAAACGAACTTAGAGGTCAACATTGGTTACAAAACTTTTATAATGGAGACAAGAACAATAAAAATGAAGAACAGCTTGGAGTTCATTTTGCAATTGATGGTGTATCAAATTGAGAACCATTACTGAAACAGAAGAAGTTGCAGAAGAATGAAACATTGAAAATTCAACATTTGACCTAAAACTGGAGATGGATGTGTCATACAATTAAAATAAAAATTGCCATTACAATGTCTGCCCTGCATTACTTATAAAATGACATGATAAAAATTAGATTCAATAGACAAGAAAAAGTTTGTTTTTTTTTTTTTGCACTGTGGCTAGACTCAATTATCTCACCTACCCTAATTTGATATGTGGGTGGTGTAATAGTGACTCGGGATGAGAAATCAGAGCAAATTTTGCATCCCAGTTGGGTTCATTACATTCACTTTTGGACAAATACCCTTGGAAAAGATATAAAGCCATGAACTCCTAGTTATGGGTTAAATAGTACAGCATACTGGGCTCTTCAATCTATGAGAAAGATAACCCTGAATTCAAAACCAAAAGCAGCCCTGGCAAAGCACATACTATACAACTAATGAATATCATGGGGTTTATAATGACTATACTGCAGTTGATCTTCTTTGATTGATTGGTGAAGCACTCCAAACACTTTTCCAAATCAAAGATGCATCAAATGTAAGTTATGGTCAATTTTTTGATGTTTAACAAGTTGAATCAACCACAACAACTACTTGTATCTTGGTGAAATCACTATAGTAAAGAAATATTGCCAAGAAATAGACAAAATGTGCCAAAAACTTCAATGTTTATGTCCAACATTAATCAATTGAAAAATAAAAAAGAATCAGTTCACTTCCATGACAATACCTTCTCAGATGTCTAATAAATATCAGTGTAGAAATTGAATAAACTGGGGTACTCACCACACCCCTTTTCAACTGATTAACACTTTTTCAAGTATTTCAATTTGCCGCAAGAAATGGTCTTCAAAAAACAAATAAAGCTCAAAATGCCTTCAAAGAATCCACCGCTTCTAGGACTCCATAATTCTTTGCTACTGGAATAAATATAATTATCTATTATTGGCAACAATGAATAGAGTCTAATTTTGTTTAATAAATTTTATTCAAAACTGAGATAAACTGCCTTTAAAATTGATGGTTACAAACCATAAGTAAAACAACCTTATCATTCCTATTTTCTTTAAAGCTTCCTTGTTTCTAACATTCAAAACCGTGTCTATATTCATATTAGGCAGCAAATAAATATATATATATATATATATATATATATATATATATATATATATGTGTGTGTGTGTGTGTGTGTGTGTATGTATGTATGTATGGATATACATTTCATGCAGCAAGTGAAGGGCAAATCTTTGTTATCATATTGGCTTTAATTTTCAACTACAGATGAATATCTTTTGAATAGCATTCATCTGCTGAGGATTTACTCTGTATTGGCAAAAATGCATCCATTCTAATTCTTCCTCTCATGTGGTATTTTAATCAGAGGGTAACATTAAAATGACTGACAAATGAACAGGGCTATGGTTTTGATTCATGCCTTTTGTTTAATTCACAATTTTGTTACTTCAATGCATGTGAAGAATTATTTTTCAAATAATTTCTTTGGTTTGATAAATTACAAGAGTTACAAAAAATTAAGTGTGTTACCAGATATATTAATTTTTGTCTTGTAGTATAAGTGCTAGGCATATAAGAGTGTGTACTAGAAAGTTTTCAGGGAAAGTCAAGAAGCCTGTCAGAAAATAAAATAAAAAACTGGTAAATTCTGGAAAGTGGGTTGAGCCAAGAATTTTAAATCGCCCTCTTGTATAAAGAGTAAAATGAAGTTAATATTTAATATAATTATAGTGTATGGCTCAAAATATGACTTGGAAAACTATTGAAAAAGGTCATCCATTTTGAAACCTTTGTATTTTGGGCAGCTGATAGTTTTAAATTGATCTTGAGAATTTGTGCATGCAAGTGATAGATGCTTTCATACTATAGTTGGAAACCAAACTCTATAAGCAGTGACAGAGTTACCTGTGAAAAGAGTAAAATTGATTATTAATGACACCTTTTTCATTACATTTTTTTTTAAATGTTTACATTTATATAAAAATTCATTTATATGGACTAAAACCTAGTCAGTAGGAGACATTTCTTTCAATTAATTGCATTTAAAAAATAAAAAAAATACAGTGTCAGTCATTCCATTAAAAACAGTGAACACACATACACACAAAGAATTGTGAGCATTCATGCATGCAAATACACCTACTTGAGATGTCTCCCCATCTTGAAACACTTGACTGGATGTCACACAATTGTCAAATGTCGAGTACTTGATGGGGGGTGGGAGGCAACAAGCACAAAGGCACTGACAAGTGGGAACCTTTCCTTCTCCTGTCTCTTCTTCTTTTTGCGCTTCTCTCTTGCAAATGTCTGAGCAGATCTTTACTGGTATTACCACCATTTGGAATTTACCATTTTTTTTCTTTGTAACAAGCTAGCAGCTACTTACTCTGTCAAGTGAATTTTGCACCCCTCACCTTTTCTACATACCAAACAATAATGAGGTTTAGTGTTAGGTAAGGCTTAGTGTTCTGCCTGAGGTATAAATTAAGTGTGTGTGTTTGTATATATATATATATATATATATATATATATATGAGAGAGTTCCACCTGATAATTGTCACTAAATGAAACTCTGAGTAGCGGATTTTGGTAGTGATATATATATGGAAGAGGTTATAATTGTTCCAATGAGAGAAAAGTGTATATTTTAAAAAGAAGAGAGAAACTGCAAACATTTTGGGTTGTAATGTGGATTTTTATATATATTTTATTTTCCATATTTTTGCTACACAGGTTTCTGAACTCTTCAGGCAAAGAGTGGATGTTTCCATATATTATTAAATGGAATTAATTTTCCTTATGTCTTTTTGTGTATTAGTAACCACAATGTCTTTCTTGGACTTATATATATATATATATATATATATATATATATATACACACTCATCATAAAAGTCTGAGAGTTAGAGTTAGGTATAAGTTTATGTGCCAGAATTTACTCAGCTCAAGCTTTTATACATCCACAACAATAATGAAGTTTAGGTGTAGGTATAAGAGGTAGGCATCATGAGTGTTCTTTTTTTGTTTTGTTTTACTATTCTTCATCTATTACAAGGACCAAGTGCCAGTCAAGGTAGAGGGTTATTAAATGTGTATGTTGTAAGGACATACAAGGCTTGTATACTATGAGGATATATAGGATAGATAACAGTTAACACTAGACTTAAATAGATTAAGATTATAGTGATCTAAATGCATCCATTCCACATTAAAACAGTTCTGAGGAAGAAGTTGAAACTTCTTCCTCACCAATGGAATATGAAGAGATTGAGAATAAGTGTACATGGTCTGGTGGGTGCTACCTGAGAAGATCTGGGCTGGTAGAACCAAGGAATATAGTTTGTCCAAACATCTGCCATAGAAATAGCAATAGCTTAGTGAGAAGCAAGCAACATTTTGTCTGTAGGAAATGGGTTGTAGAGTTGAAAACAATTCATCAACCACAAGGACACACAAATGCTTCTTCTGAACTTGGTTGAGTTTGGAAAATGAGCATTGGGCAGCTCTGGTTCACATCTGACAGTAGTGTGTTAGAGTTTATTCTGAGGTTAAAATTGGACTTCAAAGTCATGGTTGATATTTTAGTCATTAAAAAAAAAAATCAGTTTGTATTCAACTAGCAATATTTAATAATTATGGATAGAGGAGTGTATTTTTTTTTTCAAATCATTTTTTGTACTTTTGTTTGTGTTGTTGATCCACTTGTCACAATGGCCAATATTTCTTGGGGAAAAAAATGCAACATCTACTTCTTCCTTTAGAGATTGTACATGTAAATATGGCTGCAGGATGAAGTTGGTGAAACTATGTTGTAAATAACAAAAGCAAAATAAAGATAACAATTCAAACAATATTTGGAATAATAACGACTCCCCACCAACTGTCACCATTATAGGAAAAATGAGATTTTGTTTTTTAAACTAAATTTTCATTTCTATTATTATCATTATCATCATCATAATTCCCTCCAACTCAGTTTGTTCTCATTGTTTCTAAATTATGAAGTATTAAAAAATTTAACCAGTTATTTTTTTCATTTTTGTCAGGATTGAGTTCATCTTCTTGAAAGAAGTGCTGTTAACCTTCAGGATTTGAATGATCATAGCTCTCCACAATTTCCTGTGTTTTATAGCTCTTAGTAAAGGTTGTGTTTTTGCTATCTCTCCTAAACCCTGTTCTCCTAATCATTTACACAAGCTTGTTAGGCAGGAGTCATGCACTGCTTTCCTCTGCCCTTCTTGCCTTCAATATGTCCTATGTGTATCAAATTTTCCAAGCCCTCTTTCCTCATGATGTGCTCTAGAAATTTAAAATGCCTCTTTCTGATGTTAAGTATAAGTGTCCTTTTTATTTCCATTTTCTCTAAATCTTTGTCATTGCTCAGTCCATGGTATTCTAAGCATCCTTCTGTAAGACCACATCTGTTTTCTCAAATCTCTTCTTCATCTGTGAGAAGATTGTCCAGCATCCACTGCCTTAGAGAAAGACTGATATTAAATAACAGTTTAGTACAGTTTTCTTTGTTTCGAATGAAATTTTCCTGTTTCTTAATACTTTGCTTAGTTTTTTGAAGGTACCTTTCACTATCCCAATGGTCATTCTGATTTCAGTCTTGCATTTTTTGTCCTCTATTAAAACACTTACTAGATATTTAAATTTTTGTACTTGCTTAATTTTGGCATCTCCTATTTGCAATCCACATGTTGGGCTCTTCTTTTTGTTAACAACTATTCATTCTGTCTTCTTGCAATTAATGTGTTCTTTCTTCTCATGTTCCTTTACTACCTTGCATTCAAGACATTTCCATTATTTCGGGTTAAACGCACATCATAAAATTTATTTGCTTGCAGTCAAGATAGCACTAAAAAATTATTTATGGCAGGCCTTTATAATGTCATTCTAATGTTACTTATTTCTTTTCCATATTCTTAAAAGAGGCTTTTTTAAAAGAATGGGAAGTTATCAAGGAAATATTTGGTATTTACATTTTATTTTCATACAATATTTTGAAAATCTCATTCCCTCTTTACTTACAGATTTTTTCTTAAATTTAAATTGTTCTAGATTTTTACTTAATTAAATGGCTAAATCATTTATAGGTCAACCCATTGGGTTCTTACCAAAGGCAAAAAACTATTCTCTTCACAAAACTCAGACAAGTAAAAACAATAGCTGGAGATAATGGTTTCATCAGAAAAGACATGAAGCATTCACAATGACAACCTTTTCTTGAAGATGAAGCTAGAATTGCTTAGAGGAATGCACAAGTTAACAAAGCTTTGTGTGGGTTAAAACAGATTCTAAAACCCTTGACAAAAAAAAAAAAAAAAAAAAAAAAGAGAAAATAGATCAGTCTTTCTCTTTCTGAAGCTGGAATGACAGATGATCACAATTGAGGTTTTGTTTCACCAATGGCAAATCCTGAGTTTTGTTGCATTTACAAAGATACAATTCTGTTAATTGTTCTTTGGAGATCTTTTTTTTTTAACTAAAGAATTTCTATGTTCATGTTCATCTTAAACTTAAAAGCTGCAGAAGAATAAATAGAAAAAAAAATATAAAAAAAAAAACAAATGTAAGAAAATTAGAGGAAAAAAAAACAAAAATAAAAACAGGGAAATAAAGATGAAAACTGAAATGTAATTTCTTGTGGCTAAATGAAAACAAAAGGTGATTTTCACCATAATTGTAGAAGAAAAAAAGTGTTTAAAAAATTTTGCTCAGCTGCTGGAGAAATATAGAAAGTATATACTAGTAAAGTTACAAAAAATATATATAACCAGGTAGATAGTTTGTAGGAAGAGAAATGGTACCTTTATAAGTTAGATATAAACAGATACATTCATTGTGTGTGTATGTAGATCAATAAACCTGCAGCTTAATGTTGAAAAAAATGTCTTTACATAAATATTTGATACATTATCTTCTTCCTTGTCAATGATCTAAGGGACTCTAATCTAAAATCATGACTGAGTTTCATGTTAAAGTGATCTTCAGATGGTAATGATCAAAGGATGACTAACTGAACCACCTTAAATAATTACATAGGGACAGGAGAAACCTGATAATTTAAATTGATTTACATTTAAATTGCTAGAATAACAGAGGAAGAGTAATAAGGAGGATAGTAGATAGCAATTGACATTGCATTTAATTTTTTGCAGATTAAAGTTGGCTGGAAAGCATGGAGCCAGAAGGGAGTTTTACAAGCCAGAAGTGTGAGGATAGAAACTGTTAGCATATAATTTATGGTTACATCTAGCCAGCTCAACTGTAAATTGGTGACACCTCATCAGCAGTTTAGTACAATGCTTAAATTCAAAGAGTCTAGGTACCATAGTGAAGAGCTCATCCAAACAATTACCATGAAATTATTTATAGAAAAGGCACAGCTTTGTAAATGTTGATGGGAAAGTGACTGAAGCTGAGATTCCGGGTCAGGACCAATAACATAGCAGATTCCTATTTGGATTTTATCAAGAATGTCTAATTATATATAGCAGAAGCAACAGATCCGATGTGCAGTATTCAAAGCAGAAGTAAATGGTAGACTTATAAATGTGTATGATTGATTTTAGAGAGAAAGATTGTCTAGCACAACACAGTGAACCAACTTTCCTAGCAAGCAGACCTAGCAATTGTCTCAATATAATCTTTCCACTTCATGTCAGCAGAAAAATGTTAGCCCAAGAAGGCACAATGAATCACTCTACTGGGAAGCAATATGTTAGCAACTGGACATGTTGTTATTAGTTGGATTGTAATCTGAAATTCTGACTACATAATGTTCAATTTATGTTATTAATAATCACAACTGAAGTAAGTGCATTGAAAGGGATGAGATTATTTTGTATAAAATAAATGTATTTTTCATCATTAGACTATAAACTCATTGATGTATTTATGTACATAAGGTTAACTATAAAAACCTGAAAGTAAATATGTAGGATTTGAATGCTGTACAGAACATGTATACATCTTCTAAACCTTTTTTCCAAATTAAAAATTTAAGTATATGTACCATACCACAGGAGAACATTACTTAAAAAATTCAAAATGTTGTGAATATCAAATTTTAATAACAAATATTTATAATTACAAAAATGACTGTATTTTTGACAGTAAAAAAGAAATTATACATACACAAAATAAAATAAATTCAATGTGATTTCTGACTTTGCTTTCCTTTTATAATATTATAAATATCTGTTTTTATGGTACTCGTCTTTATTCTAAGAAAGATAGTTAAATGAGAATCACTCAACTGATTTCTTTCATCAGTTTTGATGTTTACCATGCAAAAAAAAAAAAAAAAGAATTGTTCACAGCAATGTGTACTAATTCACAGTTTTCTAGATATGCTAAATCATTTTTATTTAGCTCTGGCTCTTGCCTGACACACCAGCTAGTGTGTTTTGGCAAAGGCCTTTCTCCCCCTTTTTCCTTTTAGTGCAATGGGAAAGTGAACCTAATAGCACAATTTGAGAATAATTTTCTTGACATACATTACTAAAGTAAATGAAGATATACCTAAAGATTTAAGGATGCAGTGGACCACATCGATGTATTAAATATTAATTGCAGCCCTTGGGTTGGGCATTCTTGTTCTGAACAGAAAGAGGGATATTTTCTTGAAGAAAAGAGAACCATGTGCACCATGACACAGACACAGAGACTACTCCCAACACACACACAGTGTGAGTGTTACCACCTACACACATACCCTCAGCCAAATCAAATGCAAAGCAGGTCTTATGGCATGTTGCTGCAGAGACACCTGATCCCAGTCATTCATCAATTACAAGACAATAAGTTATAAAAAGGAAGGAAGAAAGAAGATCCTTTAAGAAAGAAAGTGACTTAAAGATTGGGATGGATGAAAAAAAAAACAGGACAAGATGTTTAATGGCTATGAAGAATTTAAAAAAAAAAAAAGATAAGGGATATCATTTGAATTTGAATGTAATGTAAAGCATCTGTTCAGAAATTGGTGAAGGAGAGTGGGATTCAAAATGAGGTCACAAAATGAGAGAGAGATGGGTGGGTAGGACACTAATATGAAAAGGTGAGGCAGGAGAGGTTAAATGATAAAAATCAAGAGAAAAAGAATGAGGAAGAATGAAGGAAAAAATGAGTGATGATGGCAGGATGAAAGAGAGAGAAAGAGGAGGATGGTTGGAGAATATATAAAAAAGAGAGGAAGAAGAAAAAAAAAAAGAAGATTATGAATAAGAGAATGGAAGAAACAGCAAAAAAAAACAAAAAGAAAAATAGATAAAATCATTAAACGAAAGAGAATATGTAAGTAAATAAATGCAAAAAATGTAGTTAAAGGAATAGTTCATATCAAAGTAGGTAAAGTATTAAAAATATTTCTAAAAATCCCCTCACCCTAACTACAAATTAAGATGTTGCCTTAATATTTTATCCAATTCCACGCCACAAAAAAATGACAAATTTAGAAACGAAATGACCTATAAAGTAGAAAACTAAGTTCAAAGACAAAGAAAAAAATGAACATAACATCAAAATAAATAAATAAGCAAAAGTATATAAAAGCCAACTAGTATTACTACCATATCTGGGCTGGAGCTACACACTCATCACTTTCCAGTCTTCCAAGAATTCAAAAGCGTTTACACAGCCTTGTGGGTGATGAATTATTTTCAACCCTACAGCCTCTTTCCCACAGATGAAACAACACAAGCCTCTTGCTACTTCCATGACAGATATTCAGATGAGCTATATTCCTACCAGTTCAGACCTTTACAGCCAAGACCTGCCCTGCCACATACGCAGGATCACATCATCCTCATTCCCTTTGTATTCCATTACTACAAAGGAAATTTCACTCAGTTTCTTCCTAAAAACTGCTTATTTGTGAAACAGACTCACAAGAAAAGACGTTTCCCCAATCACAAAATCTCTTTGAGTCTTAGTGTCCACTTTAATCTATCCAACATATATCTTCATAATCTGAACTTTCTCCGCAGCCACTTATTATCCCTACAACAACCTCATTCAGTAACCCTCTACTTCGAGTGGTTCTTGGGACTTATATTGGCAACTATTCAGTAAAAGAAAAAAAAAAACTTTTTAAAATCACCTTTATAAAATTTATTTCTTTTCTTTTTTTTTTGCCAAGAACATAAGAAAAAAAAACTAACAAAAATATCATTTGATACTTGACTGTAGGATTTTGTAAATGAGTTATGCATGTGTCATTGAAACACAATCATTTTGTACAGCCAACTCAATCTGATCAATATTTAACTTCATGGAAAAAAACAAAAAAAAACAACTCAGTTTCTATTAATGACATTTTTGGCTTTTATGTGAAATACATGAGCAGATAAAGAGAAAAAAAATGGGTCACTATTAAATATCTTGTAAAAAGTTTTGAAACTATTATTGTCCCCACCCTTATCATTTCAGAAATATATTCAAAGAATATTGCCATAAAAATGGGTTAATAATTGAATTTCCTCTCAAGGCAAAAAAAAAGGTCTTTTGGGTAAGTTTTGATAACAGCTTTTTTCATCTGGAAATGAAATACAATACAAAGAATTCACAAAAGAAATGTGTCAGTGATCAAATGATACCATATTGAAAAAATAACCTTTTACATGAAATAGTATAAATTACAAATGATTGAAAATATAAAAAAGTATGCTTGATTGAAATAAGCTGTCGCTTTTATATCAACTAAATGTTATCCTTCCAAATGAAATAAGCTAAGAACATGTAAATCCGTTCAGTATTCATAATGAGGTTTTGTTTCACTTCAGAAGAACCAATCAAATATTTTAATGGAGTTTAAAGTACACTTGAAATAAAATTCAACTGATTGTTTTTGAAGAGGAGATCAAAGACTGTTTTGAAACATGGAATACAAATTAAGCAATATTTTATCAAAGTTTATGACTTGTCTTCATTATGCATATAAGAAAAAAATGCTGTTTAAATTGTTTATCAGGGAAAGTTTATAATATTAAATTTCTATCTGTACATTTCTTTACCTTTCCTTTCTGATTCAAGTGAAACTTACAAGAAATTCATAACACACATGTATGCATAATAGTAATATTGTTTCCTTATAAGAAAACATTTAGCATTAACCAAGCAGTCAGTACTAGTGAGTTGAAATTTATAAAATCTTTCTCTTAAAACAATTTTTCAAGAAAATAGTTTTCTAATGGTGCAGTAGCTGTTATTGCTCTTTCCAGTTTTGATGGAAGTTTCCTTCCTAATTTTTTATTTGAAGTAATGTGGAATGCCAACAGCTTGATTACATCATTATTTTCTCTATCAGTTAGATGTGATACTGATTTTAGTTGTTACTGCTGTTGGAAGTCCTTAAGTGATGTGGTTTCTGGTATAGTTCCATTTGGGACTTAAGTGCCAGTCCAATAAATTTGTTGAAGGAAGGTGAATTAAAAGCTAGTAAAAAACAAAGAGTTACTGAGAGTTAAAGAAACAGAGAATTCAATAAAAGAACAGGAATTAAGAAAACAGGCAATAACAATTGACATTTCATTTAAATTTTTGAAGATTGTAGTTAACAGGAAAGTAAGAGATGAGAAGAGAATTTCACAAGCAAGAAGTGAAAGAGAAGAAAATTCTAGCATAGAACTTATGGTTACAACTAGCCATTTCAAGTGTAAAATGGTGAGATGTTGCTGCCAATTTAATAGTGATTAAATTCATAAAGTCTAGGTACCAAAGAGCAAAGCAAACAATTACCATGAAAATATTTATAGAAAAGTACAGGGAAATTATATTACAGCAGTGAGAAAGTGACTGAAACCAAGATGTTTATATACGAAGAGTTTTTAAAAAATTCTTGGCTCAAACCATTTCACAAAATCCCAAACATCAGAACTTTTCAGCACCACTCTGTATAAACAAATGTGTGAATATCTATTGGTTATGAATGCTTTTTTTTTTTTTTTTTTTTTGGACATAAGTATAAATGTATGTATTTATATATATGCCTTATTGTAATGTATATTTAATACTGGAAAATCATGATGGGTATGCTCAATTTGGTTGTTATACTCATGTTTCAGCCATTGCACCAGCCAGCCTTCTTCAGGTACATATTGTTGCTCTTGGTAAATTTTGAACTGAAACCTTTGTTGAACCTATGTGGGTTCAGTGCAAGAGACAAAAGCAAAACAAAGGTGATGAAGGCTAGCAAGTATTGATATGAAATATTCCCTGAGCATGGAAAGCAGAACATTCTAACCTCATGAATTGAATAAAGGGTTTAGTTCAAAATTCCAAGAAGGTTACTGGTAACAACAACAGATATCTGAAGAATACTAGAGGGTGCACCAAATGAAACACGAGTATAACAACAAATATATTCATACACTAGTCCAAATGAAAAAGTATATAATAATGATAATTCCTCATCCAAGATGCTGAAAAAATTAAATCCGCATTTTAATTTTGCTAAATACTTTATTTTGTGACATAAAATATACCAAAAATTTAGCATGAGGTATTTTGGAAGCCTGCCCTGGACCCTACTGGAGAAGATTTAAGTTTGATCATTACTATGTCAGTCAAAAGGTGATGATGATAGTAGCAGTAAAGCCACTAAGATACAAGGGATTACAGGGAGTGGAAGAATTAAGAACAAAAATATTACTAATGAGCAGGAAAAGAAGAGAGTCAGAAGGATTGACCTTGCATTTAGATTTTTGCTGATTAAAGTTGAATAGAAAGCATGGATCTGAAAGGAAGTTCCACAAGTGAGAAGTGCAAGATAAGAAACTGTTAGCATAGAATTTACAGCTACATCTAGCAAGCGCAACTGTAATTTGAGGAGATCGCAACACCAGTCTTGTACTGTGCTTAAATTCAAAATGTCTAAGAGCTCATCCGAACAATTACCATGAAAGTATTTATAGAAAAGACCTAGAGACAACCTTACAATGGTAGGAAAGTGACTGAAGCCAAGCTGCCAGATCAAGACTAATAATATTGCTGATTCTTCTTTGGATTTTATCAAGGAGTTCAAGGTAAATAGCAGGGGCACTGAACTATATGCGGGAGTAATATTCTAAGTATGGAAGAATGGTAGACTTATAGATATGTATGATACGTTCTGGAAGTAAAAATTGTCTCACATAACACAGTGGATCAACTTTCTTAGCAGCTGAGCTAGCAATGGATTCAATATAATCTTTCAACTTCATGTCAGCCAAGAACATTAGCCTGAGAAGGCGCAATAAGTCACTTTCCTGGAGGTCAACATCAGATGGAAGGCAGAAAGCTTTCTCTCAAATGGTTAATGGAGAGACTTAAAATATACACCGCACATGCTACAAAATATATTAAATAAAAAGGATAGGCCACTTTTTATAATAGGATACATTAATATTTGAATTCTAATTAACAGAGAGCAGTTAACTTGGATTATGATTAATATATCCTCTGATTAAAAATCAAATGTTAATTTTCTTAATGACTGCTATTTCTTTTCATGTGCCATGTCCCTTCAGGATGTAGGCAACAATGGCTCTCCACTTCCCCCCCTATCCCTTGTAGCTCTCAATAAGTTTTGTCCCTTTGCTACTTCCCCCAGGACCTGTTCTGTTATCCACTTGCTTAAGCCCGCTAGGTATGTCATGCGTTGCTTTCCCTTGTATCTCAACCTGTGAGTATCAGATTCTCCAAGCCCTCCTTACTCATTAAATTTCCCAGAAATTTCAGCTGCCTCTTCCTGATGTTAAGTATAAGCTTCCTGCTTTTTTGCATCCTCTCCAAAACCTCATCATTACTCACAAACTTGGTCCATGATATTCTAAGCATCTTTCTGTAGAACCATACCTCTGTTGTCTCAAGTCTCTTCATCTTTGAGGAGATCATCCAGACTTTGCTGCCGTAAAGGAGGACAGCTGTCATGTAGCAGCTCAATACTATTTTCTTTGTTCTGTCATTTACAAGAGTCATAAAAATGTTTCTAGATTTAAAAGAATGATATTTTAATCACTAAAACTGTTGGTTGCTTGTATTATCCAGCACATCAATAAAAAGAAGAAAAAAAAGGTGAAATGAGTTGGTTAAACTTTGTTTTAAAATAGCACCATCAAGGATTTCAGTTTAAGTTTTAACTTTTCATTCCTGACTGCACATAATCAGGCTAACTAAATAATATACAATGTCTACTCCATTATATGACTTTTTGTCAGCATCCAAAATATTGATTTACCATTCGTTTTATTGTCCACCAAAGTCAAACATCCTACATATGTATATATATAAAAAAAAGCCCACATTATTTTCTTTTTCATTTCTCTATAACACACAAAGTTTACTTTTAAAATCTTCAAAGAACTTAGCTCTGGCATAACTAGTACCAAGATATATCACTGACCATCAGATGCAAAATGACTTACATAGACATGGCACCTTCCCTTTTTCTTCAATAATATGAAAAAACAAGAATTGAGGGTGAACATAGTTACATATATGATTTTTATTGATTTCCTTAACCTGTGAATCATAAACAAGCAGATATTTGGCGGGGTTTTTGCACTTTATCAAGGCCCTTCAATCATTCATCCTACATTTTCCACTCTTTCTCTCTCTCTCCAGATTCTTATCCTTCCAAAGTTTCCTGCAGACATTGGCTATCACGGTTCTTTGATGTTACTTGCCTCTTATGGAGATTCTAAATTAACTTATTTTTATAATTAACTTGGCATATATAAGGGATGGGTAGTGAATAGAATGTTTGCTCATTTGTAAGAGTTGAATGGGACCAAGAACTTTTCAACACCCATTCAGAAAAGTTCAACTGTATTTATCTTTACCAAAGTTCAGTTAAATGTCCTTTTACAAAACCTTCTTCTATGTGATGTGTCCCTTTAGAACTTTTGCAGTCATGGCCCTCCACAATTTTCTTTCCTTTGTAGTTCATAATTTTTCTTTGTTACCTCACCTAAATCTTACTCCACCATCCATTTACTCAAGCTCATTCTTCTTCTGTGTATTATGTCCCTTCAGGATTTTGCCGATCATGGTTCTCCATAATTTCCTCCCCTTTTATAGCTCTTAATAAATTTTGTCTTTTTGTTATCTCTCCTAAACCATGTTCTGTCATCCATTTACTCAAGCTCACTAGGTAGCTTACATGTTGTTTTCCTCTGTCCCTTTTGTCTTCAATCTATCCTATGAGTATCAGATTTTCCAAGCCCTCTTTCCTAAAATTTTGTTGTTGCTCACATGATTGGTCCATAGTCTTTAATATTAATATCACTTTCAGTTTCATAATTATTGGTGCCTGTGAAAAAAGCAGGAATCCAACTATTGTCTTATTCTTTAATTTGACAGGTGGAGAGTGTAGAAAATGAAAATGAAATCTGTAAACAGGCTATGGCTATTTATATCCAATTTTCACTAATGTATTTGATAAAAGCATTAATCTATTTAGGATATCCTAACCTTTTATGAAATATCTTCACAGAAATGATACCATCATTGGCATGCCACCATGCTTGATAAAAAGTAAGTAGGTAAACCACTCTCCTCTGACTATTATATATATATATATATATATACACACACACTAGTAATAAGTATTATCCTCCATTGTTAAGCTTAAGAGTGACCAGTCAGTCTTGAGAGAGGTGAATCTCAAACAAAAGGAGTGAAATCACTGAGGAATGATACTGTCCGAAGTCTCAATATAATCTCAGATTATATTTAAGGGTGTGATAAAACTTCCCAGCCTAACTGACTTCTCCAAATCAGAATAAATTAGCAAAATCAGATTTTATTTTGGAATCACATTTTACTTGAGTAGAGAATTTTTTAGGAGCCTCTCGTATAGAATGTGTGTATAAACCTCAATCTCTATCGAACATCTTGATACTTTGAAATTACTAACTGCCCATCATGCTTTTGCAAATGAAAATATACTAAAATGGGAGAGTCCCCCAAAAATCCACCTGATTATTTTTTTTTTTTTTAATTATTTAAGCATAAGGAATGGCATCTAGACTGTGAGAACAATTTAGACATAAGGAGTAATATACAGAAAAAAGTTTTATGAATAATAATCAAGGTTAAATATTAACTTACAAACGAATTCAGGGCAATTTTGTTTTACTCCTGTAGGTGTAGGAAATACCTAATATCATGAAGTTAAAGTGTCAGTATTGATGAGTAAAATAGGTAAGTGTTGAAATGTTTGGGAAAATAGATGAACAAAAGAGTGAAAGAAAACATAGAAATATTTATTCCATTGGGAACAATTTTACACAGAAAATTTCAAGGAATGTTCCTCACAGAAAGTGTGAATTCTTGGAATGCTCTTAAATCTCTATAAAAAGGATGAAGAAAAAGTTGAACTTACTCTGATGGTGGATTAGAGAGTGAGTGACATGTATCGTCTAAGCCTTGGGTGGCTGCTGCACAGAGTGCTAATTTTAGTGTCCTATCCTGATCTCAGCACAAAATGAAAAAGAAATTCAACTCTTCAGATTTACACCACACATGCTCCCAATTTTTTCTTTTTCCACATGCCCAGAAGCTGAAAAGTGGTTGCTGATTCATGTCTAGCAGAAAGTTTTAACATCTGCTAAACATCAAGCTTAAAACTTTACTTCAATTATGTTTCAAATAAAAGATTAATTATTTTATTTTTGATCAATAATTGAGACTTTTCCATCAAGCATGATGGCCACTTATCTTGGGTTTGAAATTATATGAAAAGATTAAAATGCTAATCTGAAATTTCTTAAGAATAAATATTGGATTAACAAATATTCTCTGCAATTCTGATATTCATCAGTTGTTCATGCTCTTATCTTTACTACTTTCAACTATTTTTTGGCCAATGCATTCTTGAGCCTTCCTCATCTGTATCATTCATCTGGGAAGTTATTTTATGTGTGAGCAACAAAAGATCTTTATAAGCAGTGATAATTCCCAAATCAAATAAAAAATAAATCTGTCCATATGAATTGAATATTTCAACACACAAGCTATATTGATGCTGATGTTCAGTATGACTAAAACCACAATGAAGGCCTTCCATTCTAGCAAAACTAGTATCATCATTTTGTCAGGAAATGTCTTGAGAAAAGTAGGAACAGAAAGAGACAACTGAAATTTCTAGGATACATAATGAGGAAAGAGGGCTTAGAGAATTTAACATTCACAGGATATAGTGAAAGCAACAGAGATCAAAAGGAAACAGAAAGTAACCTACTTAACAAGTTGGTGAAAATAGATGGTAGATTGGGGACAAAAAAGGATGGGAAAGGACAATAAGAAAAAGGAAGCTGTGAAGAGTCATGACTATATTTGTTTATGAAGAGAAGATCAGATCTCTTATCCTAAATCAATGACATATTTGAATTCCACATTGTTAAAAAAAAATGTCACATTTCCTGCTCATTCATGCAGCTTCTGATTTGTGTATATATATGTAGTGTAACCATGGGAAACTATGAAGAATATTAGGACAGCTAACCAATCCCTGTTGCAGAAACCTGCTTAGGCAGTGTTTGTTCAGTACTCCCAGTGCCTTCTTGTGGTTTATACTGCAACTATACTGAGCAGACTTTGTACAGTTTCTTTGAGAGAGAACATAATTTGAATGTAACTGAACAAGGCCAGTACATACAAAACCTTGATCATGATGACTTGTATGTCATACTAACACGATCATTGCCATCTAACAGATAGTGTCATCTACCCAAATTCACCCAAAAGGCTTGGGTTAACCTACAGTGAGGTTTTCAGGCACGTACCAACAGTGCCACACAGTGTGTGTAAATATTAACATTTGTTTATACAGTCAAATCTTCATTGTTATTATTGTTAGTACTTGGTATCACTATTATTATAATTAGTGATATCAGCAGGCGGTGTCAAAGCCTTCCATCAACTAAATGAGAGAATCATTAATAATCTTGTATCTTTCTCAATATTCTGTTTCCAATTAAATTTATTTGTGTTGTTTCAATTTTTTTTTAATCATTTCACCCCGAGCAAGGTGATAATGCTATGATGGTGCAAATGGTTACTTGAAGTGAAAGAGAAGGAGAAGTGTAGTGAGGAGAAAGGACAATAAAAGAACAAGGTTGAGGAAAAAAGATGATGATTGTAGGTGGCAAGGGAAGCAAGAAACTGGAAGAGAGTTCCACAGGTGAGAAGTATGAGAAAAGAGACTCTTAGAATATAAGGTTACATCCAGCCAGTTCAACAGTAAAATGATGAGACTGAGTTGCCAATCTACTAGTGCACTTAAATTCATGCATGTGACGTACAAAGAAGGAGAGTCCATTAGAACACTTGCCATGAAAATATTTATAGAAAAGACAGAGAGAAGCCACACCACAGTTGTGGTTAAATGGTTGAAGTTGAGATGCCAGGTCACCCGTTGCCTACAAAGAGGAAGGGCAATGGTGTGAGGACATCAATATCGGGAACGTAAACCAATCAAAGAGTAAAATAAAAATTTACTTTTTGAAATCTGTTGTACAAGTGCTCTACAGTCCCACAAGCTGGAGTGCATATGAATCCGGGTTTTGATAAGTGAGACTGGTATAGGACCCCCCCCAATCCCTATTTGAGCCTCACGGGCATACAATCAAGGAGTTGGACCCAGGCATTACCAAACATCTGCACATCACAGGTCAGGACTGATTACAGACACTTCTTTGTTTCAGTTTTTTCAAAAGAAGGAATTATGAAAACTATCTCATAAATTTACGTTCTCTCTTTCAATAATTTGAAAATCCCTCAAACAAAATCACAATATTATTAAAACTTATCTTGAAGGACAATGATAATGTAGCATTTCAATTAATAAAGCAAATCTATTTCTTATACTTATCTAAGTTTTGATATTATTAATTAACTTCTATAAGAAATAATCTTTACTTTCTATAATCTATTATTGGTCTTCTGTGTGTTGTATCAACTTATCCAAGTGAAAATAATTTCTAAACAAGCCTTTTTTGATAGCAGTCACTTTTCTATGAAAACAAAGCAAAGAATACAAGTCCACAAATTCTCTGGGGATATAGGCAATCTTGCAACTAATAAAGTAAAAAAATGAACATCTCTCTAAGCATTATTCAATCCTCAACAATCATGTTTTTATAAATCAAACTCAAATTCTCTTGAGACTTTGGCATTTCTATAGAAACAAAGGAAAAAAAAACCTTTTGGTTTAAGCTCTTCATTCTTTTTTTATTTATTTCTATAGCAGCAAAAGACAAAAGAATATCTATAAAATCTATACAGCTATGTCAAGCTTAAATGAAGAAAACAAATTGGAGCTTTCAACTCGGAAGTGGGTGGAAGGTGAGTGAGAGACAAATCACAATAAATAGAGTTTTTTCATGCAAGCATCAGACTAGAGTGGATTGATTCTTTCTCACCCACTCAGCGACCCTTGAGTGTGAGTTAGCATTTGTCTAATTCAGATGAATGTTAGGTTTCTATATTCCCCACTTCAACAATCAAATCCACTGTGCCAAGCACACATTTAAAACGGCATCTCCTTTTAGACAAAATTTAGATGTAGGATCAATTTGCATGATGACGATGAAAGGAAGCAAAAGGATGAGAAAAGTTCCGTTTTAGAGGGACATTAAAAGATTCTGACGATGGAGACTGCATTTGGGTGGGAACGTTTTTGTTTCCTCCTTTTTTTTTTTAAAGAGAAAAAGAAAAAGGGGGTTATATTCAAGAAAAATAAATAAAAGTGAAAATCGTGTCGAGTCAATAAGAAATAAAACAAAAACAAATAAAAGAATGATAAAGAAACTAGGTATCGTCAATTTTAATGTCCAAAACAATTGAACTTCCTTTTTACTTTTTTTCCTTAACAAGTTTCCATAATTTTTTTTTGTTTTAATTGAAAAAAAAAAAAAAAAAAAAAAAAAAAAACAAAAACACTATCATTCAATATTTGAGACCAATAAAAACAACCAAGAAATGTTTAGGTATTCAAAGATTGTTGCAAAATAGCATCAAAAATTCAAAGTAAAACTATTTCATAAAGTAAAAATTGTAAAGAAAAGAAGAAATAAAACAAGTTCTCGACAATATTTGAGCTCCAATGATTTGAGCTCATGGTTGCCGTAAATCTCCTGAGTGCAGTCATTGACACATTTGCTATGGTTTTAAAATTGAAACAGTTTTTTTTTTTTTTTTACTGTTTTAGTTTTTTAATCAAGTATTTAAATCTATTCTAAGTAAAATCAATTTATTTGTAGTTTCACGTCAATGTAAAAGTCCAACAGCACATTTAATTTTTAGGTTAAATTTAGTTAAATACCGTTGCTTCTCGAAGAGAACCATTTTCTTGACGTTGTATCTTCAAACACTCACTTAAAAAAGTTATGTGATCAGAATATGAGGCGAGGTAAATAAATATAGAAAGATATTTCATTATTTGATATGCGAAATTCGTTTCGGATGTTAAAAATCAATGGTGCCCAAGAAAACTAGATGGAGTTCAATGAAGAAAATGAAAAATATGAAGAAATTTAAAAACGAAGAAAGAGGAAAAGTGTAGAGAAGGAAAAACAAAGAATCGATAAAAAAAAAATTACAAATGAAAAGAAAGAAAAAGAGGTAGGAGCAACGCAAGAAAAAAAAAGACAATAAGAAAAATATGTAGATGAAAGAAAACGAATAAGAATTTGTGGTTCAAAAGTCTTATTTTGCACTAAAAAAATAAAAAAAAAAAAATATTGAATTTAAAAAAAAAATTTTGGTTTTTGTTTAAAAAAAAAAAAAAAAAAAAAATAAAAAATAAAAATAAAAAAATAAGCTTAAAAAATGTGAAAAGCGATTAGCGTTAGAGAATTAGATTTTGAGGATAAAAATAGTGAATAACGAAAAATAAAAGAATTGGTATTTTTAATATTTATCTTATTGGGGGAGAGGGAAGCCAAAAAGAAAAGTTTTTTAAATCCTCTTTTTACTCACGCAGTAAATATAATCTACTTTTTTAAATTAACAAATACGTTCAGCCTGAGAGATATTTCCAAATCATTTAGAGACCAATGGTTGCCAATAGTGGTCCGTAGAGAAATTGGGACATTACAGTGTAACCCGGATATAAGAGAGTTGTCAGGACCGGAGAAGAAGTCTCTTATATCCGGGTTTGGTCTATTTTATATACATTAACACAGGCTCTAATTTGGGGCCAGAGAAAATCTCTCTTATATCCGGGTTACACTGTAGTGTATTTCAATTTTTATGAAGCTTCAGATTAAAAAATGACGAGTAACAAAAACGTATGGAAATATAATCTCGAAATGTACACAAGACAAGAATGTGAACACCATGCCATCAGGACTTTCAAACTTCAAATGTTCAATTTGTTTTTATTTAAATAATTACTTACACTATAACTTTGTTACCTTTTTTAATGGGTACATTTCATATTGATTAACATTAACAATAAAAGTTTTCCGATTATATGTGATTACCTTTTCTTTAAATTCATATTTGTGGTCCGCCAGATTTATACATAGCGGACCATGAAGTTCAAAAATTTGGCGACCGCTGATTTAGACATCTCGTAGATAAATGGCATAATTTGATATCAAATACTGAATTTCGAAGGCACCAAGAAAACTGAATTACAAACAACTGATGACCATATTGCATTCTATTTATTTTTATTATTTTTTTCTTTTCGAATTAAAAAAAAAAAAAAGTTACACGCACGTGCAGTGAAGCTTTTATTTATGTAATTCAAGGAACATTCTTCGAGAATAGCATAAATAATTTATACCAGGTGTAAAGAGAGTCTGAAAATTCCAAACCAAAGTAAGGGAAGAGACGTATAAAATTCAGTAATTTTTAGGTTACGCTTGCAGCCTGAGTCAACACGAATTTCTGTCAAAAAAAAAAAAAAAAAAAAAAAAACGGAATAAAGGTGATGGGGAAGAAGTTTAAAAATAGAAAAAGAAGAGAGAAGAATTGATTGAGAAATGAAGGCAAGAATTTTAAAGCGTGAGAAAAGATGGGGGGGCTGAAAACACAAATGAAGAAAAAACAAAGAAAGAAAAATAAAATCAAGAAAAAATTAAAAGCATTAAAAAAGAGAATTTTTTTTAAATTAAGATTATAAAAAATGTAAGAATAAAAGTAAAACAATATATTACAATTTATATATAAACAAATCATTGATTTGTGTTTGACAAAGTGATTTAGAAAATTGATATGGAGATGCGATGCAAAAGAATAAAAGATGTCCTTTCCTCACAATCGACTAAAACCCGTTTTTGTTTAAAGAATTTTGGCAATATAATAGATTGAATGGAGTGGAATAATGTAAGAAAAAGACGAGATAGTAAAAGTAAAAATTCTAAAACAAAAATAACGTCGGGTGGGAGGATGATACAAGAAGAAGATAGCACATTCAATAAAAGTTAATAAAAGAGATTAAGAAGTTAAAAAAAAAAATTCTAACTCTCGCCCTCATAGGCTCCATACCCATAGTGAGGTGGACGACTTGTTTTCTGGTCGGCTACACTATAGAGCGGGACTCTACGAGAAACATCTGTCAGTCGGTCAGGTCTGATATTAGAAATAAATATATATATATATATATATATATATATATATATATATCTCAGCCTGTCTTGCAAGCAGAATAGTAAAAAGAAAACAGACCGATGTCTGTGAGAAAAAAAACGTAAATTTATATTTGCGTTTCCACACTGGCAGACAAAAAGGGGTATAAACACTTACGATTAAAACATCTATCCACCCATGTACCTGACGACTCAAATGGCTGTGTGTATTAATAGTTTCATACTTTTACACAGCCATATTTTATGCATGGGGTATATAGTATATAGTTTGCATTTTTTAGTCTAGCCCTGGCACAAGGCCAACATAATGGGGCATCAGACTAGGAGCAGGATATGTGGATTCCTGAGGGTAGGTATTTAAAAAGGTAAATAAGTTTTTCAGTTAGAATTACCTACCTTCAATTTTGAAACAGTAACATCTGCCCATCTCTCTCTCTCTCTCTCTCTCTCTCTCTTTCTCCCCCCTCCACACGCACACACACACACACACGTACTTACACATATTCTGAACCACATTGGGTGCACCACTATGTCACAGTTGGGTAGTACCCAATGAGGGTCAAAATTCCAAGGAGGTCATGAACTGTCCTGAAAACAGAAGTACATCACAAATGTCCTGCATGGCAACCTTGAAACATGGCTGAGGAGAAAAAAAATACTACACTTTCATCTCAGCCAGAAAGTAGTAAGAAGTAACACAAGATCAGTTTAATGTCAGTTTTACACATAAACATGGGCCAAGGAAAAACTGTCCAGTTTCCATGACCACTGACACACTGGTGTCGGTACTCACCAACCTTGCTTTTTTAGTGCAATGAGGAAGGTATAGTTGCAAGGTTGGAATCACCTGGGCCAAACATCCTTGAAAAACATGGTAGACAGGTGAAGAACACATACTACACTTTGATCCCAGGCCTGGGCATGCTGCTCTGATAATAAGTAGACCCACTGGTCTTCATGTAAATAATCGTGTCTTTTTTATCAGTTATTATGCTTGTATATAAATATTGTATACAGTTTCTTTCTTGCCAAACAAAATAAAGTACATTTGCTGTTTACTGTAAAAAGTAACCTAATAAACTCTTCCTTTGTATTCCTTTTTTATTTAAAAAACTGATTCAGCTCTCTCCCTTTTTATTTAAAAACCTGATTCAGCTCTCTCCCTTTTTATTTAAAAACCTGATTCAGCTCTCTCCCTGTCTCCTTCTCTTCTTAGCTATGCTTTTCTTCTCACCACTCTCCCTCTTTACTTTTCTCTCTTCAGTTTTTTCTTTTCTTTCTTCTCTCTCTATTTATTCTCTCCCTCAGATTCATTTTCTTTTTATCTTTTATTACCTCATCTTTTTTATTTTTCTTTCTAATATTTATTTTTTTAATATTCTACCTTCATTTTTATCTTTTCCACATCATTTCATTTTTTATTTTCTCTTTCTCTTCTTCTTGAAATTTCCTCGCTTTTTTTTTCTTTTACTCCAGTACTATTCTACTTCCATTCTTCCCGACTTCCTTACACTTTTCTCTCTTTCTTTTTCCAAATTTTCTTTCTTTTTCTTTTTTCTTACTTTTATTTTTAGTCTTACCTACTTTTGTTTTTGTTTTCACCTTTCTCCCCTTTTCTTTTCACACATCTTTCTTTTTTTTCTTTCATTTCTTCTTTTCTTTTTCATTTATTTAATTCATTCTTTTTCCTTCTATATTGCTTTCTTTTCTCTTTTTTCTTTCATTTTTTCTTATTCTTTTATTTCATTCTTTTTATCTTTATCTCTTTTCTTTTACTCTTTCTTTTATATATTCTTTTTCTTTCTTGCATTTTTCTTCCACTTCTTATGTCTTTTTTCTTTCATTTTTTATCCATCATTCCTACACTTTCTTTTGTTTCATTCTTTTTCTTGTTCCTTTCCCTCTCGCTCACTTCTTTCATTTTTCATCCTTTTTTCTTTTCATTCTTACTCTCTTCTATTTCTTTCTTTTCTTTTCATTCTTTATACTTTCTCTTTCTTTTTTTTTTATTCTCTCTCTACCTTCTTCAACATTCTCTTGCCAACCATCATGTATATTTCCACAATGTCAGCTTCTTTTTACTATGCTTGGCTATTTCCAGCATCAGTGTTCTTCTCAAAGGGATGTCCTCTTAAGGCATGTGCAACAGATACCAAGAATAGCAGTCTCCACTGACTCTTACATACTGCCGCCATCATCATCAACACCACTACCATCATCATCTCATTACCCCTCCCCCTCCCCATCCACCCGTCATCACTGAATGAATGGTAATTAAGATCTAGATCTCAGCAATAGTAATGTCACTAATAGTGTTAAGAGTTATTGCTACAACAGTAGTGATTGGATAACTTGTCATCAGTTGAGGTAGTAAGGATGTTTACTTTGTCACATGATAAGCTGAGAATTAGAGCTTCATGTTTGGGGGTGATTCCATCTCATATCCTTGGTTGGTGAGGTTCTTCACTAGCTACTAATCTTGCCTAAATTAGGGCTACACAACCTTTCAACTAGTCAGTGTATTCATATGCTAGTCCACTATCTCCCATAGACATATTGATACTTGTATCATCTTAGAGAACCTGTTTTGCCTTTCATGGCTAATGCTAACCGCCAGGAGAATAACTCATTATTGAATTTTCTTGGTCTAATGTTACCCACTGATATGAATTAGAATGATTATAATGAATCAATTACTAAGTCTGCTTCTAAGAAAGTTAGTTCATTGTGTCATGATAAATAATTTTTATTGCCTGAATCTGTTTTACATCTTTATGAGTCTACCATTCGTCTGTGCATTATTGTTGCCACATCTGATATGTTTCTAGAAATTCTTTGCAAAATCTAAAGAAGAATCTGCAATGTTATCAGTCTTGACTTAACATCTCAAGTTCAATCACTATAACATGGCTTTCAGAAACTGTTGTGGTAAAGAAAAGACTGTCAACTGATCGTAGCAACAGCAATAGATTTCTTGTTTCTTGGCCACAACACTTGTAGCCAAATCGCAGTTCACACGATAGTCCGACATAACAGTCTAACACACACCATAGAGATGACAAAATGGGGTCACAAATCCAACCTTCACTTCTCACCAACAACAACGCGTGTTTGTCTCAGCTCAAAAAAATCATCTTTTATAAGCGAAAAACAATGACTTCTGTTCACCGAGAGAATTTTCTGATTGGTCATGCCATTCAGGGGAGGGAAGAACATTAGTATAACTTCTAGTCATTGATGTAGATTTTTTTTGCTGACTACTTTTTGGTAATTTTTCTTCGGCAGATCGCACACAAAACACAAACTTTTTTTCAGGGTACCTGATTATCTCTTTCACTACAGAAACCTTTTCTATAAATATTTTCATGGCAATTGTTCTGATGAGTTTTCCTTTTTGGTACCTCAACTTCATGAACTTAAGCATATATATAAACCAAAACAAAGCAAACTATTGGTAAAACTCCAAATACAAACCTACAAACACAAAGCCTGCCAAATTAAAAAAAAAAAAACTTGAAATAACAAAAGAGAAAAAAACAAACTGATGTCAAACAAACAAAAAAAAGGACAAAAGAAGAGAAAATATAAACACCTATTTAGACATTAGCCTAAAGTGCTTAATGTTTCTCACAAATTGACTAGGACAGAGCAGTAACACTGACCAATGAAAAACACACAATGTTTCAGGCAATCATCAGATGACAGGAAACCCTGCATGAAACTCAGAGAAACTATTTAGATTTGGTCTCTTTGTACAGTTTCGTTTCTGGTGATTTAGATCATAGAAGACTTAAATATTCAATGTTTTTATATGCTTCCATAGCTTCCCAGTTAATTTCAAAAATATACTTTCAAGGTATGCTGTAAATAGTTTAAATGAAATTGTATCTTCTTGTCTCACTGTGTTTCCAATCTTTATCCAACTCATGTTTTTATGCTTGCAAATTATTGCAGTACATTTTTCAGATATATTCCCAATCATTTTCTAGATTTTGACAACTGGGGTATAATGTACAGCATACATAGAATATATGAATAAGGAATTCCAGTCAGTTCAGTCCTCTACAAAACTGCAAAGACACACTGAGGTCAGATACTATAATATGATCAGGGCTGACAGAACACTGAGGTGTGATTCTGATTGAAATCAGGTTTAATTAATCGATCACATCAGTTGTGGTGTAAATTTATACCACCACTACTCACTAGAAATTACAGGTAATTGATGAGTTCAATTAATGACTACCTTCCTAAAACTAGATAACTATAAAATTAAATGCACACACACAAACACACACACACATCTCTCTCTCTCTCTCTCTCTCTCTCTCTCTCTATATATATATATATATATATATATATATATATATATATATATATATATATATATATATATATATATAGATAGATAGATAAATAGATAGATATGTTTATATATATATATATAGAGAGAGTTATGTATAATGTGCGATGGATAAATTGTCATCTAAATTATGCAAAAATAAAAAAATTATATCATCTCATTTTAACAGATATATTTACTAAAATTGCACAAAGATATCTTGAAATACTAATGAGTAAATTTATTCAATAAAATTGCCATTGGCTTCAACCACAGCCCCCAGATGACTTTGGAATCTCCTGCAACTCTTCTGGACAGTCTCCTTGTTTAAGTTGGTGAATGCTGCCGTAATCCTTGTCTTACAAGGAGTTTTTGCAGTATCCTGCTCAGCTGCACCCCACACATAATAATCAAGAGGCCAGATGTAAGGAGTGATGTAGTCACAGAAATTATCTGACAGCCATAACTGTGTTCTCCTGCTTGTGTGGCATAGTGCAAAGTCTTTTTGTCTGACGGTCTTCCAGCAGCCACCCTCTTAACCCAGGGCAGCACTTGATAAAAGCCTCCATGTTTAGTTGTAGGCCCTGTGGGAATATGAATTGAGGCATAACATCGCCATCACTAGCGATCATTTGAAACACCTTCATAATCACCATTAGATTCAACCAATTCTTTCCAAATTCTCTGCACTGTCCCCAGATTGACACCCAAACACTCTGAAATGTTTGTATTGGAGATTCTGGCATGAATGTCATTTCCAAATTTCTGCTGGAGTGAATTGTGTCATGGTGTTCATTTTCTTACAGATGGTCCCCAACTGAGCATACTATACTGTGCAGTCAATAAAATCAAAAACAAACAACGCACATGCATGAAATTAAAAATTTAAAATGGTGACAATTTACCCAGGTGCTGCAATATTGTAAGGAATAACCAGAACCAGGTTTTCCTCACTTTTGTCACAACCCTTCAGAAAATGGGAAAAAATTGAAGGCACACCAATACTACACTTTGATCCCAGGCAAAGTTTGTAGATACTACACTCTGATCCAGTATTTACTCAATCCCTAGAGGTAAAATAAGACACATGGTCAATTTCATATGGCCTACCATATGTGTACATATGGACAAGAACAAAGATTATCCAGTCTACATGTCCCAAAATGAGAAAGTTTTAAGGAAACTGGAAATGTAAGGGACACTTATAATTACAATCAGAAAGAAACAAATGGAATTTCTGGAACACAGTTAGGAAGGAGAGCTTGGAGAATATAACACTCACAATACATATTAAGATAATAAGTGAAAAGAAAAACAGAAAGCAGCCCACCTAACAAGTTTATGTAATTGTGTGAAAAAGTGAGAGTTATTGTAAGGAAACATTTGGTTTGGCTTCTACTCCAATAGCTTCATGTCTTGCACTTCCCTTCTGTGGAACTTCCTTCCCCTTACTTGCTTCCCTGATAGCTATAATCTCCAACTATTCAAATGCAATGTCAATTGACATTTCCAGATGCCTTGATCTATTCCCTGTCCTTCTCTTCATCCTTTCCTCTCTCATGCATTTTTACTCTTGCTCCCACTTTCTGTAACCCCCTGTGTGTTAGTGGTGCTCCTGCCTTGCTTGGAGTGAAAAGTTAAAAAAAAATATATACAGAACTAATATTTAAATATTATATTTTGAGGGATATTCCATGCACAGTAAAAGGGTAAGTAATATTTATAAATGACACAAAGTGCTAAATGTTAAGCCACTAAGTTATTGTCATGTTGTGAAATGATAAATGATAACTCATGTGTATGAAAGATTTTAATTCAATTTTACCTTTCAACATTGAAAGATAGTTGAGAACGAAGAATAATCTTTTATTAAATTGCACATTCAAATTTAATTAGAAATGAAACCATCTTATCATTTATGAGTAAATGTGGAACAGAGTAAATTTATATGTACCATGAATAAAATAATGGCAGAAGTTTGTCACAAGGGGCTCAGAGCAACCCCATAATGTCAGACATACAAAAATAACTTTCCTAATTTCTTCTAACATTCAAATATTAGCCACAGCTTCTATTCAAAACATCTAATGTTCCTTTTAAGAGAGGAGTGCATTTTTGAGTTATAGGTATAAAGGTTTTTTGGCTTGTTTCAATAAACCATAAAAATCTGCAAAATGCACTAAGAAAAAAATTTGAAAAGCAATGCTGGAATTACAGCCACACCCGGAATTGCTCACCCAGATTCCCAGATCAAAAGCAAGACCAAATAAACACACCTCACACCTTAATGCCCATGAGAATACCTGGGTTCCAAAGCCCCTCCTTCCTGTGCTATGTAAAAAAGGAAACCATACTGACATAGCAATCAAGAGAGCATAGAAGAATTCTGTGGCCACTCCTAAGAGACTTTGGAATCGGTTGATCAGTCAGTGCTTACCATTCTATCATTGGCCACCCGCTATGTCAGAATACACATCCTGTAGATAAAGTTAATTTGATTTCAGGGACAAATCCTTTTGAAAATGATGAATTGTTGGAAAAATTTATTTCAATTTCAAAAAAAGTGAAAAAGAAAGAACACAAATCAAGAGTTTATCTAACTTGCAAAACAAACCATTTTTTTTTCATTAACATCTATAGATGTACATGCTTACATATGTATCTCTTTATGTTTCTGTAGTTGGAGGTATTTAAATTGTATGGATGTGTATTTTTGTACATTTTTTTTCATTAATTTATAAATATTTTTAATTTTTATATTTTAAAAACCCCATAAATAATATGGGCTGCACCACTATGACTATAGTCTGGTATATATATATCAAAATTTGATATTCTGTAATGGTCAGTTTCCTATCAGCACCTGAAAACTGCATTTTCCACAAAACTCAGATTTGTGCTACAAGTAAGAAAAAAATGTATATTTATTATTAATATATAATTTATAGTTTTGTTATTCTACATTGAGAAATATTTTATTAACACCAGCACTTTTTAGGCAATCATACATACATACATATATATATATAAATATATATATATACATATATATATATAGAGAGAGAGAGAGGGAGAGAGAGAGTTTGGGGTATAGGTCTAGGGAGAGAGAATGTGAGAGAGAAAGAAACAAGTTTTATTTTAGTATAAAGGATACAGGGTTCAAAAATTGTGTTGTGCAAAATGTCTACCAAAAAGGGATGGTCTGCTTCTGTGTCAGTTTCCCCTACCTTAAAAATTGGAATTTAAGAAATACTGAGTATGCACCTTTTCCTCTCTATCTCTCCTCCCTCTCTCTCTCTCTTCATATATATATATATATATATATATATATATATATATATATATATATATATATATATATATATATGTACACACACACATCTAAACAGCAATTACGAACAACAAAAAATCAAGTAAACCTATAGAAGAACAGGAAAATAAAAAAAAATACCCACCTACCTAAACAGTATTCTTTGCCTAGGTTTTCAAGATAAAGCAAAAACACTTCAGAGCATCATACATCAAAAGTGACAAAGTTCAGACCATTACTTAAGTTTCACACTCCTGTGATCATCATCTATATAATGGCTGATGGCACTCATTTTCCAAGCACACCCATTTGCTAGGGTAGCTAGCCAATCCCTTTTACAGATGCCTGCTCAGACACATTTTTGTTTGTTCAACATTTACAGAGTTCACCTGTTTATACTGCAACTATTCTAAGCAGACCGTAGTTGCTGTTTCTGGGAGAGAGTACATAATATGGCCTGATCAGCAGTTTGAACAACACCTTTATGCTCAAATCCTTCATCAAGATGACTTGTGACTTTGTGCTAAAACAATGATTGATCTATTCTGAACAATTCCTTCGAATTCCCAATTTTATTCTCATGGCTTGGATCAAGCAGTGGTACAGTTTCCAGGTATTTTTGCAATGTGCCACACACTGGGATCACTTCCCTGGATGAATAGCAACAAGAAATCACCTTCCTGACAAATTGATCATAGTGAGATTTGGATCTGGGTTTCATGGTCAGAAGTGCAAACATTTTATCCATTCAGCCACGTACCCATTATATATGTCCCATTGCAATATATATATATATATAAGGATATTACAAGAAAAACATGTAAGAATCGCTACATAATTGCATTCGTGTTTCAACGTATAACAATGCGTCTCCTCAGGCGATTGCAAATTACTGACGAGTGAATGATTAATTTTGTTTCAAAAGCAAAATACATCCTCTTTTTTTGAAAAAAAATAGGGTTTGATGGCTTTACTTGATCAGCCAACTGACTATGATCTACGTTAAATTCAAACTAATTGAAATAGAAAAAAAATTAGAAATTATTATCTTAGAAATGACCAGGAGTTAGCATCTAAGAGCAGCCAGACATTAAGTTAAAAACTGATACAGATGGTTACATAAAATGTACACATACCAGACAGTCAAGTTTCATAAGAAATAAAAGTGAGATTTAATTGATAAACATTTCCCTAAAAATAACCTGCTTAGTAAAATATTTAACAAAAACACATTAAAACTCAGTTATAGCTGCACTAATAATCTTGAGAAGATTATAAAGGTACACAATTTTGTTACTTTTTGAATACCTTATTCTGCTTGAAGCAGCCCAAAGAGTTGAAAAGCAAAATACTTGAGTAGCTAGTTTACACTATTTACATTTTTTGTATTTTTGTCCTCATCTTTATTGTCATATTCACAACATTTCAGACATTGACTAAATAAAAGGTTTGATTCAAAATTCTAATTAATATCTCCTGAAGAAGACAGGAACATACAACAGCCGAAATGTTATGAATATGGCAATAAAGATAAGGCCAACAGTCTGAACAATGTAAATAGTTACAATACCTCATCTCAGAAATATAAACAAATGTTGAGTAGTTAGGTTATGGGATTTTAAATCATTTTTATTTCTTATAATTTATTAAGGTATTATATATATATGTATATATATATATATATATATATATAATAAAATATAGTATTAAGGTATGCTATATTTATGGAAGAAATGCTCAATATCAGGTTAGAGTATATGTAAATATAAAAGTAGACACTAAAGTCAACACCATGTGGCAGCAGTCTGTTTCATGCTTGCAAGCAATCTTCAAGCCATGTGTGTTGTGTGGTGATACAACTATATATACTATCCAATAGGCATTATGGGTAGCAAGGTCAAATATTTCAGTTTATTGTATATTCTAACAGTTATTGGATAAATGGCAATGATTATATTTCAAATTATTCTAAAGGCCATAGGTGTTGCATGCTCCTCTTGTTCTGGGGCAGTCTTGGCCACTGCCCCAAATAAGCAAAATGTTGTACTAGCCCCTTCTTATAGGTTTCCCTTGTGTGATGATCTTGATTCACTCATATACTGCATTCTTCTCTCTCTTGACTGTCTTCTCCCGGTCAGGTGCCACTATGTTTTTGGTAGCAAAATGTTATAAAGCCTTCCTCTCTTTTTTTTGTTCTCTCAGTCGGATGATCGCTTGTTGGTTTGTTTGGAGGTAAAATGAGAACTTCAACAAAAGGAATTTTTAAACTTGTCTATTTTATTAAACATGTCGATGTGTACATTTTTAACTAGCCAGTTTGGTTGTTATCCCACCCCACTGGGGTGCAAGCCTCAAGACATGATTTTAACATGCCCACATTGTTCAACATGCAAATCTTAACTCCTGAAAACACTTTCTAACTCTAACATCTCCACATTCGGCTCAGCCAATCAAAATCGACATTCCTATTTTGTCTATCATCTAACCTTAAGGTCAGCCTTAGAAGATCTGAGCCAAATACAGTGCCACTAAAAAATAATAGTGTGAAACTATTATCTAACAATAAGGAACACATTGAAATAGAAATTGTCAATCAAAATGCGGTTATTTGTAACTATTGTATTGTCTGCATTTATGTAACACTTTGCACATAGTACACAGATATTACGCACTGATCCAATGTTTAAATATCTCCTAACAAGAGTAGAAGTTAACACATCATCATTTTTACACAGAATCCATATATGAAAGACAAAAATTTACAAAAGCATGTTGTGCCTTCCTTTATAGTGCAATGGAAGAGTGCTGCTACATTGTTGGAATCCCTGGGACCAGATTCTACTCATTTTTGCCACAACCCACCAAAACATGGAGAAAAACTGATGAGAAGCAGATACTTTACTTTGATCTCAATTCAAACAATGACCAACTACACTTCATAAGAAATGAGTGGCACTTTGATCCCAAGCAGTGTATGCAGATATTACACCTTCATCCAGTATGTCTACTTTTATATATATATATATATATATATATATATATTGAGCATGTTTTCTTTTTTTCTCTGGTTTGGACCATATTTTCTGGTTTCCGGAGAAAAATTGAACATAAATTATCCAATGTTATCTGTTTTCATAAGCCATAATCAAAAAGTTTTATTTTTGTTTTTATAAGGTTGCATCTACATATATAAACTGTGCTTCTTTTCCAGTATTGCATCAAAATGTTGCAACTATGAGAACATCTTTTTCAATAAATCAGTTTATAATGGGCTATCATTTGCCTCTGTCAAGGCTAGCTTTGAGAGTAACATGACTTTTTATACTACGGCTTGAGCAAGAAAAGTATTTATGCTTATTATTTACCTATAATCTTTTCTCTGCCAACCATCATTTCATACCACTAATGATGCTCTTATGTACTGATTAAATTATTTTCTTCAGGTTCATTGTACTTATTTAGTATGCTTATTATTTTTCTAATTATTTTCAAATAATTTTCTCCATGACACAATTATTTTGTTAATTTTTATTAAGCTTATATTAAAATATTGCTGGCAGCTCACTGACACATTTATTTTATATATGTTGAAAATTTCCCACAAGCTTGCCTATTCCAGATGACACTTTTGTTTGGTACAAAAGAGTACTTTTGCTAAGACATGGTAATCAGAAAGAATGTAGAAAAAAGTGGGCTCATACTTTTTTCACAGGTATTAGCGCAAGATATATGCAAAATTAAGATTTACTTCTCTATTCTATTTCCATGCCGATAACCATTAAGCTATACCTCTTCTTTAATATAAATTCTATATGTCAAAATGATTTTTAAATGATATCAGTATGTATAAAACTTTATATATTTATCAGTCACACAGTCTCGTCTTGCTCCTTAATAATGACATATTCCATTGTTATGGTAACAGAGAACAATACACAAGGCAACTTGAAACAAACAAGCTTAATTTTCCATAACAACAAATTATCTTATTACTAAGCAGTGAAACCAGGTTTGCAATGTATACATTTTTTTTTTGTTTTCTGTTAGATTTATCCTTTACTTTTATTGATTTTAAAAACAGACTTTTTTTCTTTATTTTCAATTCTCAGCAGGAAGTTAAAGTCAAATTTACATTGCTTTAATGGAATCTTAGATTGTAAAATAACAGAATTAATAGTTTTGTTATAAGCTGTATATAGAAAACTCAACGTGTATATATATATATATATATATATATATATATATATATATATATATATATATTTATTTTAAGACATTTTTATGTTTATACATTCTTTTTTATAGATACAAATATTTAAGTAAATGCTCTGTTTATAATAAACAGTATTAACAACATTTACCAGCTGGAATGTCCAAGAAACTGTCATAGAAAATATGTGCCTTCTGACAGGAATTGAACCTGTATCCTATACGGAACCGTCATATAGCCTGAAGTTCTTTTACCAATTTTGCCACAGAGGAGCGTTTCGGTTAGTAAGGTCAATTTACTGTTTTTAAATTACAATTTTCCATGATTTTCTCATGTACATTCATATCAGCATGATGCGTACCCAATTGTAAACAAATGACGTCACACATTATGAAATGGACAATGTCCGACAATTATTTTAAGACATTTTTATATTTATACATTCTTTTTATAGATACAAATGTTTATTATAAACAGAGCATTTACTTAAATATTTCTATCTATAAAAAAGAATGTATAAATATAAAAATGTCTTAAAATAATTGTCAGACTTTGTCCATTTCATAATATATATATATATATATATATATATATATATATATATATATATATTATTATTTATAAAAAAAATTTATAACATAAATATGTTATAAAATCACCACAAAAATAGCCGTTTTGTTTCAACACCCTCGGAGTTTAGCTGAATATTTAGAAAGTATTAAGCACAAAGAAGAAACTGAGTACAATGCAATTGCCAAAATTGTTCTATTATTATTGTCATTTTTTATGGTCCAAGTCAATGGCATCAAAATAAAAAGAATACATTTTAGAAGTTTTTCTTTATACAGAAGTGTATTTTCTATTAAAGTAAGGACTATTCAATTCCTTCTAGTCAAGTGTAATTTTGAAAAGATGCAATGGATAAAAAATTTAATTGGAAAAAGATGTTCATATATGCATTTTTTCAAGATAGCAGGGGGAAAAGCAATTTAAAATGATAAATTGTATTTCTAGGCTACAAAAATACATTTTTATTTTTTACTTTAAATTTAATTATTCTTGTTGAAAATAATTAAAACAAAACAATGAGAGAAAGCAAAAAAGAATTTGCTTTGTTTTAATGATAATGAAAAAGTTTGTATAATCATCAATTAAAGTGAACTTTGAAATTACGGCAAAGGAAAGAGAACGGAATCAGTCACCCTCTACTCTGACAAAAAAAAAGTTACATCACACATAGATTAAAGTGAAACTAATGAGTCTGAAAAGAATAAAATTAGCTGAAACAAAAAATGTTTAAAATTAAAAAAAATTTAAAAATAAAGGAAGATTTAAGAACCTCAGTAGAATAAATGCCTTACACAAATGGATTTGGCCCAAAGCTTTTGTAATTAACAGATGAAATTTGATTGCTCTTAAACAAACTTAAGAACATAACCAAATATCAAAGTGTATTAACAATCTGAATCTTTTAATGCAATTTACTTAATGAACAAATGTTTTTATCTTTGAGTGTTGCATAAGAAATGCAGGCTTTTGGAAAAAATTTTATGTTGAAGTGCTGGTAAAGAAAACAGTGGAAGAAATCAAAAGAGAAGGATGTTGCCAATTATCTAGAATAAGTTCAACATATTAGAAAAGATTTGGATATTCTAGTTATCTGAACTGTCTCCTTTTTTTTTCAATCCTTTCATCCCAAGGAACGTCATAAAGATAAGGATTACATTTTGCTCTTGTCAAAATATCTTCCTTTATCCTTGATTAATGCCGCACAAATTTTGCCCAAAATTTATGCTGCAGTAATCAAAGCTAAAGGAGGATATTTTAACAAGAGCAAAATTTAATCATGAAATGTTTTTTTCTTTTTGTCATAATAAAATTTCATATAAAAAATCATCTTTCACTTTTTTTTAACAATGTATAATAATTTTCTCTTATTTAAAGTACAAAACAAGTACTTTTGGGGCTAATTTAAAAATGATCAAGTGTTTCCTCAAACTTTTGAACTGTAGTATATGGAGTGTTTCATATTCATCACACTGTTGTGCAATTAAATTTAAAGTGATTTTCCTTTCTATACATATAAGTTTTTTTTTTTATTATTAATGCTCAAACAATGAATACATTTATATACCTCTACTTTTTTTTGTAAGAAGATGAATTCCTGGCACTAAGTTGTCATGCACTGTGTGATTTTCATGTCTAGAATATTAATTTTCATTATTTATATATTGATGTATAATGAGGCAATCTTTCAAATATACTTCAATGAGAAAGATTTAAGGTTTCTGAATAGAGCTCCTTTTATATACCAAATATGATACTGAAACACCTCTTTGGATACTTTCTGGTTTTAACTGTATCAGTATCTGTCTATATTTCTGAGATGAGGTATTATGTACACTACTATCATCCTCGTCTTTGTTGCCATATTTATCACAATGTTTCAGCCATTATATATTCCGGCCTTCTTCAGGTGGTTGGAATGTCGAACTGAAACTTTTATTTCGCTCACTAGGGCAGACTGTTCTAGTTCCACATGCCATGTCTAATGGATGTCAGTTATCATCTATTTCCTGTAACTTCACCTCTCCAAGTTCTCCACTGCCTTAACCAGGTATTGAACTCACAACTCTTTGGGTCCTTTATCCATGTGTTGGTTAGATCCAGTGACAGGACCTAAAGTGTTGTGAGTTCAATACCTGGTTAAGTATGTGACTTTAGAAGGGGAACCACTTCAAAGGAGATCAAATATCAAAATGATATTGTGTTGTTTACTTTTTATAGTACTAGTCCTGATATTTTCTGATCCAACTTCATATATACCAACTAGACTAATGTTATTTTCACAGTACACCAAGTCATATCTATATGCCATCATCACTAACTTCTTCACTCTGCAACAATACTCTCGTCGTGGGTATGACGATAAATTACATCTGCAAAATTGATAAGACCATAAACTACATTTGACAGCAAGGCCTCTTAATTGCTGGTGTTCCCAGGTCCACCCTGACTCATGGTGGTAGCACCTGTTAGGGTCCCAGCTATAGGCAAATAGTTAGCCCACAAACTGGGGTCAAAACACTATGAAAGTGTAAAAATAGGTTTTAATACCATAAATACATTTTTATAAAAAATTATTAACAGCAATACATTATTACCAGCAATGCATTTTTGAAAAAATAATTACCAGCAATACATTTTTGAGAAAAAAAATATATATATATTAGCAGCTATCTATTTTTGAAAAAAAAAATATTACCAGCAATAAAAATTTTGTTGGCATTAAATAACCTATTGAAGATGATATACCATTAAACAAACCAAACCAAACAATACACCTGTCAGGTATTTCAAATTTATTCCTAAATAAGATAATATGTGCCCTTAAATCTCTAATAATCAAAGGTGTTTACAGTCTGAGAAGTTAGGCGTGCAGATGGAAGGAGTGACGTGGTCATAGTAATTATCTGAAATATATGACTGGGTTCTCCTGCTTGTTCTGTTACCAGATATAGGGCTTTTTCCAGCAGCCATGCTCTTGACCCAGGCAGCACTACCTCCTCAAGGCACTTGATCTAGGCCTCCATGTTAAGTCTGAGGCTATCACCAATAAATTTGGGAGTTCTTTTCTTATCTGAATGAGTTTCCCAAGTTGCCATATTATTAGATTCATTCAAATCTTTCCAAATCCTCTGCACTGTCCTCAGATTGATACCCAAACACTTTGAAATGTTTGTATTAAAACTTCCAGTGTCAATGCCAAGTAGTACATCATGCCGTCTCCAAATTTCTGGTGAAGTGAATTGTATCATAGTGCTCTTTTTCTTACAGATGGTTCCCAACTGATCCTATTATATTCTGCAGTTGACAAGATAAAAAAACAAACACACATGTGCAAAATCAAAAATCTAAAATGGCGATAATTTACCCATCGCACCTTGTATTTTCATAACAGTGTTTGTCATTCTTTGTGAAAATTTAAAGCAATTAAAGAATTAAGTCTTTAAAAATTACTCAAATAATTCTTTTAAATTTAATTTTCTTCATTCCACTCATATTTATGTTATGACTTTTTAAAAACTTTTGACAGCATGAATAATAACTTCAGCTAATAATCACACATTAAGAATTTTTTTCTTTTGAATTTGGAGAAAAGAAAAACACTGGCAATTTTCAGAATTCAAATAAAAATAGTTTCCATTATTCAGAAAAAGTGTTGCAACCATTTTGTTTGTAGTTTGTTTAAAAATCTTGCTTTTTGCTAAACGATATTCATTTTATGAAAGTCCTCAAATGTATCTGTTTTCTAATATTTGAAATACATTAATTATGCTGTCAAAATATCTTTGGAAATTTTTATTCAATATGAAGAACAATAAAAAACCTCTTATTTGCTGTTAATCTTTTTAACTTTTGGAGATATTAGATTTTATTTCTTAATATATTTCTCCGTATTTCTTACTTTGTATTACCTATATATTTATATCTATATATTTATATAGATTTATTTATATATATATCTATATATTTATAGCTATATATATATTTATAGTTATATATATATTTATAGCTATATATATATATTTATAGCTATATATACACTTCTGTTTAATTTGTTAGCTTTAATCCCTTGTGGTGCCAAACCTTTTTACTGATTGCTTTCTCAAAGATTAATGTCCCTGCCAAAACCTTGGGTCATGCAATTCAACTATGGAAGAGTTTTGGTGCCACTGGCATTCATATTGAAAGAACTTGGTTCTACTACTGAAACTGCTTGCCAATTTCAAAGAACAAAATCTGAGACAGTAGACATTTTCTTAGGGGGTGAGTGTATAATGTAATTGATGGCGGCTGGGAAGACTCTCAAAAGTTGAAGAAAATAGTAAAAATGTATCTTTTGCTTGCTTCCTGAAATCAACAGAAGAAATGTGATACAAGTTCCTTTCTTAGCTACAAAACACATACATACATCTGTACACACACACACACACACACACACACACACACATATATGCAATAAACCTTTCTTTATATATTCTTACACACACACATATATATATATATATATATATATATATATATATATATACAATATATAAATAGAACTTTCTTTATATACACACTCACATATATGCAATATATAAATAGAGATTTCTTTATATATTTCCAGACATGCACACACACACACACATATACATACATACATACATACATACATATATATATATATATATATATATATATATATATATATATATATATATATAAACAAGTAAGAAAATAAAAATTTAATAACAATATTTACTCATTTTCAGTTATTATATGCTTATATATTATGCAGCATATGCATATCAGACACATATGTTATTTTCCAAAATTGCCCTGGTCAACCATATTTTGGTGAAATTCAACCTTTATTATTCATATGCATCTGATAAGTGACACTTCTTTGCAGAAGCCATCTCTCCAATACCGAATTGAGTGCCCATGGGCCTGCAAATGATTTTGTAAACCAGCCTTGCTACTGCATACCCTTTTTACATATGTGATGGAGTCTTGAAAGTGACTTTCTCCTTATGAACTCTCATCTACCATTTTAGCCTTGTAGCAGACTTGCAAATTTTATCACAAAACTGACCTAAGTACCCTGCGGTTCTGTCAGAAATGAAATTCATATATTGGCATTAGACTACCAATTTTCATGCAATCTTAGGTGACTAACATATGTAGCATGAGATAGAACAACCTTCCAACAGATGTGTTTTTTATACAAGCTGAGACTGGATATCTTCTGGGGTCAATTCTACATCACTTTTCCTAAGAGCTTTTTTAAACTTCCAAAACTACCCTTTTGACCAACCAGACCCATTCCATGTCTCTTTTTCTCAGTCTTTGATACTAGTTTTTAAGAGTTTTTAGGTTGTTTTTCATGAATTTTCAACATTCTTGAAAAGCTTCTTGTGTTTGGGTCTAGGGCACTTACCAAAAGTGAGCACTCCATAAAACAGGTGTTTAGTCAATCTCTCATCCCTCCCATCCTTCTGACACACATGCACACACATTAACACACACATACAAACACACACACACACATATATATGTAGAGAGAGAGAGAGAAATACACATATTTTTCTCTAATATCTTAAATATTCATAAATATACATATTGTTTAATAAATAAACAGAATGTGTACTCAAATACGAGTATCCACTAAAGATAACATTTAAATAATATGTGTGTGTACATGTGTCTCTGTGTGTGCTAACACTTTGGTGTAATTACTTATTTATTTTAATAATATAGGGTGTACTCAAACTTTATAAAAAAGAAACTAGTAGAAAATAGAAACGTCAGCGGCCATAATATTTCTTTGATTATCTTTCTCAAACCTTTTCACAGAAAACAGAATTGAATTTATTTAAAAATATAAAATTCATGAAACTAACAAACATTGCTGATGTTCAGTTGACTTATAATTCTAGAATTATACACACACACACAATGTCAGATTTTATTATTCAAGACAATGTTTTTATTATTTAAATTGGTATTAACAAGTTAATTTTGATAAAATGAATCAAAATATATTCATATTAAAACAATAAATGAAATATGTGAATTTCAACTTATAATATCTATTTTCATTAGAAATAATTACTATAACTTGTTTGGTGGTGTGAGATTTTTCTCATAATATTGTAAATATATATATATATAAATTTAAATATAAAAGTGAACATTGAAGTCAACACTCAGAGGCAACAGGCTGTTTTATGCTGGACGTAATCGTCAGGCCATTGATTATGTCCAGCATGAAACAACCTGTCTCCTCTGAATGTTGACTTCAATGTTCACTTTTATATTTATATTTACATACACTCTATCTCTGATATTGAGCACTTTATCACATAAATATAGCACACCTTAAAACTATATATATATATATATATATATATATATATATATATATATATGACACTAATGTTGGAAAATGTTTAACACTGGAAAATACAGGGTTAAAAAGCCATATCAACAAAAATACTAATATAGATAAAAAGAGAATTTGTATTTTGGGAAAAGATTTAATTTCTCAAGAATAGAGAAATTGCATAAGAGACAAAATTACAGAAAAGCAATATGGCAAGTTGCAATAATGAATGAGGTCAAAATTCTTCAAATTGCCATTTATGAAAACATCAAGATAAGCACCTCAACAAGGAAATGGTCTGAAGACCTGGGATTGAGAACAAGAGATTTTTAATATTATGAAAATGGGAAATGCCAATTTGGCATTGATGTATGACAGGCATTAAAAAGTGTTGGTTCAAAATATGGGATGAGTAAGGTCAACAAAGACATGATTTGCTATCCAGAAATAAAGAATAGAGGTTCTTTGTGAACAAGTAGAGAATTCAAGGAATGACCGATCAAAAGCAGTCATGTGTTGAATATCAGAATTTTGACAAGTTGAGAAAAAGGAGCATAAGCAAATTTCCAAATGATAATTTTAATTCTTAATTGTGCAAGCTGGAAAAAATGCCAAGGAAATAAAGTCTTCTAATTAATGAAGTAAATTAAGTCATGCCAAGATGATCAGGAAGCCATTGGTCAGGTGGTAGCTATAGTGACAGGTGCAGATAAGTCATCAGAAGAGGTGGAGAGTTTATTAATACCATTCGATAGGTGCTAGAGTAAGATGTCAATAGATGAGAGAAGAAATATGAACGGATTGATATCCTGTGACCATACCTCGCAAGGGAGGAGGAGGTCTTACCAAAATTGTGTGTGTAATCAGTTTTTGAACAATGGACACTTATTAGATTCAGGGGAATCACCAAAACCCCATCTTGCATCTTGCCCCACTCCAGTATTGAGTAAGTGTCCATGTAAGCAAACACATAACTCTGAGAAGTTAGTTCATCTAGAGTTTGGCTGAAGTTCGTTTGTGCGTTGTTTGAAGTTCACTTTTGGAGCAACCAGCTCAGCAAAACTGTCCACATGACTCCTGTCAGTTAAAAGAACTCCGGCTTTGAAGCAAAACTATGCTATGATCAAGAAGTAAACATCACCTTTATATTCAACAAAGTTAATACAGAAAAGCAGAACAAACTCAATACCAAAAACCAGAATTTTGTAATTCAGCTCTGAGAACTTGCTTAAGTGTCATACTCATTTAAGATGGGTTTGGAAAATACTTGCTGTAAAACAAAGAACTGATATAAATTCAACTTTATTATTTTTCTATCCATGAGTCATTTTATTTATTTGATTATTTGTATACCTTCACCCCGTGGATCAACTTAATACAAGACACTCCGACAGTTATTCAATTCTGGACATCATATGATCTTAAAAATACACAACATGGGATAGGGCAAGGTCAAGATTGGAGCAAGTACTTCAGTGTCCAGCTGCAGTGTTACAAGTCTTAGAGGGCCAGAGGCTGGTTGCATTTGGTTGCTGTGATCAAGAACCAGAGAGACCCTGAAGGTGTTATATTTGGTGACCAAGAATCAAGCACACCGAAAGTGCCACACACACACACATATCTATCTATCTATATATATATATATATATATATCTATATATCTATATATATATATAAATATAAAAGTCAACAAGTTACAGTTTCTTAGGATTATGAGACCATTGTCCCAGCAGAGTCCTGTGTCATTTCTGTGTAGTAAGTATATACCTATGATTTTGAAATAACTTTATCTTCCTAAACCAAAACAAAACTATTAAATAAGCAATATAAACAAATTTTTACTACGTTAATAAAAACACAGATTTAAATAAAAATGAAAAAAACAAATATATAAGATAAGAAATAAAAATAAAAGAAAATAAAAATAAAAATAAATAATGACAAGCAAAATAATTTAACCCAAATAAATAAAGAAAGAAAGAAATGACTTCCGGTAAAATAACCACCAAAATAAACTACCCATAAAGCACCACTCATATATATAAATAGCCGAGAGAAATAATAGCACTTGTGGCCTGATGATTGTGTCTAGCATGAAACAGACTGTCGCCTCTAAGTGTTGACTTCAATGTTCACTTTTATATTTACACATGCTCTATCTCTGATATTGAGCACTTTATCCCATAAATATAGCACACCTTAAGATTATATTTCTTCATATATATATATATATATATATATATATATATAAAAGTATATTTATTGTTATTTATTTTTTCTAATTTCAAATATATAGATTGTCATGTGTTGTAAGGAAGATGTAACCTCTTGTAAGTTCTTAAGTGATGGAAACACAATATAGGATTTTGCACAAAAGACAAATCATAGATCAAAAGAACTATCAAAAAAGAAATTGAAAACATTGGTAAGATAAGAACAAGAAAAATACTGGCTCTGAGAATATCCTAAAAAGACCATTGAGAAATACTAAAAGGGTAATAATAAATAAAAATAAATATTAAAAGGGTAACAGTAATATAAATAAATATTAAACGGGTAATAATAAATATAAATAAATATTAAAAGGGTAATAATAAATAAAAAAAGTGTATTGAACAGCAAAAAAATACTTGGAGAATATGGCTTTTCTGCAAGGATTTTGAATGTTAAGAACATTGGTTAAAGGCATAGAAAAAAAACTACCATATTTCAATAGACATAAGAAACAGAAAGATATTGAACAAAGAAACAGATGGATATAGATTCCTCAACAATAATTTTTAATAAGTTTCATAGACTTATTTAGGACTGAATATTGGAAGTAGAGTAAAATTACACAATCTTTCAAAGTTGATGATGGTTCAAGATGAATGCAGAGAATTAGCTTTAGATCTTGGACAAGACATCTTTTCACTGTTAAAATAGGGCAGGTCGATTTTGGAAGTATGGTATTGCACTCAATTTGTAAGTTGGGATTTCATATGATAAATAATGACACAAATTATATTTCAAAATTGTTACCATTTTTTGAGAAAACGAGTTTAAAAATTAAATTTAGGTTCAAAATTATAATGTTAGGATTTCATTCCGGTGAGCAGTGAAAGCCTTATCACACAGCCTTATAAAATTTATAATTTTCTGAAGCTTTACAAATTGTATACAGACAAAAAACAAGGCACAAGTACATTATTACTAAATCATTGTGCCATCAAATAAAACCTTCATTTACCTCAATCGGAATTTAGTGATATTATGATGTAACTTATTATACAATGCAGATGTTTTAGTGCTATTTTCAATAAACAATGCAAATTTAAAACATTTTGTCTTATAATTTGTGTCCAGTTGTTATATACACTTTTATCTTATAGTGTTATATATTTATTTATTTATTTTTTTGTTTTTATTATTTATGATCTATCAAATGTTATGCATTGAGTAGCCTTTTTTTTTATAATCATTTACAATTTTTTTAAACAGTTTTTACTTATCAAATACAGTAAAAAATTGCATATTTTGCTTGTGGTGATTCATAATTAGAATTCAAGTTTGAATATTTTTTCCATCCGCTGTATCAAGTACGAAAGATATTAACTTTATTTGGATTAAGTTTTTCTGTACATTTTTCAGATGATCTTTAAAACTAAATGTTCAAGAATTGGTGAAAGCTATGAATCTAATTTTTGGTGTCAGAACTTATCAGCTTTTGCACTTAGTGCAATGTTGATTTTCTAAAGAAAGGGAAAAAAATCAACTTGCCCTACTTATACAAGTCACAAGTAAGAAGCTTCAATTTGAATATTAATGTAAGACAATGTTACTTCACATTCTAGACAGCTGGCTGTTGCCCATCTTTCCAAAAACAACCAGAAAAATACCAAATTAAAGGAAGCATTTCCAGATATTAATTTAATAGAAAACTCTTGTGCAAACAAAACTACTTTTCTGATTGGTCATAAAAGATGTTTTATGACCAATGGTATTTTTTTTTTTTTGGAGGTGGGTGTGCAGTTGGACATATGAGCTGGTAAAATTAAAATGAGCACTTCCATTTGAGTTAAAGAATTAGAATTACAAAAGTGCATGACAATATAATTTTCTTGTGAAAACATTATCTTGCATAATACAATCTTGCATATGTGTGTTTATAGAATATATAATAATATCTGAAAGAAATGTGAAGACGATGAGACTAGGTGGAAAATTTTATTAACAACGCATTTTGCCAGAACCTGAGGAAGCCGAAGAGAGCTTACATATGTCGGAGTAATGGACAACAGTTTGGATGAGGAATCTGAGAGCCAAGTTTGAATTCTAGCTGGATACATTACATTCACTTATGAGCTAATAATACCCTTGGGAAAGGTAGGAATCCTCTTCTTCTCCTCCCAGCTATGTTTAAAAAATAGGACAAACTGAGTTTTTTAGCCTTGAGTGGCAACCGATCTAGGGGAAGGAAAACTCTGAATTCAAAACCAGCCTAGAGAGGGTTGGTCTCTGTCAAACTATGTTGCCCAAGAAACACCACAAATATATATACATGTAACAACAAAACGGCTGGGTGTAACAGAAAAATTGTCCAAATTGTGTAACAGCATACAATCTAAAAACCATTAAACTAATAGATTTTCTTTTACCCAGGTTTTTTAGCCATCTTGACACCATTTGTTGTAAGAATCACTGAAAAACCCTTTGAGTTATTCAGCTAGAAAATGAACAGGTTAAAAATCATTTTATGCCAGCCCCACCATGTCTTCCCAACTGAGCAATGGTGAGAGGGAAAAGATCATTCAGGCCTTCAGTAATGGTACCAACATTCACACTCTAGCTTCCATTTTCAAAGTTCATTCAAGAACCATCAAGAGAATGGTGAATAAGTTTAAAAAAGAGGGAACAGTAGTGAACTCGATCAAAATGTCACAACAGCAAGAGGGATCATCATTTCATCTTAGAGCTAAATACATTTTTATTGTTCAAAGTATAGTCCAACAGTATTATGAAAATATCAGAGAATTCCAGTAAGATATCTTTAATCATTTCTAAGATACAACAGTTAAAACCTTTAATCTAACAATTGGAAATTTTGCTGTTACACCTGGTATATATATATATATATATATATATATATATATATATATATATTATATGTGCTTGTATATAGCCAGTAACATACATAAGCATATATATATATATATATATATATATATATATATGTATATAGCCATATAACATATGTATATATATATATATATATATATATATATATATATATATATAGGTTTCTCACACACACATACACATTGATTGATAAAGGTTTTATAAAATGACATAAATCAATATTTAGACCACATTTTCCCTTTTTCCCTTTTCAGTAGTCATTATTTAATAAAATTTCATATTTGTTAAGATAATTTTGTTTGTATTCAAAATTGGCGTTTGACAGAAATGCCAAATTGATTATACATATGTACATAAAGACACACATACATTGATACATGCATATATAAATGCATGCATGCATAAATAATCACTCGCACACACACACACACACACACACACACACATATATATATATATATATATATATATATATATATATATATAGATAGATAGATAGATAGATAGATAGGTATAGAATGAAGGCAAGTTTGAAAAACATGTCAATAATCAATATCTGGCCTACAGATAAGAACATTTTGTAAATATTTTGATGATTATTCACATTATTTTCCATATAACTGAAAGTGACTCATATTAACAGATTTACTTTTATGAAACAACACAGTCAATGTATTAGTTGATCCCTGTCAGGGCATAATTTTGATTTAAAATGCCACAGTTGATGTATTAGTCAATCACTGTCTGGCCATAATTCTAATTTAAAAATGCCACAGTCAATGTATTAGTCAATCACTTAAAAATGCTACCTTTATTAAAAGAGAAAACAATTTACTAAAATAAAAGTGTACAGAAAGAAAATTTACTAGTACTAGATTGGCAGCTAGGTCTCATCATTTTACAGTTGAAATTGCTAGATGCAACCATAAACTAACAGTTCTTTCTCTTGCACTTATCATTTGTGGTACTCTCTTCTGGCTTCTTGTTTTCCAGTCAACTTTGATCTTCAAAAATTTAAATACAATGTCAATTATTATCATCTGATTTCTTAATTCCTGTTTTTTAATTGTTATCTCTCCTTAATAATGTTTTTCTTTTTCTCATATTCTTTCACATTCAGTAACTCACCCCCCCCCTTGCATCTTAGGGACTTGCTAGGAGTGAAATTGAAAAAAATGATCATCCACAGTAAATTTACGTCCAGGTTCTCGACAGGACTTCTATTATTACAATGTGGGACACTTAATAACAAAAATCATAAAAACATAAACAAAAATAAAAATAAACATAATGAAATTGGCTAGAAAATATATCCAGACAAATTTATAAGAAAAATTAAATTTAAAAGTTTAAAATTTCAGTAGCCAAGCATTTTCTATCTATGCATAATTTCTATTTATATTCTCTGTCTCTTTCATGTGCACAGATGCACTTATGTCAACACAAACATCTCTTTTGTCCAATGAAGTTGTAAAGGATGAAATGTGTCGCATAAAAAATATTTTTCTACTTTTTTATGTTTTATGATAAGGATTCCCATAATCTAAAATATTAGATTGAGTCATAAGTAAGTTCCATTTTGGCAAACTAATTGTAATAATAAATGTATTTTCCTAATTATCAGTTAAGAATAAATTTAAAATACACTAATATATCTTAGTATAGTGGATTAAAGGAAAAAGATGTCCTTCTCTATGAAAATGAAAAGCCAAATACACCAAGAATTGTTGAATAAGCAGGCATTTTTAAGTGGAACTGGCAAAATTCTCAGTAAGAAGAATAAAAAGAACATTGCAAAATAATACAAGAACTGAACAATGTAATACAAGGCAAGACAAATAAAGCATTTTTTATAAGACATTAAAAAAAGAAACAGTGTTCATATGTAAATGGGGAATACCGTCAAATAGACTTCTGGCATCAAAACAAGAAAGAAAAATGTGGGGGTAAGACTGAGAATTGTCCATTTTTATTGGATAAGAAGAAATCCCAGCATGCATCTGTATGATTTGACTACAAATCTGTGGATTGGGGATTTTTAGAAATATTGTTTATACACAAAAGGAATACAGTCAAGTAATTTCAAGAACAAAAAATGAATGGATAAGACCAAAAATTATCTATTTTTATTTGGTAGGAAGAAATCCCAAAATTTATCTGGAGAATTTGTCTATAAATTTGGGGAGGGGGAATTTTTAGTAGACATTCCCAGAGATTGGAACCAATAAGAATAACACAGGAAACAATTTAGAAATTTGTTTTGTCTTTTCAACCTCAGGTGCCATTTTCATTTGATCTTGCACCGACTAAATATTACCTTTTTGATCATTCCAAAATGCTTTGATGGGCAAAAGTTTCTCAAATTAAGATCAGATTCAAGAGTTTGCTGAATACTTTTTCATATCAAAACCTGTGGAGTTTTACTCAAAAGGGATCAAAGAACTCCCTAATAAGTGGCAATAAGTCATTGCAAATAATGACAAATATATAATGGAATAAAATGTAATTATACTTTATTTTTTGAAGAATAAATTTGGTAAACGAAAATGGAAATTATTTATCTCTGAACCTAATAAATCAAATCACTGATGTCTACCCCTTCTCCAAAAATGTAAATTAAAAGTGTATTCAGCAGGTGAAAAATAATAATGCAAATTATAATTCATCTTCTTTAAGGAAAAGGAATATCTAGATTACAAAGATAGGTTATGGTAAGATATATATATAAAATCTGCTAAACCAGAAAACATGGAAACAATTACATAAACTTTAATTATTTGAAGGTATTCATTAACTTATATGCCTAGTTTAAACCAATGCCTACAAACTGTACTTAATTTACTTTACAGATCCTTTCAAAAATAACATCTTGTTTTTTGCCACAAAAGGATATTGATAAAATAAATAAATCTTAATGTAAATAAATTTAAAAAAATGTCCCCCTTTTTTTTGAAGATAGACACTCTGATCTTTAGTATAGTGCACCTGCATCTGTTTTAGAATTAGGAACAGTGTTGAGGAAAGAAGGCTGGGAAAATTGGACACTCACAGGATATATTGAAGACAGATGGCACAGAAGGAAACAGCAAATAACTTATCTGACAAGCTTGTGTAAATAGATGGTGGGAGTAGAAGGGACACAGACACTGCTAAGAGTAACAAAAAATAGGAAATTGTGGAGAGGTATGAGACATAGAAGAAGAATCTTCTTGATATCATGGGCTGAATTCACAAATCATAGCAAACTTGAAAACCTTATTGATACTCTACCTCTGGAATATCAAAGGTAAATTTATTTCAATTTATTCCAAGCGAAGAAAATGATTTTCCAAAGAAATTCTTGAACTTACTGATGGTCAGCTATCATTCTATCCTTCTAGAAATTACCTGGCTCCTTCTAGAAATTACCTGTCTCCTTCTACCAATGAACTATCTTTACAAAAGTCAGATTAAATCCAAAATAGACTATTGCTGCCATGTCTGGGCTGGAGTTACTTAATTTGCACTTTCAAGCCTTGAAAGTTGATGACTTATTTTCCATTTTCCAAACTTATTCCCACAGATACAACATTGCTATTCTATCAGTGTTTCTTTGCCAAATGTCCAAATGAGCTCCACTCTTTAGTTTCACCAGTTCATACCTTTATAGCTAGGACTCACCATGCTACATCCATGGAGTTGAATCATCCACATTTCCTCTGTACTCCAATTGTAAAGAGGAAGTTCCACTTAAATAGAATTTTCCTGAGAACTGCTACTTTGCAGAACCAACTCCAATGTGGATTTGTGGTACTTATGTGGGGTTACATATCTACAGGTAGTTATCTTCAGATAACATCCTTAATCCAAATATACACAAATTTTTGGCCTTTTAAAAACTGCATGCAAAGATAATTAGTACAAAGATATATTTTGCATGTACTGATAAAATTTTATATCTCTTAAAATACAATAAAGAGTTCATAAGTTCATATCAGAAAGTTCTTGTGTTGAAAGTCCTTTATCAGAGAGAGATAGAAAGAAAGAGAAGAGAGTGCTTGTAAATGTATATATGTAAGTATCTCATTGATATTAGTAATTCTTTCGACTTTCTGTGGGATTTTTAGGTGTCCAAAAAGGTAGGTCATGGGAGAATGGACAAAATTACTTCATCGGTTCCTTTGCATGGTCATCTCTGTTTGTTTGTACACTTTTCTGAGACAAAGGAATTCATTCCTAAATTATTTCTTGATTTCTGATTGGTTCACAGATGTGACTCATTTGACCATCCCTATTTCTTCACCTACATTTAGGAATAATGACCTTTTGGCCTCTTTTATTTATTTCCTTTTCTTTTTCTTATTTTTTTTATTTCTTTATGGCAAATCAAAATGGTTCACCAACATTTTAATTTTCTATTTTTTTTAAATAGTGAACTTTTTATTTTTCTATCACTACAGATTCTTCCCAGATCACTACAATTGTCTTCATAATCTTTATTTTTTTTGAGCTTCTCTTATGTTCATATCACACATGTTATTCAGTAACACTCTACCAGGAGTGGATCTCAAGACTTGTATTGGGTAAACTTGAAAAAAACATTTTAGGATAAATCTTCCTATGAAGTTCTTTCTCACTTTACACATGCACCACTCATATAAGAATATTTGCCTTAGAGTGAAGGTTAACAAAACATTATAGCAAGTGGTAACAAAACATTGTCAAAGAGAATTGCTTTTCTAGTGAGTTTTTTAGTTTGTATTGTTTGTCCACACTATTTTTGCTCTCTCTAATATCAGATGCTACTAATTTAGGTGACAATAATCAAACCAAGTTTATGATTAACATTTTAAGCACTCTGACAAGACAGAAATGCAGTAGACATTAGCCAAAACTAAAAAAAAAATGTATCTTGTGGCTAGCAAGTGCTCAAAAAATTTGTAAGCTAAGATTTTATAATTCAATTGTGACCCAAATAATAACAGTGATTTAACATTTTTTTCCAAGTAAAAAGATTAAAATCTAAACTTTTTCTTTTATGTGTTGTGTCACTTTGGGTGGTCATGGCTCTCCACAACTTTCTATCCATTGTATCTCCTAGCAATGTTTCACCCAGTATATTTCTGCTATCCTTTTACACAGCCTTGTTAGGTAGATTACTTTCCCATTTTGCTTTCGATATATCCTGGAAGTGTCAAATTCTCCAAGCCCTCTTTCCTCATGATGTGTCCCAGAAATGTTAAATCTCTCTTTCTGATACTAAGTATAAGTGTTCTTTTTGTTCCCATTTTCTTTAAAAGTTCCTTGTTGCTCATTTTTTCTATTCATAGTATTCTCAGTATCCTTCTGCAGAATCACATCTCTGTTAAATGTCTCATTTTTATATGTGAGGAAATCTGTCCAATATTCACAGCCGTAAAGAAAGATTGATATTAGCAATTTCTAATAAAATTTCAACTCAGTTATTATCCTGCTTTTAATCTTCATTCCAGCAGAGGAATAAGAAAAATCAGAGTAATACTTTGGAAAAAATAAGAAAAATCAAATCTCACTTGATTTTAAAATAAAATGATCATTACTTCATAACATTGCACTCATGTCAGGTAGATGGTCATGGGGAAGAAAGACAAACTTGGCTTATGCCTTTCTTATTCAAAAGCAATTAAGCATATCTGTAACAAACCTGTTCAGAATTTTCCACCTATAAAAGAGACATTTTATCTCAGGCAAAGATTTTACAGCTTTCTCTAATAAGGAGAATTTATTCATAAACAAATTATTTTTTTATAAATCTTTACTTGACAGCATATCAGCAAATAGATTCCAGAAAGTATTTTTGCTGAACATTGCTGCTATTTCACTGAATACCTTTGTAAAGGCACGAAACACTAAATCTCCAGTGAGTCAAATAAATCAGATAAATTTAAATAAATATATGTACAGTATGTAGCATTCACTTCTGCCCAAACAGACTTGGGAAAGGTCTGAACCTATCACTCCCCCTTCTGGTTATGGTTTAAATGGCAAGGTAGAGTGACCTCTCTAGCCATCATTGGCAACCAGTCTAGGAGAACAACAACTCTGGATTCAAAACCATATGTGGTGAGGCAGACACAAAAATAGAAAGGGGTGTAAAACAAGGGTGTGTCTTCTCACCAGACTTATTCAGCCTTTGCAGTGAAACAATCCTGAGAGAATTAGAAGTCTAACTAGGATTCATTACTAGTAGCCACAATCTTAACAACAATAGATATGAATATGACACGGTGTTGATATCAGCCCAAGCAAGGAAACTACAGGAACTCCTGTAGAATGTAGTAAAGAAAAGAAAGAAGACAGGAGTAAGCAACAGATGTGAGAAGAAAGACTAAATATATAGTTGTTGGCAAAAGAATCAACCGAATTGCAAATTGGAGGTGACAGTGAAAGGTGCCTTTCCAAAACTAAGTAAAGTATTACAAAACAGGAAAATTTTGTTAGAAACAAAGAAAAGAGTACTGAGCTATTATGTTATATCAGTCCTCCTACATGACAGTGAATGCCAGACAATTTCCTCAGAAATGAAGAAAAGACTTGAAGAAACAGGTATTTGGTTCTACAGTAGGATGCTGAGAATACTCTGGACTGAATATTGTGAGCAATGATGAAGTTTTAGAGATAATAGGAACAAAAAGGACACTTATATTTAAATTTAGAAAGAGATAATTGATATTTCTTCGGCACATATGGTGAAAGAGGGTTTGGAGAATTTGACACGCACAAGACATATTGAAGGCAAGAGGTGCAGAGTAAACATTATAACCTACATAGAGAGCTTGTAAAAATGGTTGGCAGAATAGAGATTAGGAGAGATAGCAAAAAGACAAACTTTACCAAGTGCTACAAAGGACAGGAAGTTGTGGAGAGCCATGATTGCTCACATCCTGAAAGGGCATGGTAAGGTTGTGGACTATATGAT
>CAHIKZ030001269.1:4257500-4267500 GCA_903632075.3 Acanthosepion pharaonis | reverse complement strand
AAGATAGCCTGATGGAGCCCAAACCCTCTCCATGCCATTTTTGAATTCATATTTTTTTCTCCTTCTCCTAGACTGGTTGCCAACCAAGGTTATAGAATACAGTCTGTTCTGCTATTTAACCATAGCTGGAGGGAGAAGAAGGGGATTCATACCTTTCTCAATGGTATTAGCATGTAAGTGAATGTAATGAAACCAAGTGGAATTTGAACTCAGATCTCTGATTCCTCAATCCGAGCAGCTATCCATTACTCCACCGTGCCTCTTCTAAACATCATATATCTCGATAAATGTTTCAACACTACTTTGACATAATACTTAAGAAAAACAGAGAACTCAGCTAAGGTAGGGATGCTTTTCTGATTCTGGTACTATGCAACCTAGAAATGTCCGTCAGATGATACTTGGAAAGAAGATGAATACTGCCAAGAAACTAGCCCTTGACATCTGAGATGCCACATAGAAAAAAGTTCCAGCATAGCATCAGATTATACTTGGTCAGGTGAGGGATTTTTCTCTGTTGCAGATAACAAACAATTCAAGAGTACCATATTAGATGTCACTTGGTGAGGAGATTGACATTGCTAGATATTGTTCACTTTGATGAAGGACAAAAGTCTAGCATGGTGCACCAATGAACCGCAAGTTATTGGACCAGTCACTCATCCAACAATTCCGATAGATAAAACATTAAATGATATATTTAATAATTAAATGTTAGATATAATAATTACCCCATGAGAAAATTATGTAAAAAGACAATGTTTGCATCAAATACAAAGTGTTGCTCTCGTCGAGATTACCAATGAAAAGCAAAAATCTAAAAAGTGCAAATTCTCAAATTATCTAAAGACAATTTATCTTATAATTAAGCTAATTTTCATTACTTGAGAGAGAGAGAGAGAGAGAGAGAGAGAGTAGGGGAAAAAAACTGATGAAGTAGCCATCTTTTATTGATTTAATGATAATTACGTCTGTCCAAAGAAGATTTGTTCTTTACTTCTGTTTATTTTTATGATCTGGTTAAAAAGGAAATGATTGTGAAAAATTTATCTATGATGTGGGGGAGTCAGTTTTCTTGATTGGGACAAATTAGCTAAAATTAAACCCCAGCTGCTAAAAAACAGAAACAAAAAATTAAACGTCATCTTCGTAAGATCAAAGAAAAGTTAAGAATATAAAGAAAATCATATCAGAACACAGAATATCTTACATTTTATATATATATATATATATATATATATATATATATATATATATATATATATATATATATATATAAACATAAAATGTCTTAAAATAATTGTTTGCCTTTGTCCATTTCATAATGTCTGACGTCATTTGTTTACATTTGGATACACTTTGAACAGATATGAATGTATGTGAGAGATTCATGGAAGATTGTAGTTTAAAGACAGTAAAATCGACCTTGTTAACCAAATGCTCATCTGTGGCCCAATTGGTTAAAGGCACATCAGGCTATATGATGGTTCCATATAGGATACAGGTTCGATTCCTGTTGGAGAACAAATATTTTCTATGAAAATTTCTTGGACATTCAGGCCAGTAAATGTTGTTTAATACTGTTTATTATAAACAGAGCATTTACTTAAATATTTGTATCGATAAAAAGAATGTATAAACATAAAAATGTCTTAAAATATATATATATATATATATATATATATGATATGTCCCGGAAAGGGATATATTTGTTCGAAATAGCAAAGTGGTTGTTGACTACTGTAACCGGGTAGGACAATCTAGCAGGTAACCGTAATGGACTGGTCCTTGTCGTAGTGGTAGGCAATAGGCAAAGACAATAGGCGTTATCCCTGTACCTCCACATCAGTGTGTATTTATGGCTGACACCAGCCAATCATATTACTGTGAGGGGGAACCCAGGTGTATACATATTCATTACATCAATAGATAATATATTATACATTTGCTTATCTATATCTAAAATTCTGTGAATTTCATTAGTCTATCCATCACACCCTCTAAAATCGCCATACATTGACCGATCAAAACCAAATGTTGGTTAGAAGTGCAAACAGGTAAGTGGGGGGGTACAAAGTTGGTTTTATTAGGATGTGTAGCTTAGTACAATAAATTTTCATTAATATTTTTGGAAAAATTATGTTTTATTATTTAAAATACAAAATACTCCCATTATTTTAAAAAAATTTAATGATTAAAATAACAAATACTTATTTAATATAAATACAATCCAGTTTTTTGCATATCTTTTTTTTAAGTTTTTATTTATACAAGAATCTAGTTTCTAATTTGCTCCACATTTGTGAGAACTATAAACAAATCACAAGGCCAAACAAAAGTTGGAATTTGGCTCCAGAAAGAAATATATACGCATTGCTAGAAGAGCAAGAAATCCTAAAGATTTATTCTTCACTGTTAAAAAGAAAAAATAGTAATTTTCTTAAAAAATATTGTTTACCATGAAGTTCGATAAGTCCAACTTTATACACACTCATATACACATGCACATACACACACACATTTTCCTATTATTATTTCTTTGGAAAAGTGTGGCTAGTTCTACACTAGAAGCACTAGAATTAAATAAATATGTGTTGGTAGTTTGGTAGTTCAGTCCTATACTGAATTATTTCACTCTAAAATGTTGAAATAAACGAGAGAGTGTTTCATTATATATATTCCTTTGCAAAGTATAATGTTTGTTCAAATTATTTATTTTATCGATTTAAAATGTAAAAAAGAGAACATTTTTAAAGTTAAATGTAAAGATAATTTTTTAATAAAAATATTTCTGTTAATACATTCTATAGCCTTCTTCATGTATATTCTTTTTCTATATGCCAAGTCACTTCAGGATATAGGTAATCATGGTTCTCCTCTCCAACACTCCATAATATAATAAAAAAAAAATGAGTGAAAGTGGTGGGGTTCTAAGTGTAGGATTAACTTCAAATATGCGTACTCAAGTCAGGTTACTTAGGGAATGATTAATACATTATTAACTATTAATAATAATAGTATTATTTTACTATCAAAGTAATAATAGTATTATTTTACTATCAAAGTAAAATTGAGCTGAAACTACCCATATTATCACAAAATATTTTTTTCTCAAACTCTTGGGAGGAATCTAAGCAAGTCAATTTAAGATTGGTCTCAAAAGTACTCATATGAAAAATAAAAGTGTCTTTTTTTTCAGTTATGCAAACAAAAATGGTGGTAACTTCTATCTCCTACTGATTTGTTTGGCTTTGTACCTCTAAAAACAAAAAAAAGACCATCTTTTTTGTAGGTCATCTGTAGAAGGTCATTAAATGGATCAGCAAAAAAAAATGAATGTGTTCACTTGTCTGAAAATTTTTATGAATGATAATGATGGTTCTGAAAATTATAGACAATATATTTTTTATCTATGAAAATTCTATCTATCTATCATCTATCTATCTATTTTATCTATCTATCTATCCTGGTCTGTTCATATCTATCTATCTATCTATCTATCTATCTATCTATCTATCTATCTATCCCGGTTTGTTCATATCTATCTCCAGTCTGTTCATATCTATCTATCTATCTATCTATCTATCCTGGTTTGTTCATATCTATCTTCAGTCTGTTCATATCTATCTATCTATCTATCTATCTATCTTTTCCAGACTGTTCATATTTATCTCTCTCCAGTCTGTCCATATCTATCTTTATATCTATCTATCTCTTGATCTCTTTCTATACATCTATCTGCATCAGTTCATATCTAATTCTATTTATTTATCTTTGATGGCTTTTACTTATGACTCTTTTTCCTGTATAATCCTTTATTCGTACCTTTTATCAGTCGACCAACCTATCCATCAAATTCTTTTCCTAATCAATGTGTCTCTTTATCAATTATTTCTGAACGTTTTGCTGCCAGAAAGCTTTCTGGATGAAATGGAAGCTACTTGGCTTCTTGCGCACATTGCCAGAGTTCAAGCACAAATAAAAGTCAAATCTGAAAGCATCCACACCAGCTTCCTTTATAAGATTTTTGTATTACTCTGTGCACATCATTTTGTACTGGATTCAAGTACTTGTAAAATCAGTGAAACTCAAGTTAATATTACTTTCTTTCACTTGATGTCTTTACCCTTAATAATTATTCTTTCAAAATATTTCTTTGCCTTTTATTGATCCTTCTAGCTGCATACAAGTTTCACTCTTTACTGATAAATCCTTAACAGACATGAGATTGTGTATAAAATTAGCAGATAAAATACAGAATAACAAACCTGCAATGAAGGAGCAATTATCCTTTTCAGATCATTAAACTTTTCCAGATTTAAACCAAAAATATATTAATATCCCTTTCCAGATTATCTTTTTCTTTCTTCCTATTTTATTCATTTATTTTTTGTCAAATAACATCTCCACAAAATTCCTGTGCTTAATGATAGCACTTTGCCTCGGCAAGAAAACCTCACATTATCCCAGTTGATGAAATACCTTCATATCCATAAGAGGCTGATAATTAACCTTGTTCTATTCATATTGAAATGGCAGCAAGGTTATCTGACTGAACTTTTATTTAAAAAAATACATGGAAGATCATCATTAACCTCGTATTTTGGCTGCTAATTTAGTTTCAATAACCAGAGAGAAATAGATTTAAAGAATAAAAGCCATGATATTTATTTTGAACAACAATAATAAGAATTTGCAGAACCCATGTATTAGTTTTGGTTATAAATAATTTCCATTTTTGGGAATCAATGGTAAGGATGAATATATGATCCTAATTATCCATTTGTAGGGACAGAGAAGGCACTTATCTCCGTTGATGGACCACTTAGTGACATCACTTGATACAGTGACAACAGTGGCAGTCAAATTCAGTTTGTTTCAGTATCCAAATGCAAAGGCTACTTTCTTTAGTCTGGGCCTCCTCTCCTGCAGCTTATAAGTCCATGGTGCCATTTCTCTTTGGGAATATATCTTTCCCAGATATAGAAAGAAACTCCAGCTTGCACTCCTCAATTCAGGAAAACCCAAGATTCGCTATTTTTCATTCATAGAATATGACCTCACTTGGGACATAATAAATGAATCTGGCCAATTTGAATCTGAAGTTCTAAACATGGCTTCTCCAGTTACAGGAATATCTCCATATTATATGGAAGACTCATTCTTTAGCTTTTAATTACACTCAGCTTTGCTGTGTTGTTATATATGAGATATTATTCTTCACATGAAACATGTGTATATATATTTTTTGTGTATGCCTTAATGATACAAAAGTCTCTCTGAGAACAAAGCATGATTGCCATTCTTTTTCCATTCTGCCATTCTGTTTCAGCCATGAACTGTGGTGTTATTATATCACAGATATGATAATGCTCATAATGGAGGAAATAAAATTGGGAAAATAAATCATTCTTCTACATGCTCCTGTTAGACATTCCTTAAATATATCATAACAGGTGATGAAAAATGTATTCCATACAACAATGTTCGATGTGTAGAGCAATAAATTGGCAAGAATAAATCTGCATAAATGACACCAAAATTTGAGCTCCATTGAAGAAAGTTAATATTATGTGTGTGGTGGGATTATTGGGCTATTATTCATTTAGATTTCTTAAAATATGATCAAATACTAAATGCACATTTACAAGCAGTCATATATATATATATATATATATATATATATATATATATATATATATATATATATATATATATATATATATATATGTATGTATGTAAAAATATTATATTCCATCAAATGTGTCACATATATAAGATACTTGCATGTTTCCTGTTTGTATCTAAGTTCATAACATTTGGAAATTGAAACTACACAATCTTCTTACTCACATATCTCGCTCATTTAACTTTATGTCATACAAAGCAATTCTAAGCAAATATCAGGCTAACATAGTTGCAATAGTTGCAGTTTTCCAATTTGTTCCAGAGATTGGTGTTCAAGCCTTGGAAAAGCCAGTGTTTTGAATGCAGGCATATAGGATGTCTTTATTTGAAAGAGAAGCACACAATACCCTCTCTTTTCCTCACCTAACCTTTTAGTTTTGTTGCTAAATTTAATAAATAAGAAAAATAGTAAATAATCATAATCATAGTTAAACATAGAATTTGATGATTCAGGGGAAACATTTAATGGAATCTCTTTTGTGATTCCACTGTCTTCAGATAATTTCTTTTTCCTTTTTTTCTGCAAGAATATTGCTTCTTTTTAAAGTAGAAGAAAGAGTTAAAGACACCGGAGTGCAGATTCTGTGGATAAGTCAGCAATCTAATTCCTTGTAATGGCTGTAACAAATGCCACATTGAGTGGATCTTCAGGGAAGTGGGTGGAGAAGGCAGAAAAAAAAAGGAAAATATAGTTGAACAAACAAAAACAAAATGGCAGCAAGCAAACTTGTACTTTTCTACATCAATGCATTTGCCTTGCAATAGAAAAAGGAGAAGTTTACTTGAAACTGTTGAAGAATACAATTTTGTTTCATAAATCAAATTAGAAATCCAAAGTAAGGATTTTGACATGCATTTGCAATGATGTGCTCTTTCCAAAGATGGTATTTTCCATTTTTGATAAATTGTGGGTTATTTACAAAAGAAAAAAATCTGTTATTTTTTTAAGTTCTTAGTTATTCCTTGTTGATGTACAGATGTCCACAGCATCAGTAATAAAAAGAATTACAAAATAATATCTGATACTGAATAAATCTTTTCTTTTGAGGGAAATTTCTTTTACAATTAAACTGTTTCTTTTCTTTTCCTTTTTCTTCATAACAGAGAAAATCACTTCAAATTCTGCAGACTTTCACATTTCAAAAGCAATCTTCACCAACACAATATTAATCAGAATTCCAAGTCTGGAAAGTAATCAGAATATGAAATGAGAAAAAAACATTAGAGTAGAAAGTGTTGAATAGAAGACATATTGAATCAAGTAAAAAAAAGATGTCTAAATATACTTGTTCTTTGTATTTTCTTTTTCCCTGTCCAGTTCTTCAGGGAAAAATAAAGTTTAAACTGACAAAACCAGTTTTTCTTCTGCTTTCAAAAATTCCTTCAAAATATATTTTGACATTTCAGTTCTTTTGTTAAATATTCCAATATGAAAATAATATATTTAAGAACATCAGTACTCTTACTAGTTCATTATATGCCTAAATCATGACAAAACTTCAGAAATAGAAACGTAGTAAATTGACTAAACTTAATAAATTATAGTGCCTAGGTATAAACATCAAATTAATCTCATGCTTACTCCTACACAGTAGTATGCAGAAGTGGGTGCAGAGTGTGCGATAGCCCTGGATATCCATATTGGTTTCACCCAATCTAAGAGTGAAATAAAAGTTTAGTTTATATTTAATTTGAATAAAGTGTTTATTTCATGTTTTATCTGTTTTTACAATTTAAAATACCTTCCTTTCTCACATATCTCATTACAAGGCCCTAGAGGCCACCCCCTACTTGAGTCTTAGGGGCACACAATCAATGAGTTGGCCCTGGGCATCACCAAACCACTTCACATCACTGTTCCTAAAACAGTTTAGTTCTCATTTGATGTAGTATAACATAATACAAATACAATTGAATTATAAAAAGACAGCAACAAAAAAGTGTAAATACTGGTGGAAGGGATATCAATAAAAAATAAATAATAGCCTCCATTGTTGACCAAGACTGACATGAAAAAGAGATGTTGATTGGCTAGAATAAACCAATCTTTGCATGTCTATCATATCACCTGACAGTACAGCTTTCCCTTCCAACTTAAAGACATCTATCATAATCTTTCTCAGCTAGCTTTCCTTGAGGTGACACAGATTTGATCTTTTAAGAAAACCTTCCCATTGATTCAATATGGCTTCCTACTAAACATGAAATGCAAAAAAAGAAACAATGAAGAACAAAGCTATCCATACTAGGATATCTCCAGCAGCCCACAAGTTAGGCCAGAAAGCAATCCAGCAAAGGAATTGTTCATCTTTAGTGAAGGGTAATTCAACATAATAAACCAAACATTGCTGCAAGTGTTCCACAGTTGTGGCTTTGTTTCAACCTAAGCTAAAAAATTCTAAATATTATAAAATGATGTTTGATCATGGAGTAGTGGTTAATTACACAGATATTGGAGGTACTTCTATCCTCATTGGGTATATATGTTCAAACATTTGTGACAGATTAAACTTATCTTAAAAAATACTTCTTTCACCTCACCATGGAGTAATGGTTATCAAACTAGTCTCACAAAATTACCCCTATAATGCATTTAAGCTTCACTTTAGTAAAGAGAAAGGACAATAAAAGAACAGGTTTCAAGAAGAGAGAAGATGATGATTGATGTTGTATTTAAATTTTTGAATAGGTAACAGGAAAGCAAGAAACTGGAAAACAGTTCCACAGGTGAGAAAAGAAACTATTAAGATAGAAAAGAAACTATTGTAACTTATGATTACATCTAGTTGTTTCAGCAGTAAAACAATGAGACTTAGTTGTCTATTAGTCAAGGTACCAAGGAGGAGAGCTCATTAGTAAAGTTGCTATTAAAATATAGAAAAGATGTCATGTCAATGGGAAAATGGCTGAAGTCGATATGCCAGGTCAGAACTGATAACTTATGGATATGTATTAGTGTAATTCATTGGATATATTTTCTTGCTTACAGTGGTATCCACTCAGTAAAAGGCTCAAGAGACACTTGAGGTAGAAATTCACCAAGTAAAAGGTACAGCTGTACAGCTTATGCAGATATATGCAGAAGTTAATGTTTAACCTGAGACTTGAACAGGTAAAGATTGTAATGATTGGAGAAGCAGCCTCTTGTCAGTTCCATAAGGTAGTGGTTTGTGAGAAGCTGCTGCTTGAGTGGAACTTACATTGCACCAGGGTGGATATGAAGGGAATGAGGGTGCTTTGCTAAAATGTGCATAGTATATTGTTTACTAAAACATAATTTGTCTATAATTATTTCAACAATAAATTCCCTCCACAAAAAGAGATTTAAATATTTCTATATTTATAAAAGAATTACTAAAGCTGAACACGTTTCCTATAATAAACCCAAAACTGATTTTTATAAATGTTATAATTGTTTAACAGTGGACAAAGTTGAAGTTTCAAAATACTTTTGGTGAATCTTAATTAAAGTCAAACAGTGAAAAATATTTACCAATTAACAAAAAAATTGTTACAAAATAACACAAATCACCTTGAAGAGAATCATTTTGCCATTTTATGGTATATAAAAACAATAGCAATGAAAATAAAAAAAAAAACAAAGTAAAATAAAACTGTATAAGGTTGGCCAGGTTTTGAATCTTGACACACTGGGCATTAAAAATTTTAAAATTAAGCAGATACTACACTCTGATCCTAAGTAAAAAAAGTTTAACAGTTATATATACAAATAAGTCAAATAGTAGTACGTATAATATATGTTGATATTTTGATTATTCTGTAAAAAAACATGTTTCATCAGTTATGACTACATTTTTTTTTAAATCTGTAAAAGCTTTCAATTCATGATTATCATATTTTATGCTTGTATGAGTTCAACCCGGGCCATAATGGAGGTGATGGCTGCAAAGAATATAAATGTTACCTTTAGTGATAATGCTGTTAATGAACTATCAGTGAGATTCTAGCCTAAAATGTTTTACAACTAGAGATTTTAGCTGAGAGGATCAAGAAGTAGAAATACCAAGCATTAATCAGAGATGATAATTTCAAGCCTGTAGTGGAAAATGATCCCAAAATTCCAAACAATGAATTAAAAGAAAACATCAGATTATCTTCTGGAAGATACATTTTTTCTTAAAGTAAAATTTGATTTTTATGCATTCTTTATGCACAGCAAATATTTTTTTTTCTTTTTGTCTTTTTTTTTAATTAAGTTTTTGTCAAACTTAAAATTGTTTTGGCCACACTGAAAATCTTGAACCAAAACGGGCTTAAAAATATGAACTCTGACCAAAAATAATCACATAGA